>OU612059.1:162856883-163221616 GCA_914767635.1 Melanostoma mellinum
AACAACAACAACAACAACAACAACAACAACAACAACAACAACAACAACAACAACAACAACAACAACAACAACAACAACAGCAACAACAACAACAACAACAGCAACAGCAACAGCAACAACAGCAACAGCAACAGCAACAAAAGCAACAGCAACAGCAACAACAGCAACAGCAACAGCAACAACAACAACAACAACAACAACAACAACAACAACAACAACAACAACAACAACAACAACAACAACAACAACAACAACAACAACAACAACAACAACAACAACAACAACAACAACAACAACAACAACAACAACAACAACAACAACAACAACAACAACAACAACAACAACAACAACAACAACAACAACAACAACAACAACAACAACAACAACAACAACAACAACAACAACAACAACAACAACAACAACAACAACAACAACAACAACAACAACAACAACAACAACAACAACAACAACAACAACAACAACAACAACAACAACAACAACAACAACAACAACAACAACAACAACAACAACAACAACAACAACAACAACAACAACAACAACAACAACAACAACAACAACAACAACAACAACAACAACAACAACAACAACAACAACAACAACAACAACAACAACAACAACAACAACAACAACAACAACAACAACAACAACAACAACAACAACAACAACAACAACAACAACAACAACAACAACAACAACAACAACAACAACAACAACAACAACAACAACAACAACAACAACAACAACAACAACAACAACAACAACAACAACAACAACAACAACAACAACAACAACAACAACAACAACAACAACAACAACAACAACAACAACAACAACAACAACAACAACAACAACAACAACAACAACAACAACAACAACAACAACAACAACAACAACAACAACAACAACAACAACAACAACAACAACAACAACAACAACAACAACAACAACAACAACAACAACAACAACAACAACAACAACAACAACAACAACAACAACAACAACAACAACAACAACAACAACAACAACAACAACAACAACAACAACAACAACAACAACAACAACAACAACAACAACAACAACAACAACAACAACAACAACAACAACAACAACAACAACAACAACAACAACAACAACAACAACAACAACAACAACAACAACAACAACAACAACAACAACAACAACAACAACAACAACAACAACAACAACAACAACAACAACAACAACAACAACAACAACAACAACAACAACAACAACAACAACAACAACAACAACAACAACAACAACAACAACAACAACAACAACAACAACAACAACAACAACAACAACAACAACAACAACAACAACAACAACAACAACAACAACAACAACAACAACAACAACAACAACAACAACAACAACAACAACAACAACAACAACAACAACAACAACAACAACAACAACAACAACAACAACAACAACAACAACAACAACAACAACAACAACAACAACAACAACAACAACAACAACAACAACAACAACAACAACAACAACAACAACAACAACAACAACAACAACAACAACAACAACAACAACAACAACAACAACAACAACAACAGCAAAAAAAATCACGTCAACGTAATGTGTCTGCAAATTTAGAGCCGAGAACACTACGCTCAGGCGCTATCAAAAACGCTGGAAGCAATACTGGTATGTGTGGATTGGTTACTAGCGAACCACTGGACTCTCCAATAGCTTCCATTGCGGATGAGGGGTGCTCTAACCCGTTAGTTCCCAAACCGACATATACAGTTTTGCCATTTTCTATGCCTAGAAGAGATGAACCATTGGCGCTACCAATAATGGATTCTCGCCCATGTGATCCTTCCTGCTCATTTGAAGCCGAAGCCAACAGTGGTCCACTAACTACTGCTACCATTCGAAGCTCAAATAAAAATTCACCTGCAAGCAACAATACCAACGAAACAGTATCCCTTGCCACATCAATTGAATCAAGTGAAAGGATTTTAGCTCAACGCCATCGAAAAATTGTGGGAATCGACTCTTCGGATACGTCATTGCAAGTAGTACCGAGCATGAAGTGGTTACACTTGTCACGTTTCGCCGTCAACACTTCTGAAGAATCAATAACTGCATATATATGGCAAGTAGGTTTAAAATCTCTTCAACCTCCATAAAGTGCAAAAAACTTCTAAAAAGAGATGCTGATACTAATGAACTTTCATTTTTGAACTTCAAAGTAGCCATTCCGGAGAATCTGTTGAAACAAGCTCTCAATCCCTCTGTTTGGCCTATGGGAGTAGAAGTTCGTGAATTTATTTTCACTCCAAAAAATCTGAACAGCCGGAAAATGTCATTGGGAACATAGAAAAAGTAGAACAACCTGCGCAAGAAAAATCATTTCTTTTATATTACCTTAACGCTGGTGGTCTAAGAACCAAACTTCATAGAATGCTTCTTTTTTCCTCGTCATCACTATATGATGTGATTGCTCTCATAGAAACTTGGCTTTGTGAGAACCATCACACAGCTGAAATGTTCAACAGTCAACAATACAACGTTTTTCGGAAAGATCGATGTCCTGATACAACTGGAAAGGACAGAGGTGGAGGTGTTATGATTGCAGTGCGATCATCGTTTTCATCCACTGAAATTCCATTGCCATCAAAAGTTACAGATTTGCAGTACGATATTGATCAGCTAATTATTAAAGTAAATTTAAATGAAATTCATGATGTGTACATTGCTGTAAGTTATATACCACCAGAGAGTTCTGTTGAAATTTACAAACTTCACATTGATAATTGTTGCGAAGTATTAAAAAATTTGAAAGAAAACCAACATATTGTTATAGTTGGAGATTTTAACTTGCCATTTGTTAAGTGGATTTTTGATGAAGACGATCTCTGCTTATTACCCTTCAATGTAAGGAATGATTGTGATAGTGAAGTTGTCGACAGATTGACAGCGTATGATCTTCAGCAAATAAATAGCTTCCCTAATAAGCTTGATCGTATTCTTGATTTGATTTTTATTGACAAAGAACTTTGCGCTGATGTTAATCTTCCCTCTAACTTGCTGTCAAAATCAGACCACCATGTAGCATTAGACATAAGTTTCAAATACTACATTTATTTTAAAGCTGCTGCTCAAGACATTAACACTTATGACTATACTAAAGGTGATTTTGTTTCAATGTCATATTTTCTTGTTTCTTTTGATTGGATGTCTGTCTTAAGCAACTTAGATCTTAATAATGCATACCTTAATTTTACAGATAAGCTTAAAGATGCAGTCAATTTATTCGTTCCGAAAACTATTAAGACTGTCTCTAACAAACCGCCGTGGTTCAATAGAGAATTGCTAAATCTAAACAACCGTAAAAATAGAGCATATAAATTGTATCGAAACTCTAACAATAAATCTGTGTTATATGAAAAATATTGCAGTGTTCATAAGAGGTTTGATTTTCTAAATAAGTTTTTGTACAAGCATCACATTTTTTGTATTGAAAGCAAACTCAAAAGCAATGCAAAATGTTTTTGGAATTTCATTAACAGTAAAAAGAAATCAGTGGGCATTCCTAGCACTATGCATTTGTCGGGCATAACTTCATCCGACCTTCCAACAGTTTGCAATTTGTTTGCGCAGTTTTTTAGTTCAGTGTATGTTCCCCTAAATGATGCAACAGTGCTTGATAGAAATGTTTCTTCGAGTTTGATGGATATCGGCTTATTAAATATTTCTATTGATGAAGTGTTAAAAGAGTTGTGTGCATTGAACTTAGATAAGCAACCGGGCATGGATGGTTTTCCTCCCATACTTTTGAAAAATTGTGCGCAGGCTATTGCCCTGCCTCTAACTATCATTTTCAATCGTTCACTCGAGGCAGGCTCCTTTTTAGATTGTTGGAAGTGCTCATTTGTTACCCCTATTCACAAGGCTGGATCTAAGAACGAAGTAACGAACTATAGACCAATTTGCAAAATATCAACAATCCCAAAACTGTTTGAAAAAATTATTTATAGAAAACTTGCTACTTCACTAAAAAATTTAATTTCACCATATCAGCACGGTTTTGTTAGCGGTAGATCTACTACCACCAATCTTGCTATTTTTTCTAATTTTGTGCTAAGGTCCCTTGAAAGTGGTTCACAGTGCGACGTAATTTACACAGACTTTTCGAAGGCTTTTGACAAAGTAGATCACGCCGTTCTTATTTGTAAGCTGCGAAAATACGGCTTTCACTCAAATATGTTGAAATGGCTCAGTTCGTATCTAAGTGGTCGAACTCAATATGTTCATATAGACAAGTGCGTATCGCGTGCCATGAATGTAACATCCGGTGTTCCTCAAGGAAGTCATCTGGGGCCATTATTATTTCTGTTACTTGTTAATGATATTCCTAATGTTCTTGTTCAATCCCAATGTCTTATGTATGCTGATGATTTAAAAATTTACTGCACTGTTAATAGCATATATGATTGTTTACAATTGCAAAAAGACTTAATAAACTTATCAATGTGGTGTGAACAAAACAAATTGCAATTAAATATCTCAAAATGCCAAAGTTTAACTTTCTGTCGTCGTCAGTCTTGTGTAAATTTTGCTAACTTTATAGGAAATGTGCCTCTTAGTAAGATTAACGAAAAAAAAGATCTCGGAGTTATATTTGACTCGATGCTTACATTTATAAGTCACATAGACTACATCGCAGCGAAAGCTAATTCTATGTTGGGATTTGTTATTCGAAATTCGAAAGATTTTAAAGACCCGTTCACACTTAAATGTTTGTATTTTGCCTATGTAAGATCAGTCCTCGAATATTGTTGTGTAATATGGAGTCCGATTTATTCCACACATTCAAACAGACTGGAGCGAATTCAAAAACGTTTCACCAGATACTTGTTCTATCTCTTACGCTGGAATATTGTTAGACCTTCTTACAATGCTCGCTGCCTGCTTTTTGGCCTACAAGACCTAGAAACACGTCGTAAATATTTTGATGTAATGTTTGTAAGAGATGTCTTATTTGATAAAATTGCATGCTCTTTTTTGCTTGATTTGATTGGTATCAATTGTCAATCATATTCTTTTAGATCTAATAATTTATTTTTTGTACCTTATCATAGAACTAACTATGGTTTCAATGAACCTATTGCGCGTTGCTTAAGACAAGCAAACTCAGTATGTCATAATGCAAGTATTGATATTTTGAACTTTTCTTATAGTAGAAATATTTTTAAGTCAAATTTTAAATCTTTTTTGCACTCTGGTGGTTAATTAGGTATATATATATTATCCATGTTTTGTATTGAATAGTCCGTAAGAATTTTGTAATTCTGTTTGACTAATAAATAAATAAATAAATAAATAAATAAATTCTTATAAAAATGTAACTATGAGCAAAGAAAAAGCTTTCTCAACTGGGAGTCACCTTTAAAGAGAAAAATATGTGCTGGTGTACCACAGGGCTCTGTACCTACTCAGTCCCTTCGTGTTTAATGTGTTTGTGTTGACGTCGCGTCGTATCTCAATTCCATTTGACTGTAAAATTTCAAAGTATGCCTCTGACGTCGCAATTTAGATGAGCAAAGCTAGTCGAAAGCAGACATAACCGCCATCCAAGAAGTGCGATGGAGTGGACCGGGTATAAAGAAAATGAGAAACTGTGACATCTACTATGGCGACTGCTACAGACAACAGAAACAGCACCTATTCAGGTGCGGATTTGTCTTTAGAGGAAGACTCAGGGATAAGGTGATTAACCAAATGAGCGTATAATGACCATCCGCATCAGGGCTAAATTCACCAACATGAGCGTAATATGCACCCATGCCCCCACAGAAGAGAAAGACGACAATTCCAAAGACTGTTTTTACGAACTGCTAGAAGAAACGTATGAGCAGTGCCCTAGACACGACATAAAAATCGTTCTTGGCGATTATAACGCAAGACTAGGGAAGGAGGACATCTTTGGAAATACAATCGGTAAGTACAGCCTCCATGACAAAACTTCCGAGAACGGACTGGGGCTAATCGATTTTGCTGCGGGGCTAAATCTTGTTCGAAGTAGTACACGCTTTCAACATCTCGAAATTCATAAAGGTACATGGCAATCCCCAGATCAATCAACCGTCAACCAAATTGACCATATTGCGAATTGCGATCGATGCAAGGCAATCTTCCAGTGTGTTAGATGTCCGAACTTTCCGAGGGGCCAACTTTGACTCGGACCATTACCTTGTTGTAGCCAAGGTACGAATGAGGATATCGTGTTCACGACCAGCACGAACTAACGCTGTGAAAAGATATGAAGCCAGAAAGCTACAATCGCAAGAGATTGCCAATGCCTTTTCCAATGGAGAATCCTTTCAAATATCCTTGAATCCCATGCCATCAGCATTAAGCAATGAAGATCAGTGGCAGCAATGCCAAGAAGCCATCAGAACCGCTGCCTCTGAGGTTCTAGGTTTCACTCGGCCACCAAAACGAATCCCATGGTTCGATTAAGAATGTAGGCAGGCAAATGCAGCCAAACAAAGAGCACGACAAATGCTTTTGCAAACACGAACGAGGGCTGCTTACGATCACTATAACGAGATTTACAAGGAGAAAAGAAGGGAAGAACACCGAATTCTAAAAAAGAAAAAGAAGCAGCATGAGAAGCGCTCGTTTGAGGAAATAGAGAGGTGCCATGACAGGAACGAGATTCGGAAGTTTTACCAAAAGGTAAAAAGATCCTGCCAGGGTGGCAAGCCCCGAACTCAAGCCTGTAAAGACCAGCAGGGAAACAGTTATAGAGTCACAGTCGCTACTGAGGATCTGGAAAGATCATTTCTGCAGACTGCTTAACGGCGATGAGGACACAAATTCCGCTGTGAGGCAGATTGACCCATTCAGCTTGGACGATGATCAAGAATGCCGTCCTCCCGACTTAGAGGCAGTTAAGCTTGTCATATGCAAACTTAAATCAAATAAGACTGCAGGTGCAGATGGCCTTGATACCGAACTATTTAAGGCAGCTGGAGACCAGTTGGAAAGGAGCATGCACCAGCTGATCTGCATGGAAATGTCGAAAGAAAACATGCAAGATGAATGGAACCTCAGTATCGTATGCCCGATCCAAAAAAACAAAGAGACCCTCACAATAGCGCCAATTATAGAGGGATAAGCCTCCTTAACGTCGCTTATAAGATCTTGTCTGCTGTAATATGTGAACGTCTGAAATCCGACGTCAACAACTTGATAGGTCCTTATCAATGTGGTTTTAGACCAGAGAAGTCCACAATAGACCAAATTTTCACATTACGGCAGATCTTGGAAGAACCCCGAGAATATAGTATCGATATTCACCATCTCTTAATCGATTTCAAGGCCGCGTATGACGGTTTTAACAGAGAGGAACTGTCTAGTTTTGGCATCCCTGCAAAATTCGTACGGCTATGCAGGATGACTTTGGAGAATTCACGCTGCTCCGTCAAGGTCGGTAAAGAACTCACCGACACCTTTGATATCGAAAAAGGCCTTAGGCAAGGCGACAAACTGTGATGCGATTTCTTCAACATCATACTTGAAAAGATTGAGAAGCGGCAAAAATGGGTTTGATGGTTAATGAAGGCAAAACGAAGTATATGCTGTCATCAAACAAGGACACAGAACATCGACGAATTGGACAAAACGTCACAATCACAATAGACAGACAAAAATTGGAGGTAGTACAGGAGTTTGTCTACCTAGGATCCGCAAGACACGGAAAACAACATCAGTGCGGAGATCAAACGGAGAATAACTCTTGCCAACCGTTGCTTCTTTGGGTTAAGAAGGCAATTCAGAAACAAAACCCTCTCCAGAAAAACCAAGGTAACCTTGTATAAGACCTTAATCATCCCAGTCCTGCTTTACTGTGCGGAAGCATGGATCTTATCGAAAGCGGATGAGGAAACCCTTGGTCGTTTCGAAAGAAAAATTCTCCGAATAACCTTTGGTCCCGTATGCGAAAACAATGTGTGGAGAAGAAGATACAACAACGAGCTGTATGAGCTGTACCGTGACATGAGCACAGCCAGAAGAGTTCGCATCGGGAGGCTACGATGGTTGGGCCATGTAGAGCAGATGGGCCCAAACGCTCCGGCTCCACCGGTTTTCGAAAGCACATTGCAGGGAAATCGCGGAAGGGGAAGACCTCGTCTTAGGTGGCGCAATCAAGTGAAAAGAGACCTCAACCGACTTAGAGTCTAAAACTGGAAAGAGCTCGTCCGAAATCGAAGTCGTTATAGAAGGACGTTGGTTGAGGCCCAAGCTCACCCTGAACTGTAATGCCCACCTGAGTAAGTAAGTAACTACACTATAAGAGTCTTTTTACAAGGCACACTACTAACCTTCAGCAAATAACAACACAAATAAGCTTTGATAGTTTAAGATCTCATATCACTTCCAACAGGGCTGTATTCACCTTAATCAAATGAAAGCCACAGAGCCTAGGCTTCAAGTGCCAACAATTTTACGAAGATTCCGAACGACTTAGTCAGAATTCACAGTCCTTAATTACTCTCAAAGAATTGCTAATATCTCGTAAAAGTGGATATCCGTGAAAAACATTTCAGATTTTTCAGGTATTCGAACCTCAATCTCCCGCGTATCAGGCAGACTAACCATTACACCCATTACAAAATTGTAGAAAAAAATTGAAATTGAAAAATTGCAGTCCACTCAATGGCTGTGTTTAAGAACGACTGGCACTTTAAGAACGAGAAGACCATGTCCATTTTTTTATACAGTAAATAAAATATAAAACCAGAAGTCAAAATAACTTTCCCCACATTTTGGGATGCATTCATAGTGAAAATTAAGTATTTTCTTCCTCGTCTTCAGATAAATTGGTTTATTTAATTCATTTGAAGAATTCATTTTATTCAATTTTCTTGTGCGCTAAAAATAACATCTGAAGTCAATTCCAGACACAATAGAAATCCCTACAAGATACCCACCTTAATTTCCTGTTGCGGAAGATACAATAATTTAGATAGAGCAGTGGGATTGTGAAGATGTGGTGAAATATATACAGAAAAAGCACGCGGCAGTCTTCTCTTAAGATGTCCTTTTTTAATGCAAATGCAATACTGTGAGCAGTTTATGGTTTCCTGTTGGAGAAGAACGCTAATCTTAAATGATGTTCAAGCAAAGATATACAAGCCATAGATAACAGAATAGGATTATATGGGGTGGGTTATGAATGAGATATCTTAATTAAAATAGATGCTGAGTGGTTCACTCACGAGTCACGGCAGACAATTTGGTTGCGTAGAGAACCCGAGATCGGTTTATGTGAGCCAAACAAGTGCCTTCTGTAAAATGTTCTAGGCCCATTCCAGATTGGGACGGAAACAACTCATCCCATGGCTCAAAAGATAAAAAGTCTTAACTTTGTTTCAATCATTAACTCTCTGAAAGTTCCGCAGTCCGTTGTTTTTGTCTACCTATCGCTTTATGAACGTATTATAAAACGATTTGTGTTTCAAAAGCCCTGCCTTCACCAAATTTCAACTTCAACAATGAGATTATAACGAAAGTACCAGAATCAAGGTGCTGATAAGCTAACATAACATGAATTTATCTTTAAATCTCACACTCACACACACACCTGCTCAAAGGGATTTCCAAAAAGGAATTACACAGACGAGGACGAAGTAAACATTTACATATAATTCGATTATTTCAATAATAATGTTTCCTTTTCATTTTGCTGAGCCCAAGTTAACACTTGGAAAACGTTAGCACACTCTGTATACTCTGATACTCTGATTCTGATTCTGACATGTGTCATGTGTGCGTGCGGGTTGTACCATTGTGTGTGCAAACCAATGGCAAGGATTATATTGTTTCGCTTGGTGAGTGTAACAGTTACCATAACTATATGAAGTGGTTGAGTAAAAACAACAACAGTGCGACGAAATGTGAAGTGATGCATACAAAGCGGTTGCACTTGTTACTATACACATCATCATGTGCCTATGCCACTGCCACACTGTGCAAAATGGATAAATTCAATATTAGCCTAGAAGATTGGTTAACCAGTGAGTGAACTGTATTTAATTTTTGTTGTGGTAAGCGCTCGTGCGGAGTCCTTAATAATCGATATTTTACTGGAATTTGTAAATTTGATGGCTAGCAGTTAAGGACAGACATTCTTTTTGAGTGGTAGGTGCGGGTAGGTACTTTGATTTTCATCGAGAGCCAGCATTAACTGCTTAACTAGTAAATATGCAATTTAAAAATTCAATTAAATTTAAGTGCCATTGAAAGCCAAAAAGTAACGCCATTGCGAGTCAAACGCAACCCGCGAATAATCCAATTTAAAAAAAAAAATTATAAAGTTCTTCAAAAAGTAGAGCGTTGACGTTGACTGCTAGGCTCCGAAACATTATCCATTTCGAACTGATTTAGCAAACAAAGCAAATCGTTAGTCAGTTGCAGGTATTCACCGCCTAATAAACGCGAGATTACCCACCTACTAATTTGATAGTCGATTTTCGTGCGTATGGCAGATGAGTTATCTTTCAAAGAAGCTTTAGCAATTATGCGAAGCAGAAACTACTGAAGAACCAAAAAAAGGGATTTTGATTAATTACTGTCTGCACAAACCTAAAATATCAAATATTTCCCAATTGTGTTGACATATGTTGGATGTAAATAAGAATTGTGTTTTGAGTTGGCGCCCAAGCTGGTTCGAAGTTTGATGTTTTTTTTTTAAAGCTCCAAAGAAGGTGACTTAAGAAGGAACTTCACTAGCAGTGGATCCTCTTGAAACTGAGATTGTCCTCTTCACGAGACGTAGAAAATTGACTGGTCTTACCCAACTTACACTTAAAGGCATCAACATCTCCTTTTCAGTCTTCTGGCAACGTAGAGGGGCCTTTGGAAAGACATGGGGTCTTTCACCGAAAAGGGTCCTATGGATCTATACGGCAGCGTTGACATGCGTCAGCTCTCAGCTGTATGGTGGAATAAGCTCTCACGTAAATACGTTATTACTTCGCTTGCCAAACTTCAAAGAACAATTTGCATTTGCGTTACTGGGGCTTTTCCCAGCACCTCGGGAGCTGCTCTCGGCGTACTACTGAATCTTCCTCTCCTTGATACCTAAATCATGGGATGAACTCTCAAAACTATTTCTCGTTTAAAGACATGTGGTCTCTGGCACAATTCGCACTGTAGCTTTGAGGAACTCGCAAGCAGCATATCTTAAGACTCACGTCTAATGGATATACCGTCTGACACGATGATCCCAAGGCTCAAACTGCGTCGAAAATACTCAGTCAACTTTTCTTCGGTTCAGGACTGGTTCGCTCCAGAATCTGAGTCTGGAAAGAACTGTCATCGAATTTTCACAGATGGTTTTAAGACCGACGAAGGATCTGACGTTGGTGCCTTTGTGAAGAACGACGACATACGACTGCACACCTCTTTCGGATCATACGCATCCCTTTTCCAAGTGGAGGCGTATGCTATTCTAATGGCTGGACGGGGAGAAGTATCTGTGCTGGCAGCGACAGCCAAGTTGTGCTTAAGGCCCTTCTCAACCCTCTAACTACTTCAAAAATGATCCAGGAATGCAAGAGCACTCTTAATGTGGTCGGAAGACTAAATTCCTTGAGTCTCATTTGGGTTCCGGGCCATCACGGCATAACTGGAAATGAGATCGCCGATGAACTCGCTAGGCAGGGATCTCAGACAGCTTTCTCAGGACCTGAACCGTCGCTAGGTCTGCCAGCGTCCTCAGTCCTCACGATTTTATATGTGGAAAGCACAACCGTTAATGGCATCTGGCATGCCTCCATTGGATGCAGACAGACCAAATGTATGCTCCCCAACGAAAGTAAGAAGACTGCAACATTTTTGCTATCTCGTAGCAAAAAAGGACTGTAGAAAGTTTTTTGCAGTTGCTAGCAGGCACTTTTCTTTTGCGAAGAATTTAAACGTGTTAGGCTTAACAGTGATACCACGCTCTGTGAATCTTGTGAAGAGGATGAGGACACCGCGGAGCACTTCCTCTGTGAATGTCTTGCTTTTTCTCGCATGAGGTTACAAATACTCGGCGCGAGATGGTGAGAGCTGGAGACGTAGGGTCCTTATCATGGCAGCATCGTTTGGCTTTTCTCCGAATATCTGGAAAGCTTTAGCAAAAGAAGGTTGCTTTCTGATAGTACAATTTACCGGTCTGAGTGATCCATTTATTTTATTTTAAATACCTCCAACAGCAAAAAATAACAGTGTGTTAGGTATTACTCAAAATGACTCAGGAAAAATTGGCGCCCGAGCAGGAATTTATGGTAGAGTTCCATAATAAGAAATTCACATCAGAATGGTCGGGCAAAAGGGCATTTTATCAGAAAGAACTCTTGCCTTGGGAGCCCCTGAAAGAATTGTCACCCTGGCTAGAAGCTTTAAGAAGGTTTTCGTCATTTTACGTCCTAGTCTCTCGTGACCAGTGAAATCTATGGAAAATAGACATCTGGCCCAAAAGCTCCAAGAGAATCTTCTACAACTGCAGTTTTCTGGGGGTTTTACTCCAACAGATATTTCGGTCAGATTTTCCGTATATCTTTGGCCTCTTTCCGAATACCGTGAAATCCAAAATGAACTTGTGTTCAAACGGGTACTCTTAGTAGAGTTCTAGTTACTTTATGTTCTCTTATCGAACAACCCAGGATATCAACAAAAAAAAAAAAAAAAAACCAATCGACTCAGGGTTGGATTTTTTGAAAAGCATGAAATTAACTTGTTTTCTGAAATCGTTTAGAAATGTGTAATCTGGCTTCTAAGAGGATTTCACTGCTGGAGTTTCACTTCTTTTTTTTTCAAATTATTAATGAAAATTGGCGTCATTAGGCATACTTGTTATCGAGTTCCCATAGTTATAGAAACTTTCTTCGAATGACCTGAGAGAAATCCAAAAGCGGAGTAAAAGTTAGTACCTAAGCACGTACCAACCCCTAAGAGAATATCTACTAAGGTTTCGATTGTTATCTTCATACGACCCTAGAAAATTATGCACTGTAAGATAATCTCAGGTCAGAACCTCTACGAGAATTCCACATTAGTAGTTTCTGTTAATGATCATGGGAAAATGAGAATGACAGTTTAAGAAAATAAAAAATGGTTACAACTAAGGCGGACGTGGTAGTAGAGTGTTCAGTAGATAGGCCGAATGCGTGGGCTCGAATCCCACTCCGGGCATCTACTTTGCCCCAGTTTCATCTGGATGTCGCTTTTGAGGTTATATGTGAAATTACAACCACCTTGTTTCCATCTAATTCATCACAAAAAAAAGATTGCTGCTAGTCTGGTACTACAATGGACCGGCCATTAGGTCTGAATAATCCAGATTAGCATAAGCCTCCTTTTTTAAATAAAAAGAATGTCCTGCTATTGGACGACTAGGACATCCAAAAAACAATTTAAGCCCAAACAAGGACCCTTGAAAATTCTACCTCAAGGTTTTTCTCTTCTTTTAGGCGAAAAAACTGGCGCCCTAATATGGACTTGGAAGATTAAAAGGAATTGTTGCTCAGGAGCGTCTGATAAAATTACAAAATTAAGTAATTAATTACAAAAACTAGTCGAACCGACAAATGTAATACGACTGCACCATCTTCATCTGCGCACCCAAAGACATTTGCAATTCAAATATTTTACCACCTTATGATCAACCATCATCGTTTCTTTTGGATGAATTTCGAGAACATCTCATGGTGGAACATTGTGGACCATTATCAAACTGAACAATATAACCATTTTCTTTTTTCCTCCAACACTATTTATGTAACACTACTTTATGAAAAGCTAATAGATTTTCTTAAATCCTTCTGCTTTCTGAAAAGTCTCTAAGGAAAAACTTTCCACACAAAATCCACTTCATAAATCAGCTGAGTAAAGACGAACACAAGACAGGTGAATCATAGGATTAACTTCCAAACAAGAAGTATTCAGTAGGTAATACGTCTACGAAGCCTTAGACAAAAGCCCAGTATTTTGTTGTCAAATTGTAAAACATCACTTGCCTCTGCCTGAAAACACCTTCAAATGATAAATGCCCATGTGCCTATTCCACGTCAACCTGCTATTAAATTATTCAACTCAACAAGGAAAGCTCAGCACAACTAATCGGGCGGCATCCAGGCAAAAACACACAAAAGGAAACAAAAAAAAAGGAGGAGAAAGGAGCACACCGAAATAATCTTTCACTATTTATGATTTCATAAAGTCAAAAAGTGAGTCAACACGGTCAATAAGCTGTTAGTCTTTCCCTGACAAAACATTCATACAATCCAAATCCTACACCTGCCATCACTCATCGTGTCACACACTCGTACTTCTCGTGTATAATTTTGCTCTTCAAAAATATGACACTTGATAAATAGTTGCATTTCTCGCCAAAGGATCAGAGCAAATACATGAGTTTTTCTTTGAACCAAAGACGAGAACATAGTTCTCGTATCGTTCGCTCAAAGGATCATAATCATTTATTTGCACATATCTCCGTGTGTATGACGTTTAAGGAGACCGGAAAGACGGATTAGGAGACGCAAAGGCGGCTTTTATTGCTCTATGTATGTATGAGATGAGCCGAGATGCATAGAAGAAGGCATCTTTAAGAACACATTGCTCCTTTAGTTAGCTGAAGATGTCAATAAATTCATATCAATGAGTTCAGTATGTGAAGGATGCAGTCGACCTCTTTTTGCTTTCCAAGTGCCTCCCGCCTTTCATGTCGGGAATAATCTCCTTCTGATCTCTCAGATGCATACAAAATGATATGGCGTCTGTTCCTTTTCTTTTCTTTTGCCAATGAAGTTTAGTAGGACAAATCTGGATTAGGTATCAAGATGACATGTTTCATTAAAATGTAATATTCAAGGGATGACGTTTGAACCTGTTGATTTTCAAACAAGTGAAATCTCGTCAAGAAGTCAGAGGAGCAAGAGGCATTTTTGTTATATAAATATTCATCATTTTTGTACTTCTAACCAGTTTCTTAAGAACAACTACTGACGAAAAGAAACGGCAAAATATTTAACACGATGCGATGTTTATTGTTTATGGAATCACATCTTTAAAGTGGGACATCCTATACAAAATGAGTCAAACCTTGGGTAACACAGTTTTAATGGAAGCCAAGCCACAAATCTTTTTCCTTAAAAAGAAACTATTTTCTATCTATTTTTTCTGTATTTGTGTCTTTTCTTGATGATTTTCTCGTACAGAACTCTTTTGCTTCTCAAGCCTCTACTGACAACTGTCCTTCCGGAAGAACCTTATTAAATCTATTCCATGAAAAAGGATTTTATGAGCGCTAATGCGGAATGGGTATTTCTTTAGGTATAAATTTCGTGTGACAACAATCATACTTTTAAAAGTATCTTCATAAATACAGAAACCAGCTTATCTAAAGTTTCCAAAAGATTATGAAACTGGTCAATTAATTCTTTGATCACATCTGTGATTTCGGAACTCTCCTGTGCTGCTCTAAAGAACGTATTATCGTTCGATTGTCCTTGGCATGTCATATGATCTTTCATATGATACCTAAATCATCGTCCTACGTGCTATACTTTTCGAGATATACGTAATTATATGCAGAAATGTCAGATTTTTCCCATTTCCGGCGCTCAACTTCAAGTCTAATTATCTCAAAATCACCAAGACCGAATTCAAAAATATTTGACAGACTGATTGGGCTGAACGTAAGCTTTCATTTGGTACTAGCCTCATAGATGTACGCTTTGGGCCCAGGCTCCATAGAAATATGCACCATCTCCATTCTTTCTAATATTTTTACTTCAGCCACTTTTGCTTTATTTTCCGGTCCTCGAGCTTTACAGGTCATGAAAGGGATGTTTAATATACACTCCATAAAACGGATCTATGAATGTAGCGTAGACCATCGATAAAGATCGATCATCGATTATTTTATTTAAAATCACAAGTTTATTTAGTTCACTTGGTTTCGCTCCCCATATGAAACACTTTTGTGAAGAAGAACTTAAAGATGAAAGTGCAGAACAAATTTTACCGGCTATCATAAGAAGCATAAAAGTAGACTCAAGAAGAAAACTGGTGAGAGTTGGGGACAGATCCCCAATTTCTTGCTGCACTTAATCAACTTTGTAGAGAAATAAAGTCAGTTGACTCTTTGCAAACACGAACATGATGGGATGTCCGTATTACGAACTGCTAATTGAGAAAGAGCTTCTCCTGGCAATGAATTTCCAAACGGAAGACTTGAAATTTCCTCGCGAAAGGCGATATCCGTGGAAAAAATTGTTGGCACCTGTTGAGATTCGAACCACGAACCTGCCGCGTAATAGGCAGACATTCTAACCACGGGTACCGCGTTTCTTCTTTGCTTTTTGAATATTATGTAGAAAAAGATCTTTGCATTTTGTGTTGAATTTTTGCCGAATAACATCAATGTGATGTTTCGCCAAATTATCGAAAATCAATAATAACGCTAAATAGGGAGAAAGGTTGACTAAGGGCACAGACTCAGAGAATAAAGTACTTCCGTAACCTTACTGTTTCCGATAGATCCCTCAAAAGTTTAGCTGAGTCTTGCTTTCCATTTTTTGAGACACTGTCTCACTAGGCTCCTGATGGTCAGTTGAATCTGAAAGACTTAGGGCCAGTTGCTCAATCGAATCATAAATTTAAGTTAAACATAAAGTTCTACTTTAGTATGGGGATTTTATGTAGAACTTAAGAACTCCGGAACGTCTCATACAAAAATGAAAACTTTATGTAGAACTTAAATTTATAATTCGATTGAGCAACTGGCCCTTAGTTCCTTACTTTTTTGGATTTTTCACTGCTGTCATTGAAAGTTTTTGGTTTTCTTCGAGTTTTTCTTAGAGTTTTCAGGTTGCAAACTCAAAGGCAAGATGAAAGGTTAATCAAACACTGAATTTGTTGCTAAAATAAGGTTACGATGACTTCTACTTCTTTTTCCAGTTTTCAGCCAAGCTTAACGCAAAAAGATTGTTTTCACGACTTCTTACATATTTTGAAAATTATATCAATCTGTAATCAATGCCAAAAAGATATTTTCGGTGTATTTTGGCAGTTATCTCCCATTCTTCAAAAACTACTTTTCGTGCCAGAGTGAAGGTCATACTGGAAAAGTGGCAAAAATGTATGGCGGTTGCAAAAACGCTTTTCTTTTTTTTTAACTTTAAAATAAACACTCTAGAGATCAATTCAAATGCAACCTTGTTACCGAAATCTATACGCGAACCGAACTTTAAACTAATGATTTAAAACGTTGGAAATCGATTCCAAATACCTCGAGCAAAATTAACAAAGAAAACGTAAACGATACGAAAAGAATAATTATATTTATTCGCGAAACTAAATTCGGATGTAAATAATCCCGACGTGCGCGCAACTTGACTAATTAAAACGAAATGTCAAATTGACACAGGTTCGTTTTCGGCAACCAACAACACTTCAGTGCTGTCTCCCGTAGCTCAGTCTGATGGGTGGATTCGTTTTGATATTCCTTTTTAATCCGATTTGATTAAAAGGGAATATCAAATGGTTATAAAAAAATTCCAAGAATTAATAAAACTCAATTTGATGAGCGAGAGTACAAGGGCGTACTAGCTCACTGATATGGGCGCCAGAAAACCTTTTAAGATGGTGGTTTGCCTTAACCAAAGCTGAAATAGTAGTGAAAACAAGAAAGAAAGACTCGGAAGAAAAGAAATAAAACAGTATGAAATTTCTCAAGGATATTAAAGATTTTTATTCTATTTTAAGGGTGTCTGGGAAACCGTGGTAAAACCTGGATTAAAACCCAGAATCTTTTCGATATTAAAGAAAAGTACAAAGTTGTTTTCGAGATTGGCAGGAGGCCAATTCTCGAAGTAAAGAAAATGTAAGAAAGTTAAGTAAGAAAACAAACAGTTTGATGTGTCGTTTAAACACAAGATAGAATCAGTAAGGAAAGTTTCCGAAAGAAATAGTAATAGCAAGAAAGGAAAACGGTCGCGAGTCCCGCAATCTCGGGATATTAAAACGTTAGGTCAACGAAGGCCTAGCGGATGTAAGTTTTGCCGCAAATAAAGCGACTCTAAATTTGTTCGAAAAACCCTTTCAAAAGAAGGATTTTTCGATACGCAAGATACAAATAAAAATAAAACCAAAAATACTTAGCTCTTCTCCTGTTATCTAAACTCCTTTAGAAACTATGTCCTCCGCACTAATCTCAAGATTTCCTCAAAACTCCCAACTGGAATTTTGCCGCAAAAATCGAGTTAGACAAATCTGTAATTCTCAAGAAAATATTACTCGCTATGAAATCTCAATAAATCGCAAAATCTTCGCTATAATTTTTCGCACGCTTTTTTTCTATCTACACACTTTCGTCGCCAAAAGTCAAGAGACCATCAAGATGGCGGGTTTTTCTCCTCCATCCGGCATCGGCCATGCAGCCATCCTCGTCAGACCTTTAAGCGTGGTGTTGTTCGGTCTCACTTTTACTGCAGCATTCCGCCATTAGGCTGGGATGTGCAAGTGAGATGTCACGAATCAACTACCCGCGGTCCATTACGTTCAGGTGATGTGATCACCAGTAGCCGAGTGGACGAGTTCAACCTCTTTCAGAAAGACTTACTCCGAAAAATTATTTTACTCGCGCAAAGTCCCCAGCCCAAACCGGCCCAAACTAAAATACGGAGAAGATATTTTCCAAGAGAACGAAGAACAAGAGATGCTAAGTCTAAAAGCTCGACGAATACTTTCCGTAGACCTTCGTTCAGATAGTTAGAAAAAAAAGAAAGGGGAATAAAAACGGAAACACGTCTTTTAGTGATTCTTTCTTGATGTTGACGTACTCAATTTAATTTTAATTGAAATTTACTAGAAAATTTAGGTTGGTGTGAATATAGTTCACACATTGTTGGACATGGATCTTAATCTTCATGCCATTCATCCTTTCTCGATTTTCTTTCGTAGGCCGCCTGCCGTACGAACTTTTGTGGATCGACCGACACACAAGAATCGAGGAACAATGTGACCTGAAAATGGCATTTCGAAAGTTTTAGAAGAACAGGTCTCTGGCTGATGGACCAGGTTTCAACTGAACTCTTCTACTACTTTCGAGCAGCTATGAATAAAGTTTATTAGCGGGAGAAGAACGGTGGATAGAACTTGTTGTGGTAAATTTTACCGCAACAACCTTAAATCGGAAACATAAAAAAATTATTTTGACTCTACAATAAAAAAAAAGAATTTTTTTTTTGTACTTTCTGACCATCTAATGAAATGCAAAAAACCAAGTAAATGTAAAGTAAATATTTTTTACTTCTTCCAACGGACAATCTACCAAATGACAATCTACCTTGAAATAGAGTTTTAAAATAACAAAGAAAAAGGATTTATTGACCGCAGCCTTTTTAACCATAAATTAAAGTCACACAAAAATTACATGCTTTTCTCTTTAGGAAGAATTAAGCTTCAATGTCAGCTGTTGTCAACACGTGCATTGAAGCTTAGTTCGTTGAAGAGAGACAACAAAAAATCGGAAGATATGTGGTTGAACTTTGATTTTTTAATTTTGTCCAACTAGATTGGCAATTTACCACACTGTGCTACGGTTTCATACAAAAAGTTCAACAATTCTTATCAAAATTTCAAAGCTCCTCATAGCGATCTACGAGCGAAAAAATAATGATGGAGTAAACAACCCTATTTTATAATTTACACGCACTTCAAAGGGTTGTGACTACCCTTATAATGTTATAGAACACAGTGCGGGTGTAAGGAAATAAGGAAAATTGAGCTGGGTAAAGCATTAAACATCAGGGTTGAGCGGCTAAAATATGAATCTCTTTACTTAACTGTACGACCGAAGTTGGGCTGTATGGAGAACTGATGAGCACTCCTTGCCAGGCGGGTATTGCGGCTAAATTGTTTCAGGGGAGGAATGCAACTGGCTATTTCACTAGAACACTGTTTGTAGAAAAAGCGGTAAAACAGACTGAGACAGGTAACGTTTCGACGATGTTCAAGAGAATCAATCGATTCTACACCTGAACTATCACATATCACTTTTAACGCTGTTTTTTGTACCCTATAAAGTATGCGCTAAGATGTTTGAGGTGGATCCAGTTTTGGGTGGATGAAGATCCTTAAGTTGTAGCTAGATTAGAAGAGGTGAAGAACTTGAATCGTCTCAAGAGTCCTAAGCATTTAGCAGCGTTTTTGGCGACTTCAAATATGTGGTCATTCCAACGACGATCATCGTTTACACACATACCAAGTAATGACAGCTTTTCGGTTTCTTCGATGCAGGTACCATTCATGGATAATGGCAATGGGGAAATATTAAGCTTCAACGACAAATGACAGCATTGAGTTTTCGAAACATAGAATTCTACTCGGTTTTTATGATCCCATGTAACAATGCTGTCAAGGTCAGAATTCAATGAACTTATCATACGCAACCGTTCCAGTTCCACATCCGAAAAGCAGGGACGTGAATTTGGAAACGAATGTGAAAAGCTGATGGTCGAGTCGTCGGCAAGACAGTTGAGAGGATTATAAGTTTGAGACAAGAGATCATTTATAAAAATGAGGAAGAGGGTCGGAGACAAAACGGAGCCCTGGGGCACACCAGCATTTATGAAGTGGGTATCAGACTTGAAGCCATCCAACACAACTTGTATTGAACGGTCGGAAAAATAGTTTCTAATCCAACGAAGAAGAGACTCATCGATACCAAAAGCACGCATTTTCGATAAAAGAGCTTGATCCCAAACTCTAACAAATGCTTTAGAAATATCAAGTGCAATAATCTTACTCTCTCCAAAACAATGTAAAGATTTGTTCCACTTTTCGGTGAGATAAGCTATCAAATCACCATTGGACCTTTTGCTAAGAAAGCCGTCCTGACGGGGTTATTGAGAAGCTTTCGTTTTTCAAGATATTTCATGATTTGACGGCTTATCAACGTTTCCATGACCTGAAGCGACGTAAGTGCAAATGGACGGTAATTGGAGGGGGGGGGGGGGGGGGACCTTTTGGTCATATAAAAACTTGGTCTTCTGTATGTGAGTATTGCAGATGTTCCTGGCGCACTAAAACTTAATTTTGTTTTTGAAAATCCAGAAACATTTTTCTCTTTCCCTAATTATTTCTCTACAGCCCGAATTCGAATGACCACGAATTCGCACGGATGATGCTCTTTGATGTATGTGGAACAAAGTTAGTGATGCCGTTGAGAATTACGTTAGATATCATATCAGCTGATGCATCAACGTTACCGTCGAGAAAGCACAAAGACCAGTTGAAATTTCAAAAGAAATTATTCAGGCCGTCCTAATTGGCTCTCTTATATTGCCATGCAGTCCTTTTTGGGACTTTTTCTCTTTTTACTGTGAGGGAAACCGGGAAATCTACCGGATATGACACAATGGTCCGACGTGTCGCAGTTGTCAAAATTAAGTTATACAGCGACATATGAAAAGAACTAAACCGCCTGGACAAAAAAAAACCACAGCGTGTCCAGTCCAAACATTTGTACTGTCGCTACTACAAAAATGATGATAACAGCATTTCTACCGCTACCGCAACTACAAAAGCGGGATTGGGAGATAAGTAAATTTATGGAAACATTATGTTGTTCTTGCCACGGTTTTTTTTTTTTTTTGTTGGAGGTTTTCAAAATACCAGCCACGGTAGTGTGGCCACTATCAATGTCGCTTTCTTGAGGGGTTAGGGCACCCTAGAATTTTCGAAAAATCGTTTTTTGTTTTAATTTTACATGGTCTTTTAGGACCTCAAAAATGATGTCCCAGAAGATTATGGCCGGGAAAAACCTTTAGATACTGGGTTTTCGAATTTTAGTACAAGCCCGTCTGGTCCGCAGTGAGCTCCTTTTGTGAACATAAGGGGGAAAGTAAGTTAGGGGAGTAGAGTATTTATACGGCAGTTGTTCTTCTTTTTCATTTCCGGCGTTACGAGTAGTGATCTTGAAGCGATCACAACTCTCCCACTTTTCCGCACACTAGTGATCCGCCTGTGGGGTACGCCGCGTTGACCTCAGAAATCGTCGGCAAGTCTCCCGGTTTTGGATTGTTCCATGTCTGAGCCCAACCAAATGCTGCTGTTTTTGCATTTGCTTGTACCAGGTGTGTTTTGGCCTGCCTTTTATTTTTCGTCGCGAATTTGTTGAAACGTTGTACGATATTGCCTTTTGGACGGGGTTCTGCGGTTCTCTCCTTTGAACATGACAATACCAACTGAGCCGGTCGTGCTGAATTTTGTCCAAGATGGTACTTTTGACATGAAGGCTTCCACGGATCTTAGTACTTCTAATTCGATCAAGCTTTGTTACTCCTGCTGTCATCCGAAGCATCTTCATTTCGGCTGCCGTCAATTTGCTCTCATACTTTTTGTACATTGTCCAACATTGTGAACCGTATGTCAGAGCTGGACGGACAACTGCTGTGTAGAGTCTTCCCTTCAACTTAGGGGGCATTTTTCGATCACAGAAGATAGCGGAGTTTTCTCGCCACTTCATCCACCCTACGCTTACTCGATGATTGATGTCGTCATCACAAGTTGCTTCACTATTGATCATAGATCCCAGATATTTAAACTTTTCACACTTGGGAAGCATATTTCCATTCAAATAAATGTCTGGAATAGGCTTGTCTGGATCAGAAAAAGGGCAGCACAGGTATTCATTCTTTTTAGCGCTAATACGGTACCCATTTCCTTCCAATCCTTCAATCCAAACGTCAAGTGTTTGTTGCAGGGATGTAGGATCCTCGCTTATGATGGCTCCATCGTCAGCAAAGAATAATTGTTGTACTTTATTGTCCGTTACTTTTCCTTCGAGCAAATAATCCAGAACAGCAATAAAGAGCAGTGGACTCAAGACACTTCCCTGATGTACACCTACTGTTATTTGGAATGCTTGGTTGACTCCAGCTGGGCATCTCACTTTTGTAACTGCTCCCTCGTACATGTCCATAATTATTCGCACATAGGCTTCAGGAACTCCTCGGTGTCTGAGGGCCACCCATATCAGATCTCGTGGTTGTCGATCTAATGCTTTTTCGAAGTCAACCAACACAATATGCAAATCCTCTAAGGCATCTCGGTGTTTTTCCATAATGATCCTTATACTTTGGATTGCGTCTGTAGTTGACTTACCCGCGACAAACCCGCATTGGTCATCAGACAGCCTTATTATTTTCCGCAGTCGGCTATCCAAAACCCGCTCAACGATCTTCATAGTGTGGGACATCAACTTGATCGAACGATAGTTGTCACAGCTTCTGGTATCTCCCTTTCCCTTGTACATTGGAAGAAGAAAACTTTCCCTCCATTGATTAGGCAAACTGTCACCTCTTATAAGTTTGGAGATGAGAATCGTGAGCCATCTTAACCCGATGTCTCCCATATTTTTCCAAAACTCATATGGTACCTCGTCTGGCCCAATCGCTTTGCCTTTTTTGGAGTTCTTAACTGCCTCCCTAACTTCTTCGACTGTGACGTCGGATACTTCCGTAAAGTTAGGTGCAGCTGTTGGAAAGTGGCGCCGAGGAAACTGTTCATTCAAAAGATCATCACAATACTGTCGCCACCTGTGAAGAATTTTGTCGTCATCCACAAGTAGCACTCCTTGAGCATCATTGATGAACTTCAGCGAACGAATCTCCTGCGCATTTCTCCTTCTCTGAGCGGCTATTTTGAAAATGGTTGCTCCCTTATTCAAGTTGCTTTGTCTTAGCTTTTGGATTGCCTGATTTGCTTCAGCAGCTGGGGCAGAAATCTCTTCCAGCTCTCGATACAGGCCCTCCGTGCTTTTTGCTTGAAGTTGGGCGCACTTTTTCTTCGCTTCTTTTTTGCAGCTCTTGTATTCCATTTTGAAACGCGCTTTTTCATTTGTATTTCTTGAGGGGCACTTCGACCAAGCTTGGAAAGCTGCTTTCTTCTTTCTTATCCCTGCTTTAGCTTCATCATCCCACCACCAGGTTTCTTTAGCTTGTTGGTGGTGTCCTTTTGAGACTCCTAACAGTGATTTGGCTCTCTCTAAGCAGGTTCGTTGTAGGCGATCCCACATATTTTGTGCCGTGATTGCATTTGAAACTGCGTCGATGGTATTACACAGCTGACTTTGCATATACGAAATGAATTGCTGTCCTTTGGTTTTCTCCAGATTGTACCACTTGATTCTCCCAGGAGCCTTTGTTTGTTTGACTTCCTTCACCGCATCCGTAAAAAATTCTGTTAAAAGAAGACGGTGTTGTTGAGCGGCAGCTTCTCCTAGTATCACTTTGCAGTCTTTCACCCGAGATTTCATGTAATTGGTTACCAAATGGTAATCAATCTGGGTTTCATTTCCTCCACTGCTGTAAGTGATAAGGTGTCGGTCTTGTTTGATGAACATGGTATTTAGTACGATTAGACCGTATGACTTGCACATACTTAGAATATCTTCACCAGGAGTGTTCCTGGTGCCGAATCCCAAACCTCCATGGCAGTCTTCATAATCCTCGTTTGTCTTCCCGACATGTCCATTCAAATCTCCTCCAACAAACAAATACTCTTCTTTTGAGATGTTCTTAAGTAGGTTATGAAAATCAAGCCAGAATGCATCTTTTTCCTCCTGCTCACACCCTATTTGGGGAGCATATGCACTGATTATATTCCAGACCTTTCCTTCCATCACCAATTTAAGAGACATCAAACGGTCACTGGACTTCAAAATGGTCAACACGCTGTCACATAAACTTTGTTCAAGGATGATACCGACTCCGTTCCTACCTTGTTCCGTTCTATAGTAGAACATCTTGTAAGCCTTGGTCTTTGCATCTAAGAAACGGGCTTTGTTTGCTGTGTTTCGCCATTTCGTTTCCTGAACACACAAGATGTCCACTCGCCTCCTTCTCATCATCTCTTCGAGTTCGAGACTTCTACCAGTCATACTTCCAACGTTCCAACTCGCGACTCTAAATTTTCGTCCAACTCGTCGCATTACTTTGCTAGCCCCCGGAATCCGTATAGCTCTGACCCGAACATTGCTGCTCGGTCCAGGATCAGCTCCATGCATAGCAATGGAACTGCCTGGCGGGGTAGTGCTTCTTATGTTCGCAAGTACTTCCATAATGCTCAAAATTTTTCAAAAATTTTCCTTTCATCCTTTTCGACACATGCATGCTCCATTTAATGAGTTTGATTTCCCTTTTACTACACCGGTGATCTCCAGTCGTGTAAACCCCGGGATCTGCATGCATACTTGGGGAGAGTTTTTAGGTGGTATGTGTGTCGCTAGACTCACTTTGATGTTAGTTGTCTAGATATGATTGTTCCTTTAGTCGCCTTTTACGACAAGCGGGGAGGCGCTGCAGTGCTATTCTAACCCGACACTGCACGGGTATTATACGGCAGTTGTTATTGAAAATATTTATTTCCTGACTAGTCTAGTCGAGTTAGATTTGTCGAACGTCTCTTTCAGGCATCGCAGATTAAAGGTTTTGAAAATTGTTCATGATTTTCTACTTACTCAAAACTTTAAACGCGTTTATACAATACTGTATTTTTCAAGTTGGCCGAACTCGTAACTCAAGCAATTTTCAATCGATTAACTTGAAATTTCAAAAATGTCTTGAAATATACATTGTCTATGGAACGTAGGATTTTTTTTTCTTATATTGCGTAGTTCATATGTTATTAACAATTTTGTGACAATTTTTTAGGCAATTTTTGAACTTTTCACTTTATAAGGGCGCCATTTGGCCAAAATCAATATATCGCAAAAATCCTAAGTACTTCTTTAGCAGTAAGTATACATAATCGAAAAAATCTTTTTGCTCATTATTATTCAAAAAATTACATGAGTTGTTGGTCCGGCTGTGGACCCCGAAAAAAAGACGTCGTCGGAAAAACGCTGCACAGCCGCCATTTTGTAATAAATCACTTCAAAAAATTTATTGTAAGCAGTCACTGATATAGTTATAACGTTTCTGTTATGTTGATTTATTTTGTAGTATTTAAAAAAAAAAAAATTCTCAAAAAGGCTATTTTTTCAGCCTCTGGGGTGGTCTAACCCCTTAAGATAACTCAACACCTGAATTAGTCGCTGCCGCAATTACAAAATCGCTTTGGTTACGAAGATCCTTAAATGTTGAATATCGCTTTAGTAAGTATGGTCACAACCGTAGGTCCAAAACAACAATCGAATTCACTAAAGCTTAAATCAAAAAAATATGAAATTCTCTTTCTTTGTGCGAAATCATCATCAAATGTAAATTTATCTTTCAAATAATCAAATAAATATTTTCCATTAATTCCATTCATCAAAATGATTGCACATATCGATATCGATCTCTTTATGCCGTGCGTCGGTCGTTGTGTCCCGTGCCGTAGCATGGCCTTCATTTCAATTTCCATCACACTCCTGACCTCACAACAAAAGCAAACCTATCTTACCGCAATCAATCAAACTCTCGAATCGTAAACTCATTTATATTTTTCAATAACTTGGAACCTCATTATGGTGGTTGATGATGGGGAGCATATAATATCCATCTATCCACCGGTCACACACCATTTCACACGCAAAAGCTTATTTCTGCCCTATGGGTGTGTGGTGGCTCCTGGCTAATAATAGAAACGCCAGCATGAGAATGTGTTTGCCGCAGGGACTTGCTCTCAGATTTATATGAAAAAAATAGTTGTGGGTTTCCTCCTCGGGAAAAGTCCTCTTTTCCTTATTTTACATTTTACTCCATCGAAATTAGTCCTTGAAGAGCAAGTAACTTCAGGTCGCGGTTGCAGTAAACGTCCTTTAAAAAGGTACTTATAGTTAGATGGGAACAAAAAAGAAGGACTCCATGTGAGAGTACAATTCCGTTACGCCCTTGGTTCAATTTATCAATTTCAATTCCTACATCAAGCTTATCCACATCGACTTTCGTTTTGAAAGTAGGCGGTATCTCCTCTAGCAATTTTTCCTTAAGGACCACCCAAACTACTTCTCTTTAACACATTTTTTAAACCACAAAACGTTCAAGTTAAAGCTACAACCCACGACGGGTGTGTATCGATTGCCTGAAAAGATGTTACCCTTGTAAACAAGCTAACCAGTCTGTCTGTACCGCATGCTTGTGCTTGGCTTTAACCATTTCCCAGAGTTCATCGTCTGCTGTTCATCATTAGTCCGGAGAAGGAGTACAATTGTAAAGTTTTGCACACAGTCAGCACAATATATTCGCATGCATAATTTACCACAATTGCAGTGCGAGCAAGGGAAGTTGGTGGGTACAAACGAAAAGAAAATGGGAGTGACATTGGTATTAGCTGTTCTCGTGTAGTATTCTAGGCAAGGACCACACAAAGACTCAGTTTGCTTGGATATGACACATAAAATTGAGTTTTTATTTGTTACGAGCAAATCAGATTTATAAAATTGCATTGCACACAACGTAACAAGAAAAGCACATTACAGCGACAGTTTGTGTCAAAAGAATGTTTGGTTGGAACTGAGGGATTAAATTAATTCTGACGCAATGGCGTTTTGTGTGCGAAGAAATATTTTCGCGTTGGCATATAAAAAATATTTCACAAATGTTTCTCTTTGTACTTTCCTATTCACACACATTTCAATAAAATAGGGATTGAGATAAGAAATCCAGAAGAAGTGTAAAGAAGTTGATATGAGTAAAAGGAGGGCTCGGAGAAAATTGTATACTACGAGGTTCCCAAACGACAAGGTGAAGGTATCATTCAAACGTCTGCGTATAGATTTAAAAATTCGTGAACTCCAAAAGCATACACTAAAAAGGGGGCCAAATTACCGTACACGTGATCGAGTAATAAGTGACTGAATTCATCCAGCATTTGAGTACTTTTTTTCATCAGTATTTGAACTGAATTGAAGTCGAAAAATGAACAGCAGACGAATGTTGTGTATTATAGAACGAAATTTGAAAGAAAAATAGAACTCACTCACTTGATCACTGATGCCTAATTCGCCCCCAGATGCACATGCGTTTGCTGATAAACTCTTACGGAAAGCAACCAAGAGCCTAAAGGCCGCATTAAAACCACAAAATAGTCGTGATAGCAGACAAATTATCGTAATGGCGATTGTTTGACAATAATTATTGTCGTGTCGATGAAACTGTCGTAATTGCGATAGAACAGTTGAAATTACGTAAGAGCGGTCCCCCTCCCAAACATTTACCATGCAAAAAGGGAAAATTGTTATGGCGATGAAACACTCGGGATTTCAGCAGTCGTAATTTCGTACACGTAAATCCGACAGAACATTCGGTATTGTGACAAAACGTATTTTCGAGAAATGTGTCGAAATATCAGCGACTGAATTATCTTTCCTGCTACTAATTTGTTGTAATAACATCAAAACTAGCATTTCCATGATTTTGTGGTGACTGGGATCAAACTAGCGTAGTTCGCAAACGGTTGCAGTGGCAGATTATGTGTCTCAATTAGGAAAAGGAGTTGCAATAAAACCATTAATTGATACAATTTTTTTTTAATTGCAGCAAAGCGGCCGCAATCGTGGTAAAACCATCGTACTTACGGCAAACCCGTAGCGATAATTAAAGATATGTGTTCATTCTGATCAAACTGTCGTAGCTGCGCTGTCGTATGTACTTGCAAAATTTTGTTAACGAATTTGTGGTAGTAACGACTAAACGGTCGTTCTTCCAACAACTAATCAAATCGAAATTGTACTATTTAGGTAAATATTGTCGATTCTGAATCAAAACTGTTACAACTGCAAAAAAGTATCAATTCCAGCGATTTTGAAAAAGCTGCTGTAGGTAATTGCGGAAGATCTATCTCAATTACGACAAAACTGTCGGAATAACACCAAAACTGTCCTTATTGCAGCAAAACTTTCATATTTGCTAAAAAAAAAAAACATTTATGATTTGTCATATTAGCGACTAAATTGTCGTTCTTGCGACTAATGTGTCATAACAAAACACCAAATTACCATACTTATGACCATGTTTTCTTAACTGCAGCAAAATTTCATAACTACTCACTGACCTATATAACAACTGGAAAAATTTCGAAAAATTTTAGTAGTTACGACGAAACTGTAATATGCAGTTGCAGCAAAATTGTATTTATTGCGTCAGAGTAGTCGTAATTGTAAAATAATAACGTAATTGAGGCTACGGAAAAATCCAATTTAATTGCTTGTGGTAACTGCATAAGGCCTCGGCCACGCCGTAAGCTGCTGAGCGGCTAAGCGGCTGAGCGGCTAAGCGGCTAGAACGACTACTTTTGAGTGATTAGTAAAATTGCAGATTGCACAGACGAAATTAACAATTTAATGTTTGCATTGGCCATCTTTACTGTTTGACGCTCAGAACATTACTAAAAATTAAAACAGGTTTGGTTGCTGAGCGGCGCTGCTTAGACGCTCAGAATAACGTGGCCGCTTCTGTGTGACTTCATATGTTTAATTTTTTATTTTCCGCTCAGCCGCTGAGCCGCTTACTGCGTGGCCGAGGGTTAAGGCTGTTGTATTTTCGAGAAACATTTTGACAAATTTGTCGTCTAAGCAACAAAATTTTGGTTCTAGTCCTGGATCTCTCGTTCAGTTTTTTATATGTACCTATTATTGGTACTATCAAGCTAATTTTCCCTGAGTAACTTCATTTTGATGAGACGCCCAACAATTTTCTTACGAAAACTTTCGACTGTGGTAGCTTACAGAGGTAGCAAGGATAAAATATGTCGATTTAATGATACTCAAAAATCTAGTAGTAACAGTTTCTTTCTTGGTTCAACTTTAAGATAATTATCTGAACTATGTAAAAAAAATATTTGTCGTACAAATTATATGGTTTGATCCAAAGAGTCCCCTTCCTCAAACATTTATCTATAACGAGGTCGTCAAAAGTGATTAGTAACCAGCTGATTTTTTTTATTATTTAATATTTATATAATTTAGCAGTCAGATTGTCTTACGAATTCCGTGGTACGTTACTTCAGTCCTACGCTCAGAAAATGTCAATACCACCAGACCGTTATTTTTAATACTAACTGTAGGACAAAAATATTATATAATAGGTTAGTGTGTTCGCTGCCCAAATAAAACAATGTCCTACAAAAAAAAAAAAAAAAGAAAAAAAAAAAAAAAAAAAAAAAAACAGGTATGTATCGATAGTCCGAAAAGAATTGTCATTTTTTCGTTTTCTTAAGTTACAGTGAAAATAAATTTGATAAATTTAAATAGCTTTATTTTTCAGTAATTTTAAAAATAAAGTAAAAAAAATATTCTATCGACTAGCCTTTCATAATACTAATACTTAGATTTCACTCGAAATTCTTTGAAACAATAGGAATGATTGCCTATTACTTCGTCATTTAAATTTTCAGGTAATATAATATCTCGATATTTATATTGATGATGTTTTTGAGCAGATAAAAAAAATTTGCAGGAAAGCCAAATGCTAACATTATTTTTTTTTTTAATTCTTCTCTTTTCTCTCGAAAAGTAGGGCTTTCACGAAGCAAATTACACAAAAACCTCTCCTAAATTGTTTTGCAGCACAAAAAAAAAAAAAATGTTGAAATTATTTCGCGAGAAACAAAAAAAAAATAGTTAACTGATAAATATCTACACGCCTATGGTCGACACAAACGTGGGATACCTAATACGGAGTTAATAACGCTCTGCGCACGCGTAACGGTGTGACTCAGCTGTTGCGGAAAAATTCAGAAAGCTAGTGCCTTGCCGAAGGTCGATTTCTTGCCGAAGCCGAAGCCGAAGTTTCAATAACTTGAAGAATTTACTTAAATTAATAAAATAATGATTTTTTGATTTTTTTTTTAAATAATAATAAAACAATAAAATTATAATAATAAAAAAAACTGCTTTTTTTTTGAGAAACTTAAACTAGCCCTGAATGTCAACTTGAGTGTTTTTTGAGTCAGGGGTTGACTTGGGTTTGCTCAACTCGCCCTAGGTTTTTGCTAGGGAGAGTAAAGGGCTGCCGAATGGCATGAATTTTTATCCAAATGACAAGGATGTGGGTGGGTTTTTTGGTCCAGCGTTTTTTGAGGATTGGAAAACCCATTTTCTTTTGGTTATCAAGGAAATCTGGGTCAACCCTGGGTAAAATTCAATGAACGAACCTTCGGCTTCGGGCAAAACTTTACCAATTAGTTGAAAGTGGAATCTACCAAAGAGTCAACTTTTTTTTCGTCACACATGAGAAATAAATTGATTTTTTATCTTATGAATTTCAAATACATTTATATTCAATTGGAGCACCGTGATAGCGTAGCACGCTGTTTTCACCTCAACGAACTGTCCTACTACTTTTGTCGTAGGACCTAGATAACGTATCACGGAATTTGTATAGGACAATCTGATTGTTTAATTATATAAATATTAAATAAGTAAAACAAATCAAATCAGCTGGTTAGTCATCACTTTTGACGACCTCGTTATCGATACATGTTTGAGGAAGAGGACTCTTTTGATCAAACCATAGAAATATTTTTTCAAATAATTCAGATAATTATCTTAAGGCTTAACCAAAAAAGAAACTAAAATAAATAAATAGGTTAGCGCAACAGAACGAGGAGCCCCTGGGCATAGCGCATTTATCACAACTATGCCTAGTGAAGGAATGGAGGGGACGTACAATTTTCTGCCGGTTCCGAGCGGCTAATTGAGAAAGCGCTTTTCATGGCAATGAATCTACCAATGGAAGACTTGCCAATTCCACGCGAAAGGCGAACCTCTGGGTTAGCAGGTGGACATGCTAACAACCATCACGCCACGGGTACCACAGTAAATAATGATCTGATGTGCTTGAAAAGTGTAAAAGCAATTCGAACATGTTTACCTCATGAAATCAGTTGAAAAAGAAACTGTTACTATAAAATATCGTCAAATAGACATATTTTACCCTTGCTACCTCTGTTACCTTTTATAGTTGAAAGTTTTCGTTAGAAAATTATTGGGCGTCTTATCAAAATGAAGCTACTCAGGGGAAATTAGCTTGATACTCGTAGTAACTTATCAAAAAAAAAAAAAATTGAATCAGGGATCTCGGACCATTCTGTTGATAAATTTTTCACAAAGATATCGAAATTGCCAATTTTGGGAGCATCTTGTCGTTACTGCAGCAAAACTATCGTAACTGCTACAAATTTCGAATTCCAACAAGCGACAAATTACAAAAAAACTGAAAAAACGAAAGATTAGTATCAATTTGGGCAAATCTGTCACAACTTCGACAAAATTGTAGAAATTTCAGAAGAACTATCGTAGTTCTTACAAGACTGTCATAATTCCTTGAAAACTGTCGTATTTGCAGCAAGAATGTCGTATTTGCTAGAAATTTGTTGTATCAGCGACTTTTCATCATTCTTGCTAATGATTTGTCGTAATAACACCAACATTATCACTCTTATGACAATCTTGTCGTAAGCAGTACAGCTCTTATAACAGTAACAAAACTGGGGCAGTTCCAAAAAAAAAAAAAAATTACAAGTCGTAATTGTGTAAGTAATAACATAATTTGAACAAGTTTTTCGGAATTTCAGCAAAACGATCGTAATTACGGCAAAACTGTTGCAATTACAACAGAATTTTCGTAATTTCGGTAAAACTGTGGTATCAGCGCAGATTTTTACGCTTTTCACTACGACTAATCTCTCGTTTCTGCTTTTTTGACGAGCCGTTCATATCAGCAGAAAATTGAAGTTCCTCTCCATTCCCTCACAAAGAATGGTTGTGAGAAAAAACTTAGCCCTGGAGCTCTCTGCACGGATATGCAACCCTATCAATTTGTATTAATTTTTTGTCGAACCTGCGACAAAACTGTCACAATTGCGGCTTAGCTGTACTAGTTCTGAAAAAACTGTCGCACTTGTTACAAAATCGTCACAATTTCGGCAAAGATTTCCCAATTTCATAACGTCTCGCAGGGAGTCATTGACGCTGGATTACAGTCGCTACTAAGGATTTAGAAATTCCATTTTCGCACCGACCGATTCACTGCAATTATTCAACTTATTTCGCAGTACCTTGACCATTTTTGGTTTGATATTTGTGGTTTAATCAATCTTACTTTCCCCAGATTCCTGACCACAATTGAGAACATGATGCAGACGACCTTGAGATTAGTTAGGCCCATTGACAAAATTTGTCACAAACTGTTAACTAAAAGATCCCAAATAATATTGTAAAGAACACCTGTGCACAAAATTCTAATTATTTACAGGAATTTTTCATTTAGTTTAACTTTCAAAGGTTCAATCAGCGACCTTTGAGGAATCTTTCAACAATGGCTAGCACACATATCTAAAGATAATAACATTCTTTAGATTCATTACGGAATTGCCATAGGGTAGCTATTCATACCCCATAATTACCGTCTCCTTAACAGCCCGTAGTAGGAAAAACATCATCACACTCATCATAAAAGACCAGGTGGAGGTCAAAAGTCAAGACTCATTTATTTCAAACGAAAGCACAGTAGATAACCCTGTTCTCGTAATAAAAGTAAGTAAGGCCATGATTGAAAAAATTATTTCTCATCGCTGTGTCGCTTTAATTCTGCGCATATCCTCTTTTTAATTATTGCAATGCTCGGGGCAAACCAGTTGAATCCTTTTCTCTTGTCTATTCATTTTTTTACGCTTACGAAGGATCATTTCAATGGCTCAGACTCTTTATATTTCAACGTAATGTAAGAACCTTTAAACAAACACAAAGCCATCGTATTCATTTCATGCCCTCACTTGGCAGGCATTTGTTATTGTTGCCTGGGAATGCAGCAATTAAAGACAAAATGTACACTTGACTGCGATGTAAGGACGAACGGCAAAATTATTTTAAAACACAAATCGTCAAGGTGATGATGATGAGAATAAAAAACCTGTCGCACGGGTGGCGCCTGCCGTCATGGAATTAAGGTTATACTACTTACGTATGAGGCAGATTTTAATTAAAAAAAAAAAACAAAAAAGAGAAGCGAGCTCAGGCGAATGCAGTACGTGAGCTCAATTCGCCAAAGCCCTGACAACAACAACGGTTGCTCCATATATATCGACAACAACCCCATGATACTGACGGAGCTCTGTTTGAGTAGAGAAGACTTCTTTTCTGCCAGCAGTCCATTACGTGCTTGTACGTTGTACGTTTCCAACAGAACATCAGTCGAAATTATTCCTTTTTTGAAATTCCATATTGAAGGTGAAACCATGTAAATTCGATGTTTATCGCTACAAAGCCTTAAGGATAATATGGTGGGGTTCGTGTCACGGATGGATGTCAGGGGGGTGGTGGTTCGGTGTTAACGCTCTTATGATAATTTATCCAAACTTGAGTTTCGAGTGTTGTGTGAGAAGAATTGAATTCTGTTCGCTGTTTTTTCTTTATTTAATTGTCTCGAGTGGTTTTTTGTTCTCAGGATTCCGAACAACACTACACTACCTGAAGGCTTGGAAGTTTCAGGGCAGCTTGCAACGTGGGGTTATCACGTATAGTAATTGAATTTAACGCATTAATTGAAGGCTTTTCTTCTTTTTATTAAATAAAATTAAAAAACATATCTTTTGGATTAAAGTTGTTATTCCCGCTGAGAAAACCACTTCATGCAGGCAGATGCTAGATGGGATAGTATTTAAAGCAAATTGAGAAGGTGAAAGGACATTCAAGAGGACTGTAACGAAATAACGAATACAAATCCTACCGCCATCGAATACGCATTCTGATGATGTCACATGATATTTTTCACTCATAGCATAGAACTCACGCTATTATTTGAATGCAGGTATGACTAAGTACTTGCCAGCGTTGGGACCACCGATTGCCGGCTTTGTAGTCATAGACATAAGAATGAAAAATCAATAAATATTTTATTATACTATAGTTTTAAGGCCAATAAAAAGATTTGATCTTCACAACCGAAATCGTAGGTGTTTTCTTTGGTCGACCATGAATCCGACAATCATAACGTAAAGTGTAGAGAAAAAAAAAAAAACAAGAAAAATAAACTCAGAGTTTTCTAATAAGACAAAAACATTAGGGTTGAATAAAATAAAGTATAATTAGTTATCAGCTGACATCTTCCAGTGAGTAAGATGTCCGAACTTTACTAGGGGCCAACTTTGACTCGAACCACTACCTTGTTTAAGCCAAGGTACGAATGAGGATATCGTGTTCACGAGCTGCACGAACTAACGCTGTGAAGCGATATGACATCGGAAAGCTACAATCGCAAGAGATTGCCAGTGCTATTTCCAATCGAGTATCCTTTGAATTATCCTTGAGTCCCATGCCGTCAGCATTAAGCATTGAAAACCAGTGCAAGCAATGCCAAGAAGCCATCAGCACCGCTGCTTCTGAGGTTCCGGGTTTCATTCGGCCACCAAAACGAAACCCATGGTTCGATGAAGAATGCAGGCAGGCAAATGCAGCCAAACAAAAAACACGACAAATACTTATGCAAACACGAACGAAGGCTGCTTACGATCAGTATAACGAGATCGACAAGGAGAAAAGAAGGGTAAAATACCGAATTCTCAAAAAGAAAAAGAAGCAGCATGGGAAGCGCTCGTTTGAGGAAATAGAGAGGTGCCATGAAAGGAACGAGATTCGGAAGTTTTACCAAAAGGTAAAAAGATCCTGCCAGGGTGGCAAGCCCCGAACTCAAGCCTGTAAAGACCAGCAGGGAAACATAGTTATAGAGTCACAGTCACTGCTGAGGATCTGGAAAGATCACTTCTGCAGACTGCTTAACGGCGATAAGGACACAAATTCCGCTGTCAGGCAGATTGCCCCATTCAGCTTGGACGATGATCAAGAATGCCGTCCTCACGATCTAGAAAAGAAGTTAAGCTTGAAATATGTAAACTTAAATTAAATAAGACTGCAGGTGCAGATGGCCTTGATGCCGACCTTTTCAAGGCAGCTGGAGACCAGTTGGAAAGGAGCATGCACCAGCTGATCTGCATGATATGGTCGGAAGAAAGAATGCTCGACGAATGGAACCTCAGTATCGTATGCCCGGTCCTAAAGAAGGGAGACCCTCATAATTGCGCCAATTATAGAGGGATAAGCCTGCTTAACGTCGCTTATAAGATCTTGTCTGCTGTAATATGTGAACGTCTGAAACCCCACGTCAACAACTTGATAGGTCCTTATCAATGTGAGAAGAAGAAGTCCACAATAGACAAAATTTTCACATTACGGCAGATCTTGGAAGAACCCCGAGAATATAGTATCGATATTCACCATCTCTTAATCGACTTCAAGGCCGCGTATGACAGTATTTTCAGAGACGAGCTGTACAGAGCCATGTCTAGTTTCGGCATCCCTGCAAGACTATGCAGGATGACTTTGGAGAATTCACGCTGCTCCGTCAAGGTCGGTAAGGAACTCACCCAAACCTTTGATGTCGAAAAAGGCTTTAGGCAAGGCGACAAACTGTCATGCGATTTCTTCAACATCATACTTGAAAGAATTGTAAGAAACTCAAACGTCAACACCAGAGGAACAATCTTTCAAAAGTCTGTACAATTACTCGCCTATGCAGACGATATTGACGTAATGGGAAGAAAAAAGCGTGATGTCATAGGTGCTTTTGCGAGTATCGAAACAGAAGCGGCAAAAATGGGTTTGATGGTTAATGAGGGCAAAACGAAGTATATGTTGTCATCAAACAAGGACACAGAACATCGACGAATTGGACAAAACGTCACAATAGACAGACATAACTTCGAGTCTACCTAGGATCCGCTGACACGGAAAACAACATCAGTGCTGAAATCAAACGGAGAATAACTCTTGCCAACTGCCAACCGTTGCTTCTTTGAGTTAAGAAGGCAATTGAGAAACAAAACCCTCTCCAGAAAAACCAAGGTGACCTTGTATAAGACCTTAATCATCCCAGTCCTGCTTTACGGCGCGGAAGCATGGACCTTATCGAAAGAGGATGGGGAAACCCTTGGTCGTTTCGTATGCACTTAAGTAAGTAAGTTATCTGCTCATGCCTTTCCTTTTTTGACCGTAGCTACTTTTCAACTTTTGCATAATGACTATAGATGAACTACGAAAAACTAAACGGCTACCAGAAACAAAAATTTTCCTTACCTTCCAAAATATTGACTTTAAGACTTGATTATTCAAAAACCAATCAGTAAATTAATTTGAAAATAAATTATAAGACCATATTATTGGCTTTTCGAAAACTATATATTAGGTGGAGGCTTAGTTGATTTTTTATAATTTAATAATGAAAATAAATTATGTGGTTATTTACAAAAGAAATAGACCCGCGCCCCCTTCCTATATGATCTTTTCTGTCTTGAGCCAACCTATTTGGTCTGAGATTTTGTCGTACCGTATGCAAAACAGCTTGCATATCATACTGATATAGATATTTAAACAGACTACACCCACAAGGGAATGTATTGAGCAAAAAAAGGTTTATAAAAACAAATCATGTCTCCTCAGACGGTTCCAAAACCAACGAGGGTTCGGGTCATCTTCTGAGATGATCCTCCCAGAAAAACATCAATAAAGCTATCCCTTGCCACTGAATCCAAATAAGTAGAAAGCCGTCGCGGTAATTCAAGACTGCACAGCTCAACAAACACCGTAACTTTAAATTGTTGTCCCAGGACATCGTGTCTTCAAACGAAAAACTGGATAAGGGAATCAAGCGAAATGAAGACATCTGTACTCATGCCGCTAGAGCAAGAAAAAAATCCAAATCCAAAGAAACTTTCTAAAAACTGCTAATGACATGGTCATCTCTAGAAAAATGACAGGTTTCCAGAGATCTATAGCAAGATGTTCCAAAAACAAATCAACTACAACTTCCCAGGTCTTGGCTCTCTCCGTTGATTTTCATGCTCAGGTATCACAACTCATAGGGTACGCATATGATGAGAACGGACATGAGCACATCCGAATTATGTAGAGGATGTCAAGGCAGAGGAAGGATCAACTCACTTCTGCTGTGATTCTCCTAGCTTGGCCCACACTAGTAAAAAGCCATTGGAGAATACTATTTCTCAAACTTCCCACTGTGCAGTATCTTTAATCCATTCAGGGGTTCAAATAGTTCCGTTAGGGTTCTCATCTATTATTCATCCCGCTATTTCTCACCTCCTCGTTTCCCCAGCCCACCTCGTGGCACCTCGTCTACCTATGTTACCCAGGAAGCACAATGGATCCTTCAGATCGGAGTGAGGCATTGCCGCTTGCGGCTGAACTCTTATTCAACCTTACCTAGCCTTAATTATAGTTCTTTTAGTTCTTTTTCTCTCGAGCAAACTAACAAGTGGACGAAGGTACAATGGTAGACCCCAGATCAAATTAAGGACGACCCAGTGATATCTACTCCTCGTTTAACATATCGTTTTCTTTAAGAACAGTTCAAGAACAATTAAAACACCTGTAGTCCTTCGGTTGATGGAATGCATAGGTTATTTTCGACAGTTTAAACTTTCAATTTACATGAAAAAAGTGGACCCGGTTATGAAAGTTCTATAAGGGGAAATTATCTCTCAAAACTGAACAAATTAGCTCGTGGTAGTGAAAAGCCTTAAGAAACAAGCTCTTGAGGCACCCGAGGGAAACTCTTAAGAGTTAACTCGCAAAAGAACTCTCAAAAAAACAAAAGCTTTTAGATTTAGTAATGTTATTTTGGCAAATAAATGATAGAATTTAGCTCATAATAGAGAACAGAAATGTGGCTGCAAATAAATCACAGTTGTCCGCCCATATGAATGACTGTAACTTCCATAAGCCTCCACTTGACTCTATTCCTTTAATACGTGGTATAAGCTTTACCCAAATTTAACCAATTATGACGCCTTATGAACCATGTTGTACCTGTGGCGTGATGGTTAGCATGTCTGCCTGTTAACATAGAGGTTCGAGGTTCGAGTCCCAACACATGCATAAATGTTTTTTCACGAGTATCGCCTTTCGCCAAGAATTTGCAAGTCCTCAGTGAATAAATTTATTACCATGAAAAGCGCTTTCTTGATTTGCCGTTCGAAACCGGGACAAAATTGTAGGTCCCCTCCATTCCTTCACAAGGTATGGTTATAACAAATGCTCTAGGCCTTGGGACGCCTCCCCACCACCACCTTATTAATTTAATTTATTTTTAATTATCCTTGCCTCTTATTTAATAACCGAAGTGTGGGAGGTGGTTTCAAGTTCTTTTTTGTGCTCTTTCTTCTTACGAATCAAAACTATTTTGAACTAAAAGCTTGCAGACATTACTCACTTACTGATGTTGGATTTGAAATTTCAATGTTTCATTTATCTATTATCAAATTTAAACCGTTTCCACAAGTTTCTCAAATTCCCTTTATACCTTTACAAAACCAAAATTGAATTTTAATTTGAGGGAGTTGAAAGTTTTGTCATAAGGACTATTCTCAACAATTTCCGGTTCTTACTTTGGTTCACAGAAAACCACAATCAAAATAGTTGAACAAAGGCAACAGAGTGATGAGAGAGGTCATGTCTCTTTCTCAGCTCTCATATCAAAATCAAAGTGAAAAGTGTAGATGGGCACAATAACAAAATGACTGTAGTCTAGGAGTATTCGTATGCAATTGTTAAGTAGAATGCAAATGCAAACTCCTGGCACTGTCTTATTTTGTTAAATTATGTATGCAGCTTCCTTTTTACTTAAACCATTTTTGGAAAGGAAAAACTAAAAAAATGAGCGATGAGCCTGTCCCATGGGCACTGTTGAGTGTTCCCTCAAAGCAACGAAATAATTCATTCGGGATAGTAAAACACAGCTAGTTTCTTTCGGAATCACACTGACTTTAATTAGGTGAAATGGCCATAAACTTAAACATCTCCTCCTTTTTTTTAGAAATTTAGATCTACGAGCTTTAGAACATTCCACTTTGGACTAAGCAGTGTTTTAGTTTTATCTCCATCAAAATTACTTACACCAAGGACTCGTATAATTTTTCACTTCTCTTCTAAAGTGTGTTAAATTATGAAGGGAAAAACCCAAACAGGGTATTCATTTTACGAGTATTCACTTCTCAGATACCAAATGGAAGAGAAAAAAACACACCATTTTATTCAGTTTAAGCTCCTTATAGACATAATAATTTAAACACGCATAAGGATCGTACTTTTCCATGTTCTAGTGTGTGCATTTGTTTCCCAAGTTTTACAGCGAAACAGAAAGACATTGCGTACATATGGGGCACGCGGTCTTTTTCCTTTTTCTTTTGCAGTTGAATGAGGAGTAATGTACTGCAAAAAGTTGATATTCAAACTTCGACGAAGAACATCCTTTCTGTCTGAGGAGCATATAAATCTTTCTGAAGATATAAACGGCATTAGGGTTTCAATTTATGTCCGGTTTTTATTATTACTTATACTTACATTTCAGTAAAAGAACATTAGACATCACTCTCGCTCGCTCGCTCCCTCGTTCCCTTCTTACCTATCAATATCGTTTTGATTCATGGCAATGTTTCCATTTTCGTGTAAGCTAATGTGTTCTTCCAATGGAACAATATGTTTTTTTCTTTTTTTGATTTATAACAATTCCCTTCGTTTAGGGATGGTTCTGGTTGGAGCATTCCATTTCATATGGTCGGTATCTTTGGGTTTACTTATATAAATAATTGTGGAAGACCAATTAACTTGTGCTTAAGCAGTCAAACCTTTAATCACCTGAACATTTCGGGTAGTAGGTAGTGGCTTTAATTCTTAACGACAAAAAATCCATTTGCTTGTGTATGTATTTCTATTAGCCGTTCGTGCTTGGAATTGAACACACAAAGACAAATGGCCAAATGGGATGTTCTAATTTCGTGAAATGTGTGGAAAGCGGTTACTTAGCTTACGAGATAAGAAAAATATTGCTAAGTAATGTAATTAAGAACAAACTTATCCTATTCCTTGTGAATAATTGCTGCGTGGTAGAAAGAATGAGAAGTTTTGTGTAAAAGTAGCTTTCTATTAAAAAGGCTCTATTGTTCGGGTTGCACGAATCATTATAAAAAAAAAACTGGAAAAAAATATGAACATCTTTGTAATCTTATTTCATTGTACCTCGTAAATAGGCTTTTGCCATCACCTTGTTGTGTTATAAACAAAAATAAAAAGGATGACGCTTGGAAGCTATGGAAACAGAATTTCAAGGGCCTACCATCTTATCAGATTCCAAACGACTAAGTAAGATAACGCTTTTCATGACAGTGGCCGGAGGAGGAGAACTTGCCCATCGCACACAAAAAGTAATAATCGGGAAAAGGTTTTTTTCTGATGTTTCCGAGATTCGAACTACCTACTTACACTTTTTTTTCCGAAAACATTGTAAATCGAGCTGAATACACCATACAAATCACACACAGAAAGGACAGCTAAAGTCAACAGTGAGGTTATGTTTTTAAATTAACTTTGTGTTTAGTAATGAAAAAATCTGAAACGCCTAACCCTACGAACCGAACTACCACCAATAGAGCTAGGAAGAAAGAAATATTCATATTTGAAATAAACAGTGGTTGGGCGTGTACTAATCGGGAAGGCTCTGACTGGTGTCAACTTGGCGGAGTCCAGATGTTGCAACTTATAGTACACGTCAATTGAACTTACTATATTTACCTTCACGCGGCAACCACTGGGCCCTGGGGTGCTTCGTACGGAGCTGACCTGCTAAACAAGTATGTGCGAGTTTAAAGGAATGCGGATAAAAGAATTGTGATCAACACTATGATTGCTCTGCGAACAATGAATGACTGCACCAGTCTCACTGGTCTACGAGAGCATAAATGTACCAGCGGATGAATTCGAATGACAGAATCAACGGTGGACTTCGTTATCAGCCGAAAAAGCAGAAACCTCTGAAGGAGCTACTCCAACATATTTGGTTTAAAGGTCTTTCAGATTCTTTCAATACTAAGACCCGGTATTGAATTAGAGATAGGGGCGGATGAGCTCCTGGTGAGCCAACGGCAGCACTCTCATCCCTGCAGCAGGGTACTGACACTGGATATTCCAGCCTTTATGTCCGAAGGGAACCAAAAGGACCTGGCCCTCCAGGTTGGGGGTTGTGCGTGGGGTTTACTACCCAACCACGTAAAAAACATTTGATTCTAAAACAACCAAAAGCCTCGGATAGCAATAATAATTTCAAAGTTGACGACCCAAACAAACGTAAAAAGGACAATGACCTCCGGATCTACACGTAGATCGCAAGATCTTTTAACGAATTCAGTGCAGCTGGAGAATTAGCGGACGCCCTGGACTGCTGCAAAGCAGACATAGCCGCCATCCAAGAAGTGCGATGGAGTAGACCGGGCATAAAAAAGATGAAATACGAAAGTTCCAAAGACTGTTTCTACGAGCCCCTCGAAGAAACATATGAGCAGTGCCCTAAGCATAGCCTCTATGACAAAACTTCCGAAAACGGACTGAGGCTAATAGATTTTGCTGCGGGGCTAGATCTTATTGTTACACACTTTCCGCATCTCAGAACTCATAAAGGTACATGGCGTTCCCCTGATCAATCAACCGTCAACCAGATTTACCATGTTGCGATCGACTCAAGACACTCTTCAGTGTGATGGATATCTTAACTTACTTCAACGTAATATGTTATTATTAATTTTGAAATTAACTTAAATTCAGATTTTGCTTTTAACTTTTACTAATAATTAGGCCATAAGGCGCAATGTAAAAGACGTACATACATATACTAAATAAATGAAAATGAAATGAAAAATGTCCCAACTTTCCGAGGGGCAACTTTGACTCGGACCACTACCTTGTTGTAGCCAAGGTACGAATGAGGATATCGTGTTCACGACCTGCACGAACTAACGCTGTGAAGAGATATGACGTCGGAAAGCTACAATCGCAAGAGATTGCCAATGCCTTTTCCAATCGAGTGTCCCTTCAATTATCCTTGAATCCCATGCCACCAGCATTAAACATTGAAGACCAGTGGCAGCAATGGGTTTGACTCGGCCCCCAAAACGAAACCCATGGTTCGATGACGAATGCAGGCAGGCAAATGCAGCCAAACAAAAAGCACGACAAATGCTTATGCAAACACGAACAAGGGCTGCTTACGATCAGTATAACGAGATTCACAAGGAGAGAAGAAGGGAAGAACACCGACTTCTCAAAAAGAAAAAGAAGCAGCATGAGAAGCGCTCGTTTGAGAAAATAGAGAGGTCCATGACAGGAACGAGATTCGGAAGTTTTACCAAAAGGTAAAAAGATTCTGCCATTTTCTCCCCTACATTACGACTCACAAAAATTCAAAAACAGTATGCATCGGTATCTCCTAGTTAATCCTTTGCTATTGCCACAAATGCTCTCAGTGTGTTTTATAATATTATGCACCCGATTTGCGGGTTGATTATAAAAAAAATGTCCCCCCCATTTCCTCACAAGGTATTGTTGTGAGAAATGCGCAAAGCCTTGGGGTTCCTCGCTTTGTTGTGCCACCCTATTTATTTCATTTACTTAAACTAGCCGATCTTCAACCCAGAACATACACCTGAATTGTCGCGACTCTATGTCGGGTGAAGTTCAGAGAGACGGGAGAAGTGTGCGGTAGCGCAACAGAGCTCGGCGATTCTCACATCTAGGGCATTGGTTTTATGGAAATGGGAAAGGCTTACAATTTTTCACTGATCACAAACGGTAAAGTGAAATCTCAAAATCATAGTTTGTGAGGAATGAAGGGGACCCACAATTCTTCTGCCAATTCCGAACAGGTTATCGAAAAAGCGCTTTTCATGACAACGAAAGTACAACCAGAGCACTTGCCAATTTCTTTTGGAAGACTTTTGCATGGAAATACGTTTTTCTGTTGGGACTCGAACCACGAATCTACCACGCAACAGGCAGACAGACATACTAAGAATTACGCCACGGGCACCACCAAAGACCATCCCTTTCAGGTCAACAAATGCTTTGAAGTTCAATTGATTGAAATTGAAGAAAGCTTCACTTTCAAAAGTGTCCATCTACTGTAGTGTAAAAGGAATGAATTTCTTCCGTTTCTATTCAAAATCATGCAAATTATACAACCTGTCGTCAATTTTTGTTTCCAGTCTAGTTTAATCCTTTCGTGAGTACCGGGCGTAATTTAAGTGATTTATTCCTGAAGAGCGGTGAAGTCATAGAGATAAAGGATGAATTTGGTGGCAAACTCAACCTTATCGAATGTAAAATAGGTCTTAGTTTTACTATGTCGGATCACAGTTTTTTTTTTTTTTTTTTTGTTTTTCCCGAATCTGGGTAAAAAACGGTTTATCTCAATTTTCGGCTAAACTACAAGTTAGAAAAAGTTTAAAGAAAGCTTTCGCATTTACACTTTTTTGACACACACAACCATGTTAATGTGAAAATTAAAATAAATATGTATTAATTTTTTTTAACCTAAATCCAACACTGATAGAAGTTGTTGATGAAAGAAAAAAGAAAAACAAAAAACGAGAGGAAAGCACAAAATCATGTGCATCAGTATAACTTAGCAAATTCACTTGCCATCATAAGATGCAAAAAAAGTTCTAGAATCTATGAAATCATGAAATTGAGAAAAAAGGTACAAATCGTTGCATACAGAAGTAGAAGAGTTCGTCTATGTTATTCACATAGTAATCCTTTGGGTACATTGAAGATCTCTTGGACGAGACCGGAAGGGGAGTATGCAAACACAAAACATACAAACATAATATGACGTTCAACAAATATGGAAAAAATTACGTAAGCGAACACGAGTTTTGTCGTGTGAAAAAATAATAAATATAATAATCGTGTTAGTTTCATTTATTCACGTTTTACTTGCAGAAGTGAATGCATGACAAGTTGCTGGTTAGATAACTTTCACAGTGATAGAGAGGATATAATATTCGTTTTTAAATTACTATAAAAATTAAGTCCAATGGAGCATACTTGAAGCACGAACCTCAAATGGAAGCAGAAGCGTGGCTCTGAAATCAAATTAAAATCATATCCGAAATTGTTCAATAAAAATTGATAAATAAATTAGATGACAATACTCAATGGCTAGTAAGTAAAAAATAGTGTAGCCCACACGAGATTGGTGGGGAGTGGGGACTCATACGGGCTCGAGTTCTATTAGAGAATCGAAACTTCCAACCAACACAATTGAATTTTTTTCATAGTTTGTAGGTAGGTACTCAAAGCTGAATTCTTATTTTCCACTTATGGCGAAATATTGCGCTATGTAATAATGTGGTCTAAAAGTATACTGCCGGTTTTTGGTCATAGAAAAATGATATTCTCCTGCTAGGTAAACATTATCCTGCACAGAATATTCTACACAGGTTGAGCTTCAGAGTCTTCATCTTCCATCTTGACCACTTTCTTGAGTCCTTATCAAACCAGCCAATTAAAAACCCATAAGCATTCTCTTCGTGAAAATGTCCAACAAAACTCACGTTAATTTCAATCATTACATCACTCAAAATCGCAGCGGAAGAAGACATCCCTGTTGTAACACGTGTATCATGTTGAAGATGCATACCTACATTCCGATTTTTATATTAAAAGAAAAATTAATAAAAAGTTGAACACAATTTAATATGAAATTGCAAACAATCCGTTTGAAACAATCCGTTTGAGTTATTACTTTGAGAAGGAAGCAGAATTAAAAGCCAAATGGGTTGCAATCAATGTTGCCGCAGGCCATTTTGAAAGTGTAACAATTTTTTTCAAAAAGTGTAACAAATGGAAAGAAAATGTAACATTAGAGTGGGCCAACAAAATTTTTTTTTTGTTTCAAAAACCATATAGAAAATATTGTTCCTAAAAAATTCCAAAAAGTTTGAGCTCAAAAGAAAAGTACTTAGAGATCTATCAATCGTGGTTAATATTTCTTAGACCTACCCTTCCTTGAGCGTTCAGAAAAACACGTTCTGAAGCAGCGGAACTGTGAGGTAAGCTTAGTATTTTGTTGACAAATTGTACAATATTTTCAAACAATTTTACTTTTTGTGAATTTTGTAAAGATTTTACAAAGCCCCAAAATGTTTCAATATCGTAAATATATTTTAAGTTTTGTTGTAACTGTAAATTTCTAAAGTCAGTGCATATTTTCTATTTTTTTTTTTTTTGGGATCACACAAACTCGGAAAATTACACAGGTCGGCAAAGAAAAAGCTGTCTGAATGCTTTTAACTGATTTCTATGTATTTAGGTGTTCTGAAAAATAAAAAAATACTCAGGTTGTTTTGCTAAGCCCAAAATTTTCTAAAAAAATGTTTTTTGAGCTAACTTAAGTCATAAATAAATAATTACATTTATATTTTGTTATTATTATTACCAGTGGCGGCTGTACCTTAAGTGCGCTCGTGCGCTGAACCACCAATTCAATTCAAAAGATTAAAAAATTACAAAACATAACTTCAACTTTTTAAATTACCATTTTAATATTTATTTTTTAAACATACAAAAACGTATAAGAAATTTAATTTCAAATTATGTGAGACAGTTTGAGCGCTTTGCTAAACAATTAAGACTTATTTTCCTGCAAAAATAAAATCTCGTGCGCTTCGGCGAGCGCACGAGGACTGCTAATATAACTTGTATGAGATACGAGTAATATGCCTGACGCGTGAAACAAAAGATATTTCATAGAAATGTACCAAGTAATGAGTCGGTTCTCGAGCGCCGCACGGGAAAAGAGAAACGAAGATTGCCAAGAGCACACACAACACAGTACACACATTGAAGTTTGATTGTGCACAAAATAGGCACTATAGAGTACAGAGAATAAAATGTCAGTGTAGTTTTACTGTATGTAGTGTGTGTGAAGTGTGACGCGTTAACTTTTGTTTGTTTATATTACCGAAATTGTTTTTTGTAATTTTCAATTGTTTTGTTCAATTTTCTAATTTTAATATTTAAGTAAAGTGCACCACCTGTTCGTTAACCTACCAGCCGCCACTGATTATTACTACTTTTTGAGTCTATGGGATAGTAGAGACCGGACTAAAAAGTGTTGGCCTTCGAGGGAGCTTAAGGTAGGCCAAAGAACGCCTCACTTTTAACTTTGGTGCCTCGTTATAAAATTCTTTTACCGCCGCTTCGTATAAAGCCAGTGATGGATTAAGGCCTAGGCCCGTGAGGCCCGGGCCTAGGGCGGCACGATTTGGGGGGCGGCAAAATTTTTCAGAACTTTATAATTTAAGGGCCGTAGAAATATACCTACCAAACATTTATTTAGGTGGTCTTTTTTTGCTGAATTTATTAAAAATTTTCTATGGACTTTTTTATAATTTATTTTTTCTTTGACTTTTCAAATTGAGGGATTCCGTTACTAATGTTTTAATGGAATCAATTATAGTCTAATTATTAAATAAGGTTATTAAAAATAAACAATAACCAAGTTTCATTGAGAATCTGTATTCACTTCAGCAAAATATCGCAAAACAACTACCAACCTCCAGCTATACCTCTTGTTAATACTGCAAGTGACTTATTTTTGTCCACTTATCGGTTTAGAGTTTAGAGTTGTTGTTTTCCTATGTTCGATATTTATGATTCTCAATGAAACTCGGTTAATCAAATTTATAATGTTCTTTGCGAATTACTAAATATTTTTTCCATTCTGTATCTTAAGTGAGATTATTCTTACATATATTAAGCATTTGAAATTATGTACTTATTGTTTTTTAACTTATTTCCACTTTTTCTTTGAAAATCGAAGTTTCAGCTCGAGTTCTTACCGGATTTTCACGTTTTGAGGTCTTAGGAAGCTATTCTAAGTAGTTTCAGAGGACCTAGGTAGGTAAGTTTTGTATGCGATTGAGAATGAGTTCCGTTTAGGGTGTGAGTGTGTTACACATGTTTACAGAAAACAAGAGCACTACGCGTAGCAGGTATTGCCAAGTTTGACTTTGTTTTGTTTAACGTATAGAATGAATGAGCGTTTTGTGTCTGTAAGCGATTGACAGTAATTATTTCAAATTTAAGAGTGCCGTTAAAAAAGTAGAAGTCTCGAAGTTTGTTATTGAGTTTCTTGCTATTTGTCTACGTAACGGCGAAATTGTTGAGAGATCTTTAGAATTTTTATCAAATACTGGCCATACGGCTAAAGACATTGAAGATGCTTTATTAAAATCTCTTGAAAACAATGGTTTGGACATAATGAACTGTCGTGATCAAAGTTATGACAACGGAAGCAATATGTTAGGTTTATATTCAGGAGTGCGGTTAAGGATCAAAACGATTAATCCATTACCAGAATATGTTCCTTGCTCTGCCCATTTGTTAAATTTAGTTGGAACTTGTGCAGCTAAATCTGTAACCGAAGCAGTTGACTTTTTTTCTACTTTACAAGAACTTTATAATTTTTTCACTATATCAACACATCGTTGGAAAAGATTAAAGAGTCTCTCTCAAACTCGTTGGTCTGCTCGTCATGATGCATGTTATACGTTACACAAAGAGTGACTTGGAATAATTAATGCACTGAACTTTATTGCTCAAAATCGTAATGAAAAACCGACTACGCGATCTGATGCTACAGGATTGCAGCGAAAATTACAGCATCTAGAAACGGCAATTTCGGTCAAAGTCTGGAATGTTATTTTAGATCGTTTTAATGCTGCACGTAAGAAGCCTAAACAATCTTATGCGGATTTATCATCTGTCGCACAAATTAATGGTTCACTGACATTATTTCTTCAAGATATGAGGGACAAACAATACTCTGAATATGAAGAAAAAGCAAAAGCACTGTCTGGAGTTCAAGTTAATTATCGTTATGATTCAGGTCGCGGAGTCACGGGTGAATGAAACAATACCTTCATCTGGTCACGAAAATTTTCGCACCAATGTGTATTACCCAATTTAAGATACCTTAAGCGTACATTTGGCCGTAAAAGTGCTTATCTAAAATTTATTTAATTTTTATTTTTGATAGTTTATCTGATATAGACGCGATTGAACTGAAAAATCTTGCGAATAAATTAGTTAAAAAGTATCCTAATGATTTGGAAGAGACATTAGAGAATGAATGTATTCATTTACAATGTCAGCTCAGAGATTCCCTAGCAAATACAGAAAATGTACGCTCCGCACAAGAAATTTACAACGTCATGCATTCTCGAAATCTTCGAGATGTTAACCGAATAAATCGCTCTGAGTATTTTTTTAAGTATTCCCGCTACCAATTGTTCAGGAGAAAGGTCTTCTTCTACTTTGAAAAGGGTTAAATCTTATTTACGCACAAGTATGGGCCAAGCGCCATGATAGACTTAATGCTTCAGCATTATTGTCTATTGAAGCTTAACTAATTCAAGAAATTGATTATGATGACGTAGTTGATGCTCAGATGATGTAAAAAAAAATACTCATTATTATTTGTTATGCTAGCTAGAGTTTTATAAACATTTTTTTGTATTATTTAGTAATTATATTTGAATAAAAAATAGAGCACTCTCTGATGCTTCGCGTTATGAGTCGTGTAAAAAATAAAAGCTATAATTTAATAACAATTGTAATTGAAAATATAAAGAATTTTGTTGATCAAATAGGGCGGCGTATCAGACAGTGCCTAGGGCGGCAATAAGCCTTAATCCGCCACTGTATAAAGCTGGGATTGATGAGGCAATTTGTAAAGACTTATAAGAGATATAAATTCCTTTAAATATGGTATCAAGGCTTCCAGGCCTCCCGGAGGCAAAGTTGAAAGAAGGTGTTTTTACTGGAACAGATATTAGACGGATACCTTTATTGGCAGAAAACGTGACGTTCTACGAGCAAATGAAAGCCATTTTCAGATTCAGCACACCCAAAAACATAAGTGTGTCACAAAAAAACCAGAAGAGTTTGAGAGCTTAGACTTTTTTGCAGACTTGTGTTATTGAAAAATGCAGTGGCGAGATACAATTGTTTTCCGAAATAATTTTACAAGGATCTAGTAGTGCAACATTTTTTTAATTTTAAAATCGAACCTCTTTTCAATCTGAGAACATAGTTCTATATAAAATAATTTAATATTTGTTTTTATACATTTTTTTTAACAATAGATAGACCTAGTTTGTTCATAAAATATTCTGCATTAGCCTCAATATAAATATCACTATCTACAATTCGGCTATAGAATTCATATACAAATGGTTCGAAAGAAAAAAGCTTTTCAATATTTTTTACGAAAAAGAAAACAAAAAAGATTTTTACGGGAAAAGTGTAACAAAATGGAGAAAAAAGTAACATTGTAACAAAATTATAAAATAATTAAAAAGTGTAACGCTTTTGTTACACTTGTATCATTGTGGCAACGCTGGTTGCAATGTTAGAAGAACTCAATGGAAATTCTTCTTTCTCATTATGTTTCCTTCTATCTCTTCCTCCTCCAAAATATACTGGGAAAGATGTATGACTGCATATTTGTAGGCTGTCACCCATGTCAGTTCAAATAACAAAATGAAGTTCCAAAAATGAATGACAACGAGAAGGAGTGTGTGTAAAACAAAACAAATTTTTGCTCAGCAATTACTGCCCGAGTTCTTTTGTCGTTATGAAGTTTGTTATTAATTTCAAGTTCTGTTATCCTGTTGAACATTTATGTACCTACATCCTGAATATTTCTGTGAAAAGTTCTCTTGAGCACGATTTTTGTCAAATGGAATTTAATTTTCCACTTGTCACTGATGTTGCCAGGAGTACTTTTGGTATACCTAAGAGTTTTGTTGATTTATTTTGGAGACGCAAGCTATCCCAACGATGTAAACTACATAGAGATGATAGGGAATACGAAAAAAATGGGTTCTGCAATTCTGTCTGTCCGTCTCCGTATGTGGATCTACAGCCTGAACCCCTGAACCGATTTTCTTCAAAATTTGCAGTAAGGGTCTGTGGGGTAGCCTATAGAGGGATTTTTAGAATTGGGTCTCTAGGTCTTGACATTATGGTACCTGCACTACAACCGATACGATTATTCTCGAAAACGGCTCAAAAGCTTTAGTTTTTGTAAATTTTCATAAATTTTTTTAAAAATTTTGATTTTTAAAATGACTTGATTTTTGGGTTTTTTTTAATATTTTGTCAAAGCAACTTCTGTCATGACCTTAAGCTTTGCATAGCTGATTTCTAAAAAACTTGTTTTTAAAAAGTAAAAAACAGATTTTCGTTAAAACTAGTAAAGCGATTTTGATTGAATTTTCAGCGCTTACGTGTATTAGCAACTGCAAGAGAATGGCGTTTTTCAATTTTCGCTTGAGGTGTTTGGAATATGTATTTAATTTAATTTTTTTCAATTTTCATAATTAATGTGTAAGTTGGCAACCCTGTACCACAAAATATATCGAAAAGTGAATACTAAAACCTTTTACTCAGTCTTAAGATTTAAGTATTGTACTTAGCACACAATCGCAAGATCGTGCCTATGCTTTTTTTTGTTTCTTGTCGAATAGAAAAAAGAATATTATGCAGGTAAGCTATTTCAAAAAATCAAAATTTACTGAAGTTTTCTTTAATGCTTTGAGTCTTACATACAAATGTCAGTCGATCAAAACTATTGCTGCGCTAAAGTTTATTACAAGTTTCACCTTTATTTTCTCCCTTTTCTTCTGCTTATCCTTTTAGTTTTGGTTTCATATATCTTCCAACTTTTCTTGACAGTTACACTGGGCTCTTGGAAGGCTTAAAATGCCAGCTTCTTGTGATGTTGATGTGGTGGTATTTTAATGCGTTACAGCTTACAGATGAGCAGCCATATTATATATTTCTTATTGTATGGGTATTATGTTGTCAGCAACCTTCTACTACTTTTTATTAGTGGAAGAGTCTTCAAAACTTTTCTAAACTTTCACGAACGCTGCCGTTTGAGTTACCAGCCGTCCGTTGACTCAATGAAAAGGTTAGGTTTGTGTAAAATATTATCTATTCAATCTTCTTAGTTCGATCATCCAAAAGTATTGATGATCATGCAAATCTGAATAAATCGATATTGTACTTTTCCTAAAATCTCGATATTTGATCTCCATCACAATATTCACCCAGATCGAATCGTAGTGGGATTTCTCTATTTCCCTATTCGATTCAGCTATGCAAACTGGATCGAATCTGAATTTCATTCCGATTCATTAATCATTAGGTTTGTTCGTTGAACACATGGGGTCGCCCGTGCTCGCCACAAAGCGTTTATTCGAAAACCCAAACTCGCGCTCAATGTCAAACTGAGTGGTGTTTTTTGAGCTCTGTTTTTGCCCTGGGTTTTCCCTCAACTATCCCTATGTTTTTGCTGAAGAAGCGAGTTTAGGTAATAAAGAGGGCTGTCAAATGGCATGTAATTTTGTTCAAAAGACAGGGATGTGTACTGAGTAGTGATTTTCAGATCTATCGTCTTTTGAAGACTAGTTTACACATAGGTCAAACACATAGGTCAAGGAGACCTGGGTCAACCCTACGGACGAACCTGACAAAATTCGATTCGATTACTCGACACTGTAGTGGAATTATGAAATCAATCACTTGAATGTGTTAAAAACCTTGCATAACCCTGATTACCGTGGTCCCTTATAGTCAACACTCATAAGCAGTGAATCAATGATGATGTTGAGTGGATGAGGGATAAATTCCTTTTTAAAAGGATGGACATAGTAACGAGTATTTCATATTTTTAGTGACTACGATTCAAAGTAAAAAATGTGAGGTAGGTATGTATGCAACTTAAGCGTGATAGTGTAGGTACCATTTCGCGCCTTGGATTTCGATCCTGGGCAGCATATTTTCCTTCTTGGCTATGCCCAAAAAGGACTCATACCTATACAAATTTGACAAATTTGGCGTCGTGACGAGTGAACAACTCCACATGTAAACCAAAGCTTAGAGCAAAAAGTACACAAATGTTGCATAAACAACGTGAAGCTCCGACAGTTGGATTAAAAAAAAAACATAGCGTGTGGCTAAATGTCAAAAGTTCACATTAGTCTACCGGCGAGAAATGTCAGAAACCATCTCCACTGTCAGGCAGGCGTTCACTTCAGGAAGAAGTGGGTACTATCCTCAAGGATTAATTATCTATAGTGTTTGGTAGCCAGCTAGCTCACTACAATCTTCACTTAAGCAAGTCACACACATTTAACTTAAACGTGTGATACGAATCCTTAAAAGGTGGACAATATCAATTACGTTCCGAACGTCATTGGTCGAATACAGAGGTTCTATAGTGAATCGGCTGGCCGGAAATCAATCCGTGTGATAGACAAGAGACAATGCGACAAAACATTTCGGTCCTCCGATAAATGTGATTGCATTCGACTTCTCACAAAAGAAGTAATAAAAGTATCTTTATGCTTGGGAGTTTTTATATTGTATCTCTTTTAACTGTGCGAAAAATAAACAAATAGGGTGGCGCAACAAAGTGGGGGCTCTGGAGGATACCACATTTCTCACAACCATGACTTGTGAGGGAATGGATGGGAACCACCATTTTCGAACGATTCCGAATCGATGGCTGATGGGATTTCATCAAAACAAACACAGACGTCGAAGGACGAGGAAGAAATACTATTTTAGGTACTACGAGACAAAGAGCTTCGTACCTATGCAGATTAATCCATGTCAGACCCTTGATGCAAATCAATTATAACGCTGCAACTTTTTGACCAATCTGAAACTCATAGTATTATTCGCGCTGGTGATAGCTCCGCTAACGACAGTGTGGCGCATTTGACACCATTCAATGAACTCGTGTCATAATGAGGAGTAGAACAACAAAGTGAAGACAACAAAGTTGTGGGTATAGAGCAGTGATGGGCAAAGTACGGCCCGCGGGCCAACTCCGGCCCGCGAAGGCATTTAATCCGGCCCTCCGACGATCCTTCGACATGAACAGTATATGGCCCGCGATAAAAAACGACGGGGCAGATTACTTATAACGAATTTTCTGAAGGTTTTCAAAATTTAAATGCTCCTATTTCAAAACTATGCAATATAACTACAGATGGAGCCCCAAATATGCTTGTAAGAAACACGGGATTCTTAGGTATTTTTCGAAACCAGAATCCTTATCACAATGTTGTATTTTTGCAATGTATAATTCACCAGGACGTGCTTTGTAAGGCTGCAATAGATATTACCCATGTACTTAATGTTGTTATAAAACTAATTAATACTATTCGGTCCCGGGGTTTGGTACACCGCCAATTCCAAGAATTTCTGATTGAAGTCGACGCAGATTATTCGGACCTTCTTTACCACACGAAAGTAAAATAGTTTTGCTGTGGGTATGTTTTTGAACGGGTCTGGAATTCAAAAGAGGAAATACAAGATTTCTTATAATGAAACAGACAGACAAATGGTCTTCGAAGACAAAGATTGGCGTATCGAATTTGCCTTTTTTACCGATTTACTCGAGCACTACAACAAATTAAATAAAAAATTGCAAGGAAAGAACCAATTCATAGATGAGACTTGCGATTTACTCGAACACTACAACAAATTAAATAAAAATTGCAAGGAAAGAACCAATTCATAGATGAGACTTGCGGGTATCTAAAATCATTTAAAACCCAGCTTTTCTGTTTTACAACTGCATGACTAAGAACGATTTAACTCACTTTCCGCGTTCAAGATCCGTGTCACCATTGAGTGAGAACAGACTGAAAGAATCCAGTCAGGCGTTGAAAAAACTTAACAAAGAATTCGAAACTAGGTTTCAAGATTTTAAGAATATTCAGTCGTCACTGGATGTTTTCTCGATGCCGTTTAATGTAGATCCAGAAAACGTTTCTGCAGAATTGTAGTTGGAAATTAATGAAATGTAGTGCAGCACCCATTTGAAACAACTGTTCCTAAATTCCACAAAATTAGAATTATATATAGAACACTATCGAAAGCTGAATTCCCGAAGATAGTTTCTCACGCCCAGAAAATTATGGCGATGTTTGCTTCGTCGTACTTGTGCGAACAGACTTTTTCGACCATGAAATTGTGGAAAAACTCAATCAGAAACCGACTTATTGATGAACACCTTTTCGCGCTGCTGATAGTTACTTCGTCACAGCTTGAACCTTCATTCGAAAATATTATGGAAAATCAAAAGCAATTTCATACATCTCACACGCCTTCCATGGCAGGGCCTTCAAATAATAATTAAATTGTCATTTTGAACATTTGTGCAGTTGTGTAATGGTGTAATGTTTTTTTATATGATTAAAAGTTTCAACACAAAATGTATTTTTCAAATAATTTTGGCCCTCCTCTGCAATTCCTAGAAATTTCTGGCCCCCCATTAAGAAAGTTTGCCCACTATAGAGCTTATAAACATCTCGATTACTTATGTATGCGGTTGCATTCCTCTGATAGCTTAATACACAAAGAGCATCTTGACAAAGGCGATTAGGATATCAAAGCAAATCTTGATTTCATATAATTAACACTATTTCCTTCAGAGTGTGTGTAACTATATACCTATTTGTTTATATGCACCAAATGGTTTAAATAACAGTCGTCAAATTACCCAAGAGCGCTCGATGGCAACCCAACAAAAATATATAATTTTAATAAGCTGATCCTCTCTAGACACTAAAGATACTTTAACCCACTCTCCTATTTGAACATATTTCACTTGAGTGGCAAATCGCTGACATGAAATTAACTTAGCCCAGCTTAATTTAATTAAAACGAACGCAAAATGCAGCACGTGTACATGATCCATCCCTGCTTAACCGTCGAACCGTCCTCACCTGGTCCCGAACCCAAACAGAGAAATTTCATTCGAGCCGACTCTTAAACTTTACCTTTCTACGAAAAAAAAATTCCATTTAAGGCACCGCTGCCAATTTACATAGGCAAAGTGTAGGTTTTTCGTTCGAGAAAAAAAAAAAACAGCCCCGAAAAATCCAGGAAATGTACGTACGTTGCGAATTGCGATCTAAAAAAAGCAAAAATAAAAGAAATATAATAACACCCGTGTTGAAGGAGAAAACATGTTAATTTGATGTTTATCGCCGCAAAGCTTTAAGGATAATGCCTATGGGGACCCGGGTATGGGTAGTTTACCAGTTACCACCATAGGCCTTTGCTTTTATTTATTCAAAAGAATTTCTTTGGGAGCAACGTTAACCTTAATTAAATGTGCAAAGGTATAGAGTTTCCATTGGTTGTTTTAATTTGCAGGTGTTATTACAGATTATGCGACTACGTTGGCCACTTGGGGCCTTTTTAAATTTGAATCCCGCATGGCACATGCCTTTTAAAGAGGAATGGATGTGTCAATTTAAATTTTGTTTTCTTCATAATTGGGGATCCTTTGATTTTCGTGTAAGCATAGAAAGAGGGGATAAATTTACATCCGTCGAGAGGTCGAGGAGTACTTGGCTTTGATATTCAACTGACACTGAAACTGACACCCCAGAGACCAGACGACAACCTAATTACGATGTGCCATTCCATCAAAAGAACTTTCATCAAATAACGTAATCAAATTTTCACAGAAAAGCTCTTATCAGATTAAAGCTATCGCACCATTTTCACGCCTCCAATGATGGTTATAGTGGGAAGCAGCGTCGCTCTTAAAACCCTTTCACACAAAAGTGTTTGTGATATTCTTGAGTTGATTGTTTCTTTATTAGATGATCACCCGCAACGTCAACATTAAGTCTCCTTGAACCGCAAGCAAATGCCTTCATAGCGTTGGATAATATCCTTGGCCTGGAGGTCCTTCCAAGTGATTTCAAGTGGAATTGTTTGAAACAATAAAAAGAAAAGAGAGAAAAAAGCCGCCACTGTATAAATGTGACTATGTTCGCTTGTAGCGAACATTAACGCCCGCGCCCACACAAAACAAATAGGTGCTGGTGTAAATATCAATTTAAATAATATTCCTCCGGGAGCTATACTTGTTCCGCGTCGTTTATTACTGTTTATTCTATCTCCTCGCGGAGTATAAGACGAGGATTTTTTGGGGCATTTGCATAAGAAATAAGCTCAATTTGCAGGCTAATATTTCTCGTTTATTTTGATGATGATTGGTGGGAATGTTTTGATTTCTACACAGAAAGTTCTTTTATCACGAGTAACTATGATAAAAGATTGCTTTTAGCAGAAGACAGAACTACTTCGAAATACTGACCAAGATGTTGGATTATGTCATAATCTGAATTGAGATGAGAGCAAATGAATGTTTGGAAAACAAGTCCTTTTGAGGCCCCTAACATTATTTCGAGTGTTAAAACAAATTAATCAACCCAATCAAAATATGGAATAAAGCCGATTTGAATTTTGAGTAAATCTGATTGTCAATCTGGCAGTGGCGAAGCGTCCATATAAGTCGATTATTTCCGACTTACCTTTTGAAATTCACATCCGAAACATCTTAGACTTCTGGCAACATGAATCAAACTTAATCATACACATGAACTCGCTGCCAACATTTTTTTAACAACTACCACTCTGCTTTCCGTTTTATTCTACACACATGTTGGCTCTTCAATTCACTCCATAAACAAACACAAAACTTTAGCAACATACAAGGTAACCCCAAATATTACGTCTTATAAAACTTGTTGCTGGATAGAACAATTTGTGTTCTCTCCTCTTTTTTCTTTTACCAAAAAATATGACGGTAGAACATCGTCTTATTTTCTTCCATAAGAAAGCATGTATTGAACAGAGAAGAGCCTAGCGCTAGGCACCTCTCTGTTCAATACATGCTTTTTTATGGAAGAAAATAACCCGGTGTTCTAGCGTCATATTTTTTGGTAAATCTGTTGTTTGTTATCTCTTTGTGCTCTGAGCACGTGAATATAGCGCCGGCGCAGTAGCCCAGTACTCATTTGCAGCATTGCTTCTGCACACTTCGGTGTTTGCATGATATTGGTTTTATAAAAGAAAAAAACGCTTTCCTTCGTATTTCTTCCCATGGACACATGCTTATAAACAAAAATGTATATGGCAGATTTGCAGATTGAGAGGTAGGTTTCTGCTTGAAGAACAAGAAAATAACACGGTGGTCTCCGACTTATTTCATGAATTTGTATGTGTCTCTGCACTGGACTGATGTGTCAAAGGTTGCCACTTTGATAACAATTATGCGTGGATAGTGGATCTCATAGCATGAAGCATATTTTTGGCAGAAAATGTAAAAAATAATTGGAAATTTTCTAAAGTGGCACAACTGGCCTAAATGAATTCAGTTACCAATGAGCCGTATTTTATTTGAAAAACGCAGTTTACCAGCAGAACGCAGTGCAGTACTTATTTAAATTGATTTAGTGCTTTTCGTGATTTTTTTAAATAATACAAATTTATTCTTTAAAAATTGAAAAGTGCAAAAAGTCTGAAAAGTTTTCCGATAGTAAGTTTCAGTGGTTTGATTATGGCCTTAATATCTGTTGACTGTTGCTTAACTGATTTTCACTTAGAGGAAACAAATAGTTTTAATTAGCTTAGTTTTATGAAAAAAAAGTTATGACGCTCTGCCTAATAGCTAATAGCTGGTTGGTAATGGAAATACTCGAATTTTTGGTATGCGAAAACAAACATTGCACAAAAAAATTTTTAAGTAGGTAAACCTTTTTTTTTTTGGTGACTAAGTTTCTTTCGAGTTACCTTTTGGAATTATTCACCCCTCGCCACTGCAATCTGGCAAATTAATGTCAACTTGGGGGACCACAAAAATGTTAAAGATTTTGTGATGACTTTTGCAATAAAGTTTTTGTCGACAGTCAATGAAGACACACCACCCAGGTGACAGATGCTGGACAGATGCAGACGTCGACGATGTCCTCATTAACTTACCCAGTTCACCAACATTTGTTGAAGACATTATCAACGTTTTTGAAATCTTTGCCTTTCAAGTCCATCAGTTTTCTTATTTACTATGACGTCAAGCTATGCATGCCACTTAATCAACAGACAAGACAAAAACTTCAACATCAAAGCCATCGATGGTAATGGAACTATCAGCAAAGGTTGAACAGCAATATTTTAATGGTTTAGAATGTGGGAAGGTACAGGTCTGAGCTGGATATAAGTAAATGCTTACAGTGAATAAAACTTTGGCATCATCTTTACACATTAAGCAAAGAATATTTTGTGGGTCTGTAATTATCTATCAACTATGACTATCATTTTACACATAAGAGCCACTGCAAGGGCCCAAACAGAGATAAAGGTTCAGAGAGCATTAATACCCGAACACGGTGTGCTGAAGATGACTCTAGCACATCCTAGACAAACAGGTTTTTGCAATTTGAAGCAATGTAGTGTTCACCGGAGCGGAGGAAAATAGACCCCTTCCCATCGCTCGTCTTGACCCAGCCTATCCGAGATTGACGCATCTCACCCAAAAAACCCCGTTTTTATGCCTTGTCACTTTTCGAAGAGCCTGCCACCTTCACAAAACAAAACAAAAAAAATTAAAATTAAACAAAAAACAGATTGTAAAAAAAGGCTTCACACATTTGAGTTGTCATTATTTGTGAGCTGGTATTTTTTTTTTAATTTTTTGGAGGTTTTGAAAATACCAGTTGGAGCACTCAGACCTAAATAAGGGTTCATTGCACTACCAGATAAGCAACCTTCTAGATGTTCGGAGAAAAGCCAAAAGACGCTACCATGATAAGGAGCCTAAGTTACCAGCTCTCACCATGTCTATATGCAGAGTATCTGTAACCTCATGCAAGAAAAAGCAAGGTATCACAGAATAAGTGCTCTGCGGTGTCCTCATCTTTTCCACAATATGCGAAGAGTGTGGTATCACTTAAGCCTAACACGTTTAAATGCTTAGCCGCTGGCAACGTCAATAAGCTTTCTACAGTCTATTCTGCTATGAGATAGCAAAAATGTTTCAGTCGTCTTATCAAGGCTGAGGCATGCTATCTACGGTTGTGCTCTTCACAGATTCAATCGTTGATTGAACCCCTCACTGAGGACGCTTCGCTGTCAGACCAATCGATGGTTCAGGTCCTGAGACTCAAGGAATTTAATCTTTCGACCATCCACTGTTTGTAACGTGGCTTAAAGCCATTTGAATAGCATACGCCTCCACTTGGATAAATGATGTGTATGATCCTAAAGAGGTGTGAAGTCGTATGTCGTCGTTCTCCACAAAGGCACCAGCACCAACTTCCTCGTCGGTTTTGGCTCCATCTGTGAAGATTCGATGACAGTTCTTTCCAGGTTCAGATTCTGGAGCGAACTAGTCCTGAACCGAAGCAAAGTTGACTGAGTACTTTTGACGCAGTTTGAGCTTTGGGATCATCGTGGTAGACGGCATGTCCAATAGACGTGAGTCGAAAGATATGCTACTTTTGAGTTCCTCAAAGCTCCAGTACAAATTGTGCCAGAGACCACATCTCTCTAAACGAGAAATGTTTTTGAAGGTATCAAGAGGAGGAAGATTCAGCAGTGCGTCAAGAGCAGCTGCCGATGTGCTGGGGAAGACCGCAGTGCAGCCAAGACAAATTGTTCTTTAAAGTTTGGCAAACGAGGCAATAACGTATTTTCGCGAGAGCTAATTCACCCAAACAACTGACGCATAGGAGATGATTGGTCTTATCATAGATCCAAAGGGCCCTTTCGGCGAAAGACCCCCATGTCTTGCCAAAGGCTCCTTAAAATTGCCAGAAGACTGGCAGTACTTAAGCAGTTGTAGAATCGACATGTTTAGACCAAAGAAGTTCATTATCTAGGATTATATAAAAAGCTAGTGCTATGAGCATGATAAGTTTGAAAGGAGATCACAGCTCTTTCTGCTATTCTTCCGTACTTTCTTGGTCTTCTAATCTATCACAATTTGATATTCTTACTGATGAAGTCCTCCGATTTTAGATTCATCGCCATGAAAAGCTCACTCTCGACTAGCCATTAGGAATCGGCAGAAAACTTGCAGGTCCCTTTCATTTCCTTACGTGGTATTGTTTTGAGAAATGCGCTAGGCCCCGGGGCTCCCTGCTCTATTCCGCCATCTTATTTATTTATTTATTTGTTAAGCACTATTGACTGTAAGTGAGAGCTCGACACACAACTGCGGTGTTAAGTCTTCCCTTCACTTTTGGGGGCATTTGTTCATCACAGAAGTAAGCGAAGTTTCCCGCCAGTTAATTAACCTTAGATTGCGCGAACAGTAGTGCGAGAATCGAGAAAGCGATGCAATGCCAGAAGAGTGTTTACCTACATATAATTTTATCATATATAATTTTATCATAAGTTGTTTATTTGAACCAAGCTCGATGCTTTCGGCATGGTCGTAGGATGGGGGAAATGAATGAAACCAAGAATTGATCAAAAAACAGTATGGAAGATAAACTGAAGGACATTTTTTCCCCAGGTGGCATTCGTCAAAGCGATAATCCACCGGTTTGCTCGACTGCAGAAGGAACACGGATTCTGGAGGCCCTATCTGACAAACAAACTTCCGTCTTTTCAGGTTTGTATTATTGTTCAGCTGTTGAAAGTGGTGCTACCGCGCAACCGCAGCATCACATAAGGCTGAAGAGGCTGATTTTAATTCAATAGTGGCAACCTCTGGTAGATCGCTTTCCAAGTGCCAACAGAGAAAGGAAAGAAGGTTAGCAGTGAATCCTCAGTGCACTAGGGTGGTCACAAGCACGGAGTCTAACAGCGACCCTTTGGCAGCGGAGGCGAAAGTGAACTGTTGTGAAGAGGTCTTACCCTCCACTTCAGGACTTTCTATATAGGAACCGATGTTGCTTCTTTTCTGCGAGGCTCAATTTCTGTGGGTTCAACCAAAACATTGGTGAATGAAACCGAAGTCGTAAGTAGCAAGACTTGCAATTCGGTTCACGGACACCGGTCGGACGGGATAAAACTCAAAACGGACGGAGGTCCAACCGGAAAGTTGGTGAATGAAACCGGATCTGCTAGTCAGTCTGGTCAACGGACACTGACCGGAAGCGAAAAAAACTCCGAAAGTTGTTAACAAATTTACCTCCAGCACTCTGCTACTGCACTCTTATGCAGCAGACTTTCAGTGCAGAGTACAAAATCACACATCGTAGCCTTTCAGGGGCCATGGGCCTAGAACGGTCAAGTTCTTGGTCTTGGATGTCTACGTGGTTATAACATACTCTATGACAAACGGTCTGACTTACACCGGACCTGTCTCATCATATCGAGATCTTTTGCAGCAACTAAACTTGATCATTTTTGTGGTCAAGACTTGGTCGCCGTGTTGGTAAACTACGAAACGAACAGTGAGTGACACACTTTCGTTGTTGCGTCAGTTAACCTTCCTTGGAACTTCATTTTACTCCCTCCCAATAGACAGGTAGCGGAGTTGGTGGAGTTCTGTGAAAGCCGGAAGTTGGGGCTTACCATGCAACATGAGAGGGAACCATCTCCTTAGTTACATTCTGTCTTCTGACTTAGACATTTGACAGTGTCTAACAGATATGCCAACTGGAAAGTTTTGCCGGACGTGTCACTCTCAGACCACGGATATACTCAATTCCATGTAACAAATGTTGTCTCTGTTAATATTCAAGCACTATTCTCTGTTTGCTGACGCTTGAAGAGATATGCCCCAAAGGTTGCTGACTCTGGAGCATGGTCGGGTTGTTCAGTTTCACGGCTTGAAGCTTTGGCAACATCCTCTTTGATCAGCAACTGCTCTAGGATGAAGATTTAACACCGCACAGCTGCTATTTCGATCTTTTCAGCTCATTTAAGAAAAAAAAAAAACAGGAATCTACATATACGAGATGGTCCCTGTTTCCGCTTGAGAACCTGTTAATTACTTTCTTAGGTGAACGGTATACTGAGGAGTAAACCCGGGCCTCAACCAAAAACTTCGATTTTGGGCGAACTCTATCCAGTTTTGCACTCAACTAAGTTGAGTTCTTCTTCCACTTGATTGTGCCACCTGAGACGAGGCTTTGCTGTTCCGCTTTGTTCCTGTTTCGAAAATCCGCGTCGCGCTGGAGCCTTGATACCCATCTTCTCTACATGTCCTACCCATAATCTCTCAAGTCTCGCGATGCGTGCTCATTGCCTTAAACAACTTTGCTTCAGCTTTTATTCAGAATGCTGCACTTGAATTTCATTTCATTTCCATTTTTCAGTCATGCATTTTTTTTTTTTTGAAAAATGTTCCAAATGAAAACAAATTCTGATGTTTGTGTCTATCGTTAAATTGTTGAAATACTTCTCCTAAGCAAACAGTAACCATAAAACCATATTGCCATCGTTGTAGGTATCAACTTTTTCATAAATCCGCATTTTTTATCAACCCCCATACATACTTAGCCTTACAGGCATCTTTTTTTTGAAAAGGTCATGAATAGCTTATGAGTGGCATCTGGTTCGGTCATAGGTACTTCACAAAAATAAAATGTTCTTCTATTCCCATTGAAGTTCCTCTTTTGAAGGGCGAAGGTGCCAACTGAGCCTTGCAGGTGAATAATGATGCTGATGTTGACTGTGTGTGTGGTTGTAGTAGTGAAGTAGGCTCCTATTCATGAAAAAAAAAAGTTGGGGGATGCTGACAGTTGGAAAACAATTTAGCCGCCAGTTTTGTGGTTGTGCTGAAGAGTGCACGAAGAAAGAATTCGCAGCTAGGTCGGTAGTCGTACATAAATATCTGGGGCAGCTATGAAATCGATTTACATCAAGTGCCCTGCGTTGTTTTGTTGTTCCTGGCAACATTTTTTTTTCTAGTTTAATGGATTGTCCTCTGACAGTTACACACTTGCTCGTTATCCCTGTGGCGATGCGATGGTGTGGAGTGGTGTTGCAGGAAAGCAAAACAAACTCAGGAGGGAGAGATAGTGAATTTGTTATTTGACTGACGGGTATTGAAAGGCAACAGAAGCATTTATCATCGTTAAGCTTAAGTCCCGTGAGGCTTTGTAAACAAATTTATTGCATCTTTCAATGGAAAAGTGATTTAGTTGGAAATTTGTATGCGCTTGTTGCTAAGCGTGGTGATGTTGATGGTTCCATAGTCAGGGAGACACTTTTCCATTTTTTATTGCTTTCTAGTTCCACTGTTGTAAATATGGGCACCAACAATCAGTTTTTGTATTGAAATTTCCCAAAAAAGTTTATTTTGGTTAAGGACAGAAATCAGGGTGATAGCCATTTTGAAGTGCCTGTCATCAATCATAACAACAAATCAAAATAATAATCAATTAGCCGAATCTGAGGGACCCAGAAAATATCCTCAGTACTTCGAAATGTTTCCCCAACAAAAAGAGACAACGAATTCTCAAACTGTTGAAAAATTTCGAGCTGAAATATGCGACAGTTTCTTTATTTTTGGTATGCTCGGTGTATCATATCATCCTTAACCGAATTTATTCACATTGAACCAACTCGTTGAACACAAACAAGAAGAAGGAAGGTCGGAAAAAATGTGTTGTGTGGCCAGATATCGTAAAAAAGAAAAAATTATTATTTGCATCAGTCATCCAAGCTGTTTGTCGTCCTCGTTTTGTACGTCGACAACAGAACTGTTTGCAAGAGATGAGTGTTTTTTTATTCGAGTCAGCAATAGCTGTAGCTGCATTGGTAAATAAATGTTGTCAGAAAAATGATTTTTGTGCTTAAGGGGGAGGTGTTCAACATTACGTTCTTTGGAAGCATGACTTATGAGAAGAATAAACTTGCTGACACTGAGACCAGGCGGTTCTTAAAGTCGGTTGGTTTTGTACTTGACAAAAAAAAAACGTACCATCAGGTTTGATAAATTTATGAGGATATTTAGAGAAATTGGTTCAATCATTTTGAGTTGCACACTGAAAATTTACGAGGAAGAGAGCAATGAACACGTAGCTACAGCATATTTTCCAGAATTATAATAGATTTATGGGTAAGGCAGAGTCGTGCTGTCAGCTTCACAGCAAAGCAAGGCAGAGCAAACAAAAAAAGACAACACGTTCAATCAAAAGGTGGAATAATGGATTAAAAAGTAATTAAAGCAATTTTGAGCAGATATTGACATTTTTCACAAGAACTGCCGATTTCATTGTCATTGTCATTGTCATTGTCATTGTCATTGTCATTGTCATTGTCATTGTCATTGTCATTGTCATTGTCATTGTCATTGTCATTGTCATTGTCATTGTCATTGTCATTGTCATTGTCATTGTCATTGTCATTGTCATTGTCATTGTCATTGTCATTGTCATTGTCATTGTCATTGTCATTGTCATTGTCATTGTCATTGTCATTGTCATTGTCATTGTCATTGTCATTGTCATTGTCATTGTCATTGTCATTGTCATTGTCATTGTCATTGTCATTGTCATTGTCATTGTCATTGTCATTGTCATTGTCATTGTCATTGTCATTGTCATTGTCATTGTCATTGTCATTGTCATTGTCATTGTCATTGTCATTGTCATTGTCATTGTCATTGTCATTGTCATTGTCATTGTCATTGTCGTTGCCATTGTCATTGACAAGTGACAAGTCACAAATGGACAAGTGGACATTTCGACAAGCGAACAAGTGACAAGTGACAAGTGACAAGTGACAAGTGACAAGCGACAAGTGACAAGTGACAAATAACAAATGATAAGTGACAAATGACTCACTTGTCACTTGTCACTTGCCAGGCAACCAACAGAAAAGTTTAGACGTTTTAATATCGTCCCGTCGATTGCGATCTAAAACCGCCCTACTAATCTAGTACTGCGGCGTCGTCACGGTTGTAAAGAAGCCGTCGTTCCACGGACTAACCACCGCCAATCTGTCCTGAATCAAAATAGACAAAAGCCTCCGGTGGGACAAATCCACTGAAACGTGTTCTCTCCATATATTCTATGTTGGGGTAGTAGGCCCCAAATATCAGGCCATCGCCCTTGCAGTGTGAACACGAATCAGTTTTACAATGAAGTTGTCGATCCTGTTTATTTGAGCTCCGTTGTAAAGGACCTCATTAGGATAATATTTTCTGTACTCCGACTCTGGTGTTCTGTGTAATCCAAGACAGGTACGTAGACACTGTCTCTCGAACACCCGAATCTTTTCCATTAGAGATGCTGTAACATTGACAAACACACGGGGCACCCATAGACAATCATTGGCCTTATGAGGGCCATGTAGCAAATCACCTTCACTCTGCTATCAAGTTGACTTCCGTGATACAGTCGCCTCGTCAGAGCAAAATCTCCTCTAGCCCTGGCAAGAGCCGCATCCATATGTTTGTTAAAATATAGATACTGCTCTATCCAAAGGCCGAGGTAATTGACAACTACTTTTCTTGGGTGTAGATCAACAATCACCAGCTTTCACCAGTTCTTTCTCGTATCCCGTGAGGCCCGAGCCAACGAGGTTCTAAACACAATTGTTTCCGATTTCCGGACGTTGATTTTCAATTTCCAGTCATCGCAATATTGTTGAATCTTATCAAGTCACGAACCTTAATGAAAATTGAACTGATTTTCTGGAATAATATGTTTGTCCTTAGCCCATGTGGATAGAGCTCTATTGAGAACCTTCTCGAATACCTTGCTTATACTTGGAAGAAGACTAATTGGCCTGAGATTTGCTGGATTGGAACCATCCTTTCCTTTTTTAAGGAGAGGTGGGACCACTGCCGTCTTCCAATGTTCAGTTCTCTAGCACATGCCACCTTATGGCTGACATGCATTTCCGTTGTCAAATTCCAGCGAGAACTTTCACTCACTTTTACTTTCCAATCACACTGAACTGAAAAAGGAGCTGGGGGCTTTTTCCAAAACTTATCCAGTTCTTGAGTCGAGATCAGACCCCTCCCATGAAATATGTCAATTCTGGGCATTTTCCCAGTCACTCTACTATATATTCTACTGTGTCAGGGGAAGAACAAAATTCTCTATGTAACAACTTTTCGAAAATTGAAGAAGGGAGGAAAAGCCACCAAAACCAAAATGAACTACTTTACCCTATTCGGTGGATCTTTGCGCTGATTTGGGGAAAAAGGGAAAACTATTAAAGTTTCTTTCTTTGCCTCGGCTTTACAAAATTAAAAGTTAAATTTAGGGTGTTTACACCTCCAGCATTACGCTGCACAATGTGTCTCATAACGAAGTATGGCGTTTACACGTGCCATTTCTACTTCTCTTATCTGTGATATGTGTAATGAGGTGTGTGAATGATGATTAATGATAAGTGTAAGGATGATGTGTATGATGAAAAATGTAAGTACATATGAGTAAATGGTGATAATGACGTGAATGTTAATATTTGCGAAAGATGGAATATAACATTCAAGGCAAAGAAATGGTGTGCGAGTCTCCAGAGGCTTCTGGCTCGACACACCAAACGCCAACATCAGTTCAGCTCGTCCGCTGATTACGACAATTTGTCATTTGCTCAAAGCTGTGACGATACGTCACACTTTTTTCTACCACTGCCACTGCAGAGCCACCTACAGTCCACCCTATGATTTGCACTATCTACTCGTCTCAACACAAGAAGTAACATGGGCACCGAGAAATAACCTACGCAGCCACATAGAATTGCACACATCGACGGACGCAGCGACCGCCGAAAGACGACCGTATACGCAGGCACACTATTCGGTTGGTACACATTGTGACTCTGGCTCCATACGAAAATAAATTCAACCAAGCAGCGGTAAGTAAGCTGCCATCGACCATTGGATTTATTTTCTCATGTGTTCAGCTCACCATGGACGGTATGTATGATGGCCTTGGAATGTAAACACTAGAGGCGAGCGTCGGTAAGGTGTAAATATTTCACTCCACCTCACACTTGGCTGCGACGAAGAAACTTATAAGTAAAAGTGAAAATTCTCGGAAAAATCAGAGAATGATTGGCTGTGAGAATACCATTCCGATCTCTGATTATTCCCTTCTCCGCCTTCTCGAAATCCGTCTTGAATTAACCGGAAGATGCCTCCGGACAGAGGCCGTCGGCGTCGGTCAATTCTCCGCACTTGCAAAGCCGATTGGAAACATTGTGACTACTAATTAAGTCATAACCGCTTTTGCAATAGCAAACCCTTTTGAAATAACCGGAAAGGTGCCTCCGTTCCTAACTAATTAGACTTCGGACGTTAGAGGCCGTCGGTCAATTCTTCCGCTGTGGCCCTGCGATAGCCACTCCTCCCTCTGTTGTTCCTACAAGCGTCGCTCCATATTCTGGGCAACGTTCTTAACTATAATTGCTTAATTTTTTGCAGGAGCGCATCAAGCATTAGGCCCACACTGGCCAAACTAGCCAACGACAATACCGAAAACGATAGAACTGATCCTCATCTCTTCAACCGAAGAAAAAGTATCGCCTGCACTCAGCGCCCCGACCGTACCAGGCCGGCTAGCCTGCACCGTGTTCCATTCACCTGGCGAATACTTAGTTAAATTCAAATCAAATTATTTCACTGATTGTAAAGACTTGTCTCTTGTCTAACTTAGTAAATAATAAACAATATTGTAGTTCATGCTTGCCGTGTCAAGACTCGTTATTTCCAGAAGTTGGGCTGCCGCTGCCCAAGTTTTCGAGTTTCCTTGGGAAAAGCCCTGGACCCGCTGAGTTCTGCCCCAGCTGGAAACAAAGAAGCCTGAAGCTATGTTTCGATCACATCGCTGAGAGCAAACAACGGAAAACTGATGGGACGAAGAAATGATAGGAATGGTTCGAGGAAAAAAAAGACATATCGAAATCAAAATATCTAAATGTAAAATTAGTTTTTGCTGCGGGAAAATTTAACGTACACCGAAAGAAAAAACCTTGGTTGATTTAAACATGTTTTATTGTTAATCAACAATTCATCTAAAGTCGTGAAATTAACTAAGTTTCGTGATGAATTCAAATAAGAACGCATCAAGTATGCTGCCGTGATCAATTTTTGAAGTGAAAACTTCTTTAGGCGCGTTTGGCACTTTTGCGATGGGGGTAAAGCAATGAATTCGCGACCGACACCATTTTTTGGCTCATCGTATTTTTCGTATGTAAAGTCGGCATAGCCCAGAGTCTCAGGTTCGATTCCCAGCCATGACTTACACTTTTTTATTTATTTAAAGTGGGATTCGAACCTGAGACCTTGAGTTTAATAGCCAACGACTCTGCCATTGAGCCAAGAAACACCTTAATTTTGATGCTGCTAAATGACTTTAAACAATGTAATAGCAACATTACATTGCGATGATTTATCGATGGAATTGAAATGGTTGCATGAAAATAGCTTGAAAACCATTACTCAAATATTAATTGATTTCGTTTCTAAAATTAATGCATCGTCCTTTTTTTCATTTTATTGTCAAAGTTTACGAGCGCAGTTACAAGATCTGTAGACACTATCGTTAAAAAATTGAATGTATTGATTTTAACCGAATTTCACAAGGGTGACGAAGAAATATAGATATGATATTCCAGATTTCAATTTAGTTGCAAGTTTCAGAAGGCACGATCGTCCAACAGCAGGAGTAGCTATCTATAAAAGGTTGTCTGATAAAACTGCCATATTTTGCTCAAATCATATGGATATGGATGGCATACGAGGTACACTAATATGTTTAGTACTAATGTTTTTGATATCGGTGATTTGTGTGTTTGTCGTTGCCACTCTGGAAATGGACAGCAAGTTATAACAGTAGGCGTTTATAATTCACCGAATACGTGTTCAAGTGTAATACGACAGTTTTTATATAAAAACTTATTTATTTAGTCTGAAGACGCTTCTGCATACCTTCACGATAAAATTGGGGAGGGATTTGATGATTTCCCAATGATTTTGAGTGGTGATTTTAACATCAACTTCGCCGATGCTACAAATTTACCACTTTTTCAATTTTTAAAAGAAGAACACTAATTTACAATGACGAATGACCGCAGCCTTAGTACAACGAAATATAAAGCGACGATTGATGCTGTCTTTGCGATATATTTAAATAGATTCGAGACAAAATTGTTCGATTCCTATTTAAGTTACCATAGACCTATTATTTCAGTATTAGAATACGATGATTGTAGAGATGATAATAGAAGAGATGAAATTGTGAATGAAAACTCATAAGTTTCATTGATGTTCTTCTATATGTACATCTACTCTACATATATTATAAAAGATTTTCCTGTACATTAAAATATTTACTGAAAATTCAATTCTGTTTTCACTTCTGTCGGCACTCCCAGAGTGCTTCTTTTTTTTCTTCAGGTAAGTATCATAAAAATGTTTAAATTAAGTATGTTCGTAGTTGATTTGAATATGTTCTAATTTTTAACCAACAACGTGATTGTTGATTTCATACTTGATCAACAACAAACATATTTAACTAAGAATTAAGGCTGAAATTACAAAAATTAACGCGTTTGTGATTGAAATACCATATACACTGTTGAACTATCACCAATATGTTTGATCAACAATGTTCATACTTCTTTAATCAATAAAGAATAGTTAAAGTATCAGTAACATTTTGAATTCCAATATTTTTCATACTTAAGCCCACAGAAAACGTGAAGTCGCATAACGGAACTTCAAGTCAATTTGATAAGTTTCGTGACCATTTTATCTTAAGGGGGATAGCCACTGTTACGGCTGAAAAATTAGTGATTTTTTAAAATAAAATTTGACCGAGTAAATAGAAGAATTTTGGGATCGGGTTTTTTGTATTTTATTATACACATACACATCGAATAATTTTTCTACAAATTTTTATTAAAAAATATCAAATAGCTTTAACAATATTAGCGATGCCGTAGCGCCTTAAAAAAAATTTCCCACTCCATGATCGCATCGATTTTTCAAAAACCGGTACTCTGATAAAATGAAAATAAAAATTATTGTAATCTGTATGAATGTAGTTATCGTTGTACGTAGCGGTTTTTTATATTTTGATTTTTCACAACATGGCGACTGTTTGAAAATATTTTCTTTTTTTCGACATTTTTTTTTTTGGGTTTCAGACAGTTTAAAAAATAGTAAAAAACAAAATTTTTTAAATCGGCTACGCTTAACCTAAACCACTACTAAGACAAACAAAATAAAAAAATAATAATAGACATCGGTTAGTAATTGTTCGAGTTATTGATGCGACCATTTCAAAAAAAGTCGTTACGAGAAAAATGCGTTCAAAGATTTTAGTCCATATCTCTCTTAATGAAATCATGTATCTTTAAATGATTGTAACTTAGTCAATTTTTGGAATTTTGACTTGCAATTTTGTACACATATTTTTGAACGTATAAACTTTGATTTAAAACAAAAAATAGATAGCCTATCACAGTGGCTATCCCCCTTAAGGGATAGTTAGTTATTCTTTATTGTTGATCTAGTATGTTTTACTTGAGAACTCAGCCACGTTTTTATTTGCTCAACAGTTTTAATGTAAAATTTCTATGATAAATGCCTGAATTGAAATTTGACCTATACATTTGATAGGTCAAACTTCAATTCAGGCATTTATCATAGAAATTTTACATTAAAACTGTTGAGCAAATAAAAACGTGGCTGAATTCTCACGAACATACTTGATTAACAATGTTCATATTTTACCAACAATTCAGAATTGTTGACGAAACACGAACGTTGTTAAAGTATCACGGACATGTATGTTTCTAGTATCACAACCGTTGTTGTTTAACAATGAAATTGAAAATGACGTTGTTGATTTGAGCAATGAAAATTGTAGCATTTAAATAAATAAAATGAAAATGCCAGCTTGTTCAATAATTTAAGTATTTTCGTGCTTGACGCAAAAACAAACAAGCTTCATGTTTGATTTTACAAAGGTTTTTCTTTCGGTGTAACAATTGTCATTGTCATTGCCCCACACTAAGCTCATTAAAATGTGTTCTTGTTTACTTCAGTTTGTTTCAGCAGTGTGCAAATAGATATATCTGGTCCAAATAATAATTTGCAAGTCATAACGCGGAAATTTTAGTATCATCTTAACCACTTTTCACACTTGAACAGTTGCACCCACAAAGCAACCGATGAATTCTCATCACTAACCATAAACCACATCGTTCTACACTGCAAAATTATCTTCATTCCACATGCGTCAGTAAACCCAATTCCTGACCTTTGAATTATTCCAAATAAATGGAAACATCGATGCTTCTCTATACTTTGCAAAACATTTACATTAATCACTAGTTTTGACTAAACATGCCAGTCCTATAACCACACTGTCTCCGTATACGAGTATACGATTACAAAACACAAAAATGTTATCCTTACTAAAGGATCAAATGTTAATTAGAGTGAAACCTCGCAATGGCTGCCTTAACCTTAATTTGTCATTTTGTAGAACAATACATTCTCTCAATGTGACAGAGGGTGCTTCTTCCAAAAAGGCCGACGATTTTATCGCTTCATTTCGAGAGCGCCGAAAGTTTTCCACTTTCCTTATACATAACGGTTTAAAGAGACTAAGTGTTAAATTAAATTATGTTGGCGCATTTAACTTTGTGAGAAATGAGACGCTAAAGGGTTGTATTCCACTTTAGCACTCAATCTTCATCACCAATGTTAACATAACCAACCGAATTGAGGGCAACAAAGTTTCTTTTTCTTTCAACTAGCCACTCTGACAGAGGTCCCGAATCAATCAACAATTTACACAGGGAAGGCGAGACAAGTTTATTTGAACTTTATTTTTAAAATGAGAACAAGTTGCAAGAGTTTTTTAGAACTTTCAAGTTCAAATAGAGCTTTGGTTTCAACTTTAAAACTTAAACGCCACTTGAAAGTTTCCTTTTAAGTCCATGGTCTTTACTCTTGATGAATCAAACGGATAACCTGCCTCCTTACTGCTCTTTTACTTAATGGGGAGGTTGAATTCCTGTTGAGTGAAACGCGTTTCAGCCAGTTCAATATTTTTAAATTGTAGAATCGGAAGAAGCCAATGCAAGCAAGGGGCAGATAACATAGATAACCTCCACCTCCATAAAAATGCAAACACAAAACAAAACACGAGGCTCCGAATCACGAATCGTGTTTGTGAGAAAGATTTAGGGTAAAGTACTGCCTTTGCCTTTACAAACGTTTGCTTTAGTTCAGCCATTAATAAAGCTTGAGACAAACGCTCTCGTATGCACATATCGATAACCAATTTGAATTTCATTATGACGCCATCGATAGCAAAAAATTCAAGAATACAAAAACTGTCTTTACCTTCGAACGTAAAACATCCTTGCAGTTCTTGTCGTTCTTCATAAATTCTCCTTTATTTTAGAGAACTAAGTCGTAAATTGAAAAAGGAAAAAAGTTTCAAAAACTGGTGAACAAGAATCGACAGCACAACTGTATTCCGCCCCGGTTGCCTTGGCGGAACTTAAACATCGACGTCCATCGGGAAGAGAACTACAACCCAGCAACAACAACAAGAAGGAAATTCTTATCTTCCGGAGTAATCTAGTTTCAGCACTGAACTACACTCGCAAGACCAAAGATCAACACGAAGTCTCCTGTGTGAAAACCACAGGAAACCACCAGCGACTATACTGCCATTGCCATCGCCGCGCTGTTAACATTTTTAGTATACGATGGCAACAATGCAATGGTAGTGATAGCAACCTCAGCTAATGGAAAAAGAACAGCTAAAATCGCACTAGAGGATATATATACATATCTGGCGGAAGAATGGTGCTGGTGTGATGCATCATCAGCAAGTGGAGTGGCCGAGCCAACATCTAATATAAAACGCGCAGTAAAAAGCCATTCAGTAGCGGAGGCAAGCAAAAAAAAAATTCATTACAACGAACATCAACAGCAAGGATAACAACAACAGCAGCGGTTGCAGCACGAAAGCCATTTGCGAACGTAAGTGTCTCTAGAATTCTGCGCTTGAATGTGTATTCCCTAATGCTTTAGCCCAGTTAGTTGCACATTCATGCATATTGCACATATCTCTGTGTGTAAATGTACAGTTTGTTGCATACCCTTTGGCTTTTAGAGTTTCTGGATGCGAAGTTTTAGTAATCCACAGAGGAAAACAAACGAATGATATGGCCATGGTAGGAAAAATCATTGCTGTGCGCTATAATTGGAGCAGAACAGAGCCTGCTGCAAGAAACTTTCTACTGGTACTATAGACGTAGCGGATAAAGTTAAGGTGGCAAACCTTGAACTCAAGCCTGTAAAGACCAGCAGGGAAACATAGTTGTAGAGTCACAGTCGCTACTGAGGATCTGGAAAGATCGTTTCTGCAGACTGTTTAACGGCGATGAGGACACAAATTCCGCTGTCAGGCAGATTGCCCCATTCAGCTTGGACGATGATCAAGAATGCCGTCCTCCCGACCTAGAGGAAGTTAAGCTTGCCATATGCAAACTTAAATCAAATTAAACTGCAGGTGCAGATGGCCTTGATGTCGAACATTTCAAGGCAGCTGGAGACCAGTTGGAAAGGAGCATGCACCAGCTGATCTGCATGATATGGTCGGAAGAAAGCATGCCCGATGGATGGAACCTCAGTATCGTATGCCCGATCCTAAAGAAAGGAGACCCTCACAATTGCGCCAATTATAGAGGGATAAGCCGCCTCCTTAACGTTGCTTATAAGATCTTGTCTGCTGTAATATGCGAACGTCTGAAACCCCACGTCAACAACTTGATAGGTCCTTATCAATGTGGTTTTAGACCAGATAAGTCCACAATAGACCAAATTTTCACATTACGGCAGATCTTGGAAAAAACCCGGGAATATAATATCGATATTCACCATCTTTTTATCGATTTCAAGGCCGCGTATGACAGTATCTACAGAGACGAGCTGTACAGAGCCATGTCTAGTTTCGGCATCCCTGCAAAACTGGTACGACTATGCAAGATGACTTTGCAGAATTCACGCTGCTCCGTCAAGGTCGGTAAAGAACTCACCGAGACCTTTGATGTCGAAAAAGATTTTAGGCAAGGACACAAACTGTTTGTAAGAAACTCGAACGTCAACACCAAAGGAACAACCTTTCAAAAGTCTGTGCAATAACTCGCCTACGCAGACGATATTAACGTAATGGGAAGAAAAAAGCGCGATGTCATAGGTGCTTTTGCGAGTATTGAAACAGAAGCAGCAAAAATGGGTTCTATGGTTAATGAGGGCAAAACGAAGTAGGGGAGAGTGTGGTCGAAAGTAACGCGTTGCAATTGTAACATTGAACTTTAAAAGAAAAAAGAGCCTGGAACCGTTCATTTTTAAATGTAGAATTCTTCGCTATTTGGGGCTGAATACACTCACAAAACTTCAACTGTCAAAGTAATGACCCGTGCCAAATATAGTTCAAAAGGTGGAATTTATGTATAAAAGTAAATTTTTTTGGTGGTGAGTTTTTGAATAAATTTTTTTAAATAAAACAATTTCGATTCAGTGGTAACATTACCATTTCACTACATTTTATTTCAAATTTAATGGTTAAAGCGGTTCTGTAATCGACGCAGTAGTATTTGAATAAACTTCATATTTAATCAAAAAAACGAAATGTGGACAATTGTAACATTTTTTGAATTGGCAATTGTAACACGTTGCAACCGGGGATAATGAGTTTCTCCGTCCGATGTTACTGATAGACTAAATCCATATAACGTTCCAAACATTCTAAAACCATCTCAAATGATAATTTAACATCACTGCCTCCATCTTCATCACAAGCTTCGCTATTTCCTGAAGCCATCTCAGGTATTAATTTATTTTTTGTTTGTAAGTACTACAAGACTGCTTTTAGTTTTTAATTTTTATTTTATTAATTTTTATTTGTTAAATATGAAGTTGAAACAATATCATTCATTTATTCTTTAAGATTTAGGTGGTGTTACAACCGTCCTTTCTCTGTGTTACAATCGAAACAACGCAAAGGACGGTTGTAACATTCGACTTTCACCTCTTTTGTCCAGCTTTCACCAGAAGAAAATAGAAAGTTGGAAAACTGAGTAGCTGAAAAAGATAGCCAAATATCCACTTGTCAATTTGCGCGTTATAATATGTTTCTATGTTTTTTGGTTCAAAAGTTATAGAACCAAATACGCAAAATGTTACTTTCGACCACACTCTCCCCTATATGCTGTCATCAAACAGGGACACAGAACATCGACGAATTGGACAAAACGTCACAATAGACAGACATAACTTCGAGGTAGTACAGGACTTCGTCTACCTAGGATCCGCTGTAGACAAGGACAACAACATCAGTGCGGAGATCAAACGGAGAATACTTGCCAACCGCTGCTTCTTTGGGTTAAGAAGGCAATTGAGAAACAAAACCCTCTCCAGAAAAACCAAGGTAACCTTGTATTAGACCTTGATCATCCCAGTCCTGCTTTACGGCATAAAAGCATGAACCTTATCGAAAGTGGATGCGGAAACCCTTGGTCGTTTCGAAAGAAAAATTCTCCGAATGATCTTTTGTCCCGTATGCGAAGACAATGTGTGGAGAAGAAGATTCATCAACGAGCTGTATCGCGACATTGGCATAGCCCGAAGAGTACGCATCGAGAGGCTACGATGGTTGGGCCATGTAGAGCGGATGGACCCAAACGCTCCGGCTCGACGTGTTTTCGAAAGCACATTGCAAGGAAATCGCGGAAGGGAAAGACCTCGTCTTAGGTGGCGCAATCAAGTGGATGAAGACCTCAACCGACTTAGAGTGCAAAATTAGAGAGAGCCTGAAATCGAAGTCGTTATAGAAGGATGTTGGTTGAGCACCGGGTTCACCCCGAAGTAAGTCAGTAAGGATAAAGCCAGCATTGCTCTATTTTCTGGTTCCTGTTTTCCAGTTTCTGGTTTCTGGTTTCATGTTTCTGGTTTTTCATTTCTCGTCTCCCGTTTCAAGTTTCTGGTTTCTGGTTTTTGTTTCTGGTCTCTGGTCTCTGGTCTCTGGATTCTGGTTTCTGATTTCTGGTTACTGATCTCTGTCTTCTGGTTTCTGGTTTCTGGTTTCTGGTTTCTGGTTTCTGGTGTCTGGTTTCTGGTTTCTGGTTTCTAGTTTCTGGTTTCTGGTGTCTGGTTTCTTTCTAGTTTTGGTTTCTGGTGTCTAGTTTCTGGTTTCTGGTTTCTGATTTCTGGTTTCCGGTTTCTAGTTTCTAGTTTCTGTTTTCTGGTTTCTGGTCTGTAGTTTCCGATTTCTGGTTTCTGGTTTCTAGTTTCGGTTTCTGGTGTCTAGTTTCTGGTTTCTGGTTTTTGGTTTCTGGTTTCAGGTTTCTAGTTTCTAGTTTCTGTTTTCTGGTTGCTGGTCTGTAGTTTCCGATTTCTGGTTTCTGGTTTCTAGTTTCGGTTTCTGGTGTCTAGTTTCTGGTTTCTGGTTTTTGGTTTCTGGTTTCAGGTTTCTAGTTTCTAGTTTCTGTTTTCTGGTTGCTGGTCTGTAGCTTCCGTTTTCTTGTTTCTGATTTCTGGTCTCTGGTCTCTGGTTTCTGGTTTCTGGTTTTTCGTTTATCGTCTCTCGTTTCAAGTTTCTGGTTTTTGGTTTCTGGTCTCTGGTTTCTGGTTTCTGGTTTCTGGTTTCAAATTTTTGGTTTCCGGTCTCTATTTTCCGGTTTCTTGTTTCTGGTCTCTAGTCTCTATTTTCCGGTTTCTTGTTTCTGGTTTCTTGTCTCTTACATTGGTTTCTGGTTTTAGTTTTTGGTTTCTGGTTTCCGTTTTGTTGCTTTTCTTTGAAGCAAAAGAAACGTAACGTAGTCGAAGTCAAAACCGAAGCTTGTGTTTTATTATCCTCAAAACACTAGCTTCCCCTTCGACTAGTAGCTATACCTCACTGCTTGACAGACTGTAGTGTCATTGGATCTACTTAAAACTCTGGAATATAAGACCCCATTTTAGCAACAATTCACCAAAAGACATTTTATATAGTTAGAAGTTTCTTTAAAACGTTTTCACTCAGTTAACAAAACAGACTCAATACCAACCCTTACCCATGCTCTACCTTAATTAGATTATATTTCTTTTTAAGAAAAAATGGTTTTAAAATTAGAAACTCCAGACTTTTTTTAAGAACAACGACATGAATGGCTTAAAAGGTCGTAGCCAATGAAGATACATACTCGTACAGAGACAATGAAGAGCCACAGGCCCACAGGCAATACTATAAAGCAACACTATCGACACGTCCAAATAACTTAAAGACGAGACGAACGGAAGACAAAAGCAACTACTCTTTCACAGTATATTAGAGCCAGAGCATAGATACAAAACACGATAATCCTCTTTAAATTTATCGACCTAAATGTGTATTAAATAAGTGAAACTTCACCAAGGATGGATATAGCAAAACGGGGGAGGCAATGGAAAAATGTTATTTTCGTTACGTGATCCTTGTGCAAATAGTCCCCCTTGTCGCAAAGAAGTCGTTTTGCTTCGCTTTCAGTCTCGATAACGAAACGTGTCGGAGGTGATTTTTTTATTTTCCATTGGTTCGTCTCGGTCTTGCCGAATAAAACAGCTCCTTCGGCAAAAAAAAAAGGAAAATCCGAATCGGCAACAAGTTGGAATGGAGATGAGTTTTCGCAGACTCCCCCGGTGCATGTAACGTGAATTGAATTAGTTTAGTTTTGTTTGCGTGTGTGTTTGGATTTTCTTTGGCACATACTTTAGTGCGATAATAAGCACGGGCGAGGAAAAAAAAGTCATTGCCAATGAAAAGTGGGAAATAATTGGATTTCAAGTTGAAGTTGGGTTGAGACTTGAGATTGAGAGTTTTTTATTCTTACGACGAACGGACGTGTTGGTGGCTCTCAGCCAACGGCAACGGCTCGCTGCTTTTCGACAAAGAAGCGTTCTTCAATTATAGCAAACTTTAGATGGCGAAAACGTGAGAAACTTCTACCTAATTCTGGCTGCATACGGATTTGCCTGTTGGTCCTCGGGCGAATTTATCTTTTTTTTGTGCTTTTTTTATATCATAGCTGATTGGGTGAGTGATTTGTGGCACTTGGTATAACTGGAATGAGCAAAAAGAGGAAAGGAAAAAAAAAAAAAAACCATTCGCAAGAACAAAACCATTATAGCTGTCGGCAGAGGCAGTTTTCTTTGGAATTGGTTGTTCTTGGATGTTCTAAAGAGCAAGATTTTGCTGTTAGATTTGAGATAACCCCGAAGGTACAAGGCGGAGCACTTACATTTTTGCTAAGAAATTCGCACAAGGACCCTGCAGGGGGCATGATAAGATTTATTATGTGTTGGGAATTACGTTGATGGTCAATTTCTTTTCGGGGGCTAACGAGCCCATTAATGCTTGGTTGTGCTCCTCTTTTATGCTTTATGAAAGAATGAATAAAGTTATCATTGAAAGCAGGTTCACACACCCTAAAGTGTTATCTCTTTAACAACGGCGAAATTGTCAGATAAAAGATTTTTTAACGGCCAATCTTTTTTACGTTTCGGTGTGATGAATTTTTGTTTTTATCCTGAATTTTATTTATATTATCAACTTAGGTAAGGAATATCTGTGAAGGATATAATGCGAAAAAGTTTAATTACTCTCTGGTCGATATTTGTAGGTACACAAATTGGCGAAGCTTTTTATTGTTCCTTTTTTGAATGATCACCTTGAATGAGACTGATTTTGTAAGGCATTTTAAGATTCAATAAGTTTTAAGATTTCTATATGAAAACAATTAAGTAACGCAAAACAGACGAAAAGGCGAGAAAAATCACATGGACGTGTGTGAAGCGGGAACGAGTGAAACCCTTTTACTTTTGTTAAACTGGGTGTATTTCCCTAAACTTTGTACTGCTGGAAAGGTGCAGCAGAGCAGAAGTGCACAACATAAATTTTATATTCAATTATAACGTCAAATATGCGGTAAGTCCTTAACTAATAATATCCTGTTGAGAATTAACGGATCTCAGCTGCCGCTTTTCAAACTTTTCAAGGTAGCATCATTTTCATAATTTGAGAATTTCTTGACATGCACAGATATACTTATTATTTTTTAGCTTTATAAGTAGAATGAAAAGCGAACGAAACGAGTTGACATAACATGCTGCAGCTTTGGTGGCTAAGACTGATTAACCCATAGAAAAGACGCAACAGAACAATTAACAAATGACAACAGAACGCAGTTGTGGGGACAGATACGGTCCCCCATGAAATCACTAATCACTGCGGTGCTCTAAAGGGAACCAATCCTTTCGAGTGACAAGGCCTTTCTCCAACAAAAAAAAGTGCATCATACTTCGATCATAATTAAAGTGAAGCCAGAGGTTTCAGCTATGATTAACTCAAGCATATTCGCCTATATTACGCACCCCTGTAAAGTCTAAAGAAATGATCAAAAATAACGGAGGTAGCATTTAAAAACATTCCTCAAAGTGTTCTCGTAGATCCCTTGCCTTACACGACTGAGGATCACTGGAGCAGTAGAAGAGATATCAAACTCACGCACTGAAAACTACCGTAACAGTCTACTCGGGTTAGAGCTACATGGATTCCGGGAACTAGCAAAATATTGTGAGACAAAAATTGGGAGTCCCGATTGCGAACGTTAGAAGAAGGACTGGAGGTCTCAAATTGGATCGGATGTTGTGAATGAGGTGAGTGTCCCTGAAATGGCGGAATACAGCCCACAAGAATTATTTAATAGAATAGGTATCATCTTTGCGGAAAAACTGCAAGCCAGCGTGTTCAACATATCAAAGTCTAGTGAGCTTCTGGTGGCCCCCTTAGATTTAGGTGATGAAGGCAAAGGTGTGGAATTTTGTCCGTGCATATGCATATGCTCCTCCTCAAACTGGATGTGAGCACGGCAAAAATCCATTTCGGCCAGATCTTCACAACCTATAGTAAAGGATATCCCAGGCAAAATGCTTTTGTAAATGGTACCAGGAACCCTTATCGCTAAGATATACTTATTACGTGCGTGCAAGTCACACGCAGATGATTTTATTGTATTTAATGCCGTGTTTATGTTCTCAAAGAGCAGCTCTTTATCACTTAAATCAGTGGTAGAAATGGAACCATAACTTGCTTCCATTTGGTAGCTGAATGAAATCTGGAGTAAAATACTGTAAAATCATACTGCGAGTTGCTTGTAATGAACCATTACAAATTCACCCACTAACCAACCTAATCATACGATGCCCGATACATACCGCAACACAACAACACTACAGGCACTTCAGTTTCAATACAAAGAATGCAATTTTTCATTTTAGGTCCGTTCACCGATGTAACTCACACCCAGTTGGTGTATAAGACAACCAAACCAAAACATGAAAAGAATATTGGTTGTGAATTTAGTGTCCAACGTCTCCTTGTGAATTAAGTGGCTCCTGCTTGTCAGAGCAACCATTAACTCCCTCCTCCTTATCATCATTATAGAATCTACCCTTCCAAGAGAGAGATACCAAGAACCCAGCGTTATCCCAGATCTGAGCTCAGGAACTGGAAGCCCAGGACAGAAAACTCCGAGTATCCCGAAGACCAATCGTAATCCGGATAGGAGATCAACATCCGATTGGCCCGAAGATCCGTACAAGAACCTGGTCGTGAAACCCTAGACCACACCCAGCCGAACCCCAAGTGAAACTCCCCTCACCCGAAGAGGCGCACCTGGAATCTACCCAATAAAATAGAAACCTGAGTTAAAGTTATAAATAGATTGTTTGAAATTTTAAAACCATGTACCAACTTTTATAAGAAAGTTATCATTTTGGATATCGGAAATAAAACTAACTTCATTAAACTAAAGTTTTGCTTCTTCTTTAGTAGACTTTGGATCCGCTGAGCCTCAGCCTTTTAAAAAAGCTTCCTCACAAATGGTGCCCGCGAAGGGAATTCTTTGAAGTTGGTTAACCGATTTGCCGACCGACCGTTCCAGAAGAATCAACTTTGCTAAGAAGTCCATACCGACCGACCTGTATTACACCGAGTAAAGATTGGTCAGAGGAGTTACTTCTTACCCAGATTTACCAACCGACCGACCGTCCCAGAAGAACTAACTCTCTGACGGATCATACCGACCAACCTGTCACACACCGAGGATACTGACCGATAAAAACCAGAGGAGCTTCCTACCGAGCCAGAAAAGAATAGAAAAGAAAGCTAAAATTTTAATCGGTTGCCAGTGGCATAGGACCATGGCAAATAGCGACAGTAATGTCAGAATGGACGTCGAAGAAAATCTTGCGTCCATCTACCTGATGAAAAAGACGGAACTCATTGAGAAAATGGCTTCCAAAAAGTTAGATATACTAGTGGCACAGTGTCTACGCTACGATCCCGCCTGAGTACTTACATCAAAGATTCCGGGACTCACCGTTCAACACAGAACCGTTGCACGGAAATCTCACTGTTGGTTCAAGAACGTTAAAACAAAGATGAAACCGAAGCACCACCGCAACCTGCCAATACAACATAGATGACAGAAGAGCCTAACGTCCAACTGCAGTTACATGTACCTCCGGCCGTAGGAGGTTTGTACCACCGGACTACTGGCGCCGGTCCAGCAACAAGTTTGAGCTCAAGCACCTTGCGCCCATCCATGCACTATCCGAAGTTAGATAGTAGCAACCAACCAAGGTCCATACAGAATGTACCGAAGTCCCTAGGCCGAGACCATGAACGCCGTCCGTAAATGGGGCCTTAAGTTTGACGGTTCGGGAAATGCCCTCGAGTTCATAGAGCGCCTAGAGGAGTTGGTACATTGCTATTCGATACCAGCAGAGCACATCCTCCAAACCTTCCCAGAAATCTTCAGAAGTTCCGCCCTAGAGTGGCTACGAATCCACAGAGGAAGTTTTTTTTGTCTTGACCAAACCTATCCATCCTGAGCTTTTGGAAAACCGAATCTAAAATACCCTACATAAACAAAAGAAAATTCTAAAAGTTAATTATTAATTTTAAAAATAATTAAAATACCGAGAGGGGTGAAATTTTTTTATAACTTTTTTCTATACGCTATTCAAAACACATTTCCGAAAATTTCATGAAAATCTATGGACTGGCCCCGGATTCCTAGGAAAAAAGCTTACGACCCTCCGCTACAAAGGCTACTTAAAAAAAGATATACTATACGTGACTGAATTATGTGTTTTTGGCATTACTTCTTACGTTATCGAACACATAAGTACCACAATTTGACATTCTTTCACCAGTATTTAAACGATTTGAAGTCGATAATTGAACAGCAATTTGATGTTATTTAAAAAAAGCGAATTTTGAAAGAAAAAAAGTACTCTACTCACTCGGGCATCACTGGTGCAGCAATTCGACTCATGCCTTTTCGAGTGTAAATCAAAATCAGATGCAATCAAATGCATAGGTGTTGTTATGCAAAATACCTCGCGATTCCTTTAGAAGATATGCGTAATGACTTTGAAAAGGGGTTCGTTTAAAAATCACGATATTTAATATAAGAGAAATTGTAAAATCTTGCTTATGTGTGGATTATTAAGGATGTGTCTGCATGAGCAATGACGAAAGTAAGGTTCCTTCAAAAAATAAATAAACAGGATATCCTAACAAAACATGGTGCACCGGGGCCTAGCGACTTTCACCCCATACCATGCGAGGAAAAGAGGAGACCTTGATTTTTTTTACGATTCCGATCTGCTCATTGAGAAATAGTTTTTCATGGCAGTGAACAACTAATCGTGGAAGACGATACTCGTGGAAAAACAATTGGATGTTTCTGGAACTTTAGCCTAGAACTACCACGTTAAAAGCAAACATGTTCACCTTTAAGCCCGGGCACCACTCCTATCAGTAAGAGAGTCTTTCAAAGATGATTGTCGGTAGAAGAAACTGTCGTATATCATGAAACAGACACACTCAATCAGTCAGAGGTCTGCTGTATGAAAAACTTCATCACACACATTCCAAAAAAAGAGTCTCTCAACCGGCATGAAAGTGTTTCACTAAGATGCTGCCTAATCTTCATCTCTTGTTTTGCAAACAGCCCTTTGTCCCAAGTGCGTCTACTGCTTTTTTATTTTCATCATTGTCTTTCCCCTCTATAGCCACAAAAACTTAATATTCAATAAGAGCGCCTGTGGGGCCGTTCATCTTTTAATTAAGTTTCAATTTTGAAATTGATCTAAAATAATTGAGATACTTACAACTTTTAACTATACGATGATGATAGAAGGCTACATTTAAGTGGCAAACCACCAGCTGCCAAATAATAGAAAACCTCTCCTCAACATAAAAACTCAAGTATGCATTGAACAACGAACTTCTCAAAGACGTTCTTATCAAAGAAGCATTAGTAAACAAGCAGACAAAGTATCTTCCATGAAACCTTAAAACAAAAACAAACAAGAAAAAAAAATACACAAGTTCGCGTTGTCGCGTCGCGTCGGTCGTATCCAAGAAGCAAAAAGGACAACCTGTCTTTGCACATAACAAAACAAGATGGATGCAGAAAGAAGGTAGAAGGATTTCCTGTCGTCTTATGATTTATAAAAGACATCATGCCATTTATTTTAAAGTTTGCAAATTGACAGTTTTTTAAGACAAAGTCTTGAGGATAATCAAAATCTGTCAGCATTGCTCAAAGATGGAGCGTAGGGGTGAAAAAAAATACTCTCCCTTATATTTGCTTCCTAAACTCAAATTCAAGCAGAAAGGCTTCTTTTAACATGTGCAAGTTGAAAGTAGAGGAAAGAACAAAAATACGACAACAATAGCGTATCTAAAAGATACTATCCTCCATCTACTTATCTATCTTTCAGGACATCCGGAAAGCATCGACATCATGCCAACGCAACGAGGAAAACAAAACAAAGACAAAAACTGAAGGGCGATGTACATCCCTGGCTCCCGTTTAAAAAATTTCAGTTGTAATCAAAAAACAAAGCAAGTAAAACACACACTCTAAAAAGGAGAAGCCGGATAAAAAGAGAGATAACTTTGTTGTATCTCCTTTTTATAACAAGGACTTCTTAAAGTGAAATCATGGAGCTCGTGGAAAATATTAAAACCGGATTACAAAGCGCCACGAGTCTAGCATAGTAACACGTGAGTGCAAGCAAAAAGTCAGCGTCAAATAAAAGAAGCAGACAATCACACGTATCACAGAAAGGCTACACGAATATATGAGAGGAAAAATGCTCTTTTTTGCTGTAAGTAAGTACTCTGGATGTCTGGATTATAATTATGTTTTTCGTAGAGCATTCTCAATTTCACTCTCTGCTGATAACTGAAAGGTACAAACGAGAGAAAATGAGAATGATACCCACGCTATGCTGGTTTGAGCCAGTCATTGAGAAAGCATAACTAGGGAAAGGTTAGGATTCAGTATGAGCACCTGAAATAGTGCTCTGTGCTCGTTGATACTATGACAGAGTCTATTTCCGTGTGGGCTGGGCGGAGGTTAGAGGAAAAATTATCCGCATTCCCATCAAAAGTTTGCTTTGGAGTGTGTGTGTGTCTACGCCCTTTTTTCAGTTAAGCCGCTGCAAAAACTTGCATGCAACTAGCGAGGCGTATAATGAATAGTCTCTTCATGGAACAGAGACTGAGCGAAAGTCAAAAGATACTTTTTATAAAGAAAATATCAGGTAATAGCATGCCAGGGAAAATATTATGAAGCGCTGACATTTTAATATAGGTACGTACGTACACGATATAAAATTTTAATTTAAAATCTTTGATTAGACGAACGAATAGCATAACTAGAATAGCTGCATATGGTTTCTACAACTTTTATAAATTAAACTTATTTGGCAAATCAAAAATGGGTTTGAAAAACTAATTGAGATAAGTTCATCAGCCACAATCCAGTCAAGGAGCGTATTAGGATAACTCGCATCAGGGATGAATTCGATAACATTATCCTGATATGCACCCACGCCATTACAGAAAAGAAAGACGAAAGTTCTACGAGCTTCTTGAAAAAACAATTGAACAACGTCCGTCGTTGGCATAGCTTAGAAACCGTTCGGAGCCGTTTAACGAAAACTAAAAAAGCAAAACTGGGGAAAATATAGTACTGATCCAGGAGCCATCGATAGCAAAATCAACGGTCAGAGGACTCAGGACGAAAGAATATTCTTTGCTATATACGTCGGATAGAAGTGAACCTAGATCCTGCCTACTAGCGAAGAAAACACTTAACGTATTCTTAAATTAATTACAGCGATCGTGATATCACAACCACGAGACTGGAGTGACAAGCAGTGGAATGCACTGGATGTCGTCTGCTTACCTAGGCTACGACCATTTAGGGCCGCTACCAGGGGATACGCTTATGAGAGCATAATAAACGAAGAAGCAAACCACAAAGCGGATATCCTCATTATGGAAGTGATGCGAATGCACATTCCACAGCCTGGGGTAGCTCTGTCATAAATGAAAGAGGTGAGCCACTTTTTGATTCAAGGAACTTATTTCCTCATATATGTAACAGAGCTAGCCTTCGTCACAAAAAATAGACAAGAGGTTGTAGACGTTACCTTCGTATCTCAATCAATCTTTTTTGCAAAAATAATAACTGGAGAGTATCGAAAGATCATCCCTTCTCAGATCACAGACACATCCGGTTTAATCTCTCAGATGAAAATCATAAGCCTACTAGTTTCTGTAATTATAGAAAAACTGACTGGCTGAACCCTGAACTAGAGGGACACTTTTAAAAGCAAATACAACCTACAATACCTGAGTCTCCCTCGTAACAGAAGAAGAAGATCTTGACGCCATTGGCAATGATCTGACAAAAACTCTTAACCACTCATTGGTACATTCCTGCCCTCTCACCACAATAAGAGGGAAGAAGGAACCACACTTGTGGAATAAGGAATTAGAAAAGCTCAAGAAAAATTGTGGAAAACTTTTTAAAAGAGTTACATAAATACAGTAGAAACCCACAAGATTAGGATCTTAACAAAGATTCCTTAAGGAGCTACAAAAACACCTTAGGACTAGCAAAAGATCCTCCTGGAGAAACTTCTGTGGTATAATTGAGGACTCCTCCGAGGAATCTAGACTCCAGAAATTTCTGTCCACTAGTCCAAACATGCCAAGTTCCTTAAAAGACGCCAATGGCATCTGGACCACTTTCAATGTAGAATTACTCAACCTACTACTCGACTTCCACTTTCCGTGTAGTTTGGTAATAATCAAAGGCTTGGACCACGATCCTTGTGGAACACATCAAATATGCAAAGGTCTTATATCCAAGGAAATAATCACGTGGGCCTTAAACAGCTTAGACCCGTTCAAAGCACTTGGGCCGGATGGAATCATTCCTGTGGAACTTCAGCATGTATCTGACATGATCACTACGAACTTAGTGGTCATCCTGAACACTTGCATCAAGTTCTTTTACATCCCTATATAGCCCGAAGAGAAGCTAGGGTGGTCTTTATCCCATAAGCCGGCAAATGCTCTCACATAACCCCAAAGGACTTAATACCTATTAGTCTGTAATCTTTCCTACACAAAGCACTGGAAAGAGTTTTAGACGTAAGACAGAAAATTGAATCCTGTCTGCTCTCCATGATCACACAAAGGGAAAGTCAGTGGAAACCGCATTGCATTCTCTGAAGTGCTCCATTCAATATTCTCTACACTATAAAGAGTATACTATGGTCACCTTCTTAGATCTTAGGTGCTTTCAATAATTTTAGATACTCAGCGATCATGAGTGCTCTTAATAATTTAAACAAAGAAGACTCCATCAAAAACATGATTAATTCAATGCTGTGTAGCAGAATCATCAAGTTAAAAATGGGTGACGACGGAACTAGCAGAACAGCCAATAGAGGGACTCCAAAGGGGGAGAAATGAAAGAACATGTCTTAATAGGTGGCGCAATCAATAGAAAAAAACGCCAGATGATTTAAAACACGGCCAAGTGCTGAATTTTAAACTCATTTTTATCCCAAATTACAAACAAATTGAAATCACATCGAAATAGCCCTCGACTGAATATTTTCTCTCTATGACCCTGCATCGTGCTGGTTATCCTTTGTTAAATGAACACTTGTCAATTGAATCTACAAGTTGAAGGACAGTTTGTTTTCGTCCAACAGTAAAGTCGTCAATTACTTTACAGAAATAATTTTCACTAGTGGAAGCGTGATGTTCGCAAGAGCAACGATGAAAGCAGCAGGCGTCTCAGTTTTTGTAACGCCAACCATTTTCAAAAGAAGAACGAATTTTTAGCACAGAACCCGACACAAATTAAGTCATATGTTAATAAACAGTCAAGCAACTTCCGACCCAGAGCCTAGATAAACCAGAGACGGAGGAAAAGTATTGTCATTTGAAAACAAGGTACAAGGATTTGCTACTACAAGTGATCCCAGCAAAGGCACCAATTACACAAATGCAGAAGACATATTCGAATTGATCCAAGGTTGGCGTCCCTAAGTGCCTCAACAACTACGACTTTCCGGAGTGGTGGAATTAGGCGAAGATCGGGGCCATTCCCAAAAAGGGAAACCGAAACTTTGTGCCTGGTTACAGGCCCTTATCACTCACTATTTAGCAATGTCAATAACATTCTATATAGGATCTGGTTCTTCGAAAGCTCAAGGCATTCTGCAACGACGGGAGAAGCATTCCACTCTTCATCTACTCCTGAAGCTTCAAGGTGGAAGCGCAATAACCACCAAACAATATTTTGATGTTTTTCGGACGTTGAAAAGGTAATCGATAGATAAATCTGGATAAACGGACTTATTTTAAGCTTTTCAGGAACCTTATTAATTTTTTTTTTCATTCCAGGTCCTTTTATGTGTAAGTAGACAACACTATATCATGAATCAGACCTATCTGAGCAGGGGTTGCTCAATGATTGACCGTTCCTGTATAGCATCGTCACATCAGACCAACCGTCTCATTGCGGATGACACCACATAAAGAAGCTCTTCGCGTATTACAAACGATGGGGAATCAAAATTAATTCAGCAAAGTCACAAAGAGATCAGCCACAAACTTCCATAACATCTGCATCAACCTTTCTGACGGAGCACAGCTCAGGCTAAAGAAGCAGGTCAACTATCTAGGAGTCTACTTCAACGGACTGATGCGTTTCACCCCGCACTCCACTTAAGTCGTAAAAAAAGTAAACTATGCTTTCCATCGCGTTCATCCGCTGATGCGCAAAAGAAGTGGACTTAGCCAAAAAAAAAACTAAACTATTGCTGTACAAGCAGCTAATACGACCTGTAATCACCTCACCTGCTGCTTTCCCGTCTGGTTTGCAATATCCAAGACTGGAATGCAAAAACTGACGGTATTCGAGAGGAAGGTTCTGCGCATATGACATCCGATATTCAGTAAAACCGTCATTAAAAGACAACTCTATGAAGAAGCTAGGATCATCCCCATAGAGAAGTACAATCTGGAAGAGGTCTCCTGGAAAACCTGGCTAACCAAAACTCCAAAGAGGCAGCATCATCACACCACCGCATCGCAGCTAGTTTAAGTTTAAGTTTAAATTTTAAGTCATTTGGGAGAGGGAAAGAAAGCAATAAATGTATAGTTTTATGGTTTTATGGGTTGACAGTGGTTACTTGACCATCATTTTACCACAAATAACGAGGCAATAATAAAAACGTTTTAAATTTTTAATTCAACACATCAATTTTAAGCTGAGAATCACTGTTAATTCGTGCCCTAGCATGAAGAAAAAAAATTTAAATTAATTCAAATTCAATAGCTTCTGATAGTGCACAAGCCAAGAGTAATCGTTCACAAGTGATCGTAGAAGCCTTTCTTCGGCTTTCACACAAAATTATAAATTAATTGTCTTTGAAAATTAAATAATAAAAAATTAATGCTCCATCTACGGCATAATAATTTCTGAGCTAAGAACGACTCCTCTAATTCCCATGTTCACATGTGTTCAATCTGTCTAGCATCACATACTGACTGACGTCTCATAGTTTATTTCTTCCAGCAGCAAAAACATTTCATCATCAACACACAAACACACACAGAACCTCTTGAGGAAGCTTGAGGAGAAACAAGCAAAAATAAAGTATTACAATTTTCCATTAGTACGAGGATAATTTACCACGAGGGAGGAAAGTTGTTGTATGGGAGCAAAAGAATCCTCCCTAACGATTTATTTACAAGTTTCCTAAACTCTGTCATCAGTAAAACACTTCAAAAAGTTTAAAGGCTCGAATACATATTTGATGTCGAATCGCGCGCAACCACATGAAGAGGAAGATAAACCTCAAGTGTGCGCGTTATAAATTACGTTCATTGAACCCTCCGAGAAGGGGTTTAACTCGAAATACATATTTTTATGCTTCCTTCCATACTTAATGGGGACAAAATTTAACAGAAAAAAAAGTCTACTGTAACCTTTGAGCGGTAAGAACGAATTGGCAAATTCGAAATACTTCAAAACATTCAAGCTGACGGCAGCAGTAGAAATGAAAACATAAAACATGAACCATCCTACGAGTAGGGTCTGTCTATTTCCATAAAAAGAGAAAAACCGGATGTGACGACATTATGTTGTGTGCTGGTAGACAACGACCTGCAAAAAAAAAAAACATATAAAAATAGGAAACAGAAAACAGAAACATATAGACACTTCATTTTGAGTCCCTCCGGCCAACCAACAGTGACAGTGTGGTTCATTTATGTGATATTCTCTAGGGTGGTGGCGCGGCGGCGGCGGCGGGAGGAGTAGATATGGGAATCCTTTTGTTATGTCCTTTTCCGGCAAATGACAGAGAAAAATTAGAATCAAAACTGGATTACAAGTGCTGCCAGAAGAGTGTCTTACACGTGATAGCCACACAGATACCAAGTTTCCAACTTCACGTCGTCGTTACTCCGCACTTCGAATGTTGAACTGGAAAGGTTGTGTATGAAAAACTCATTGATTTCTGACTTTGACATTATTCTTTTATGGGGAAATATAAATTATTTGAGATTCAAATCCTCGAAAGTCGAAAACCCAATGCTGTTTTCTATAGTTTAATAAGCTCAACAGTCTCCCACTATAACTACCCGTGATAAGTACCTGTATCCAAACCGAAAAGTGCTTAGAACTCTTAAAACAATGCAGGAAATTTTTAGACCCCTCTGATCAGGTTATCTATCTTCTATCTATATATCTATACTCTATATATCTATCTCTATCTATCTATCTATCTATCTATCTATATATATAAAAATGGATTACTGTTCGTTAGTCTGGCTAAAGCTCGAGAACGGCTGAACGGATTTATCTTATCTTGATCTATAAATGTTCGTGTAGGTCTAGGGAAGGTTTAAAAGTTTTTATTTCATCCCTACAATCCCACGCGAACAGAAACAGGAATGAGAACGGGAACTTTAAAACTACAGACCCGAGCAACGCCGCCGCCGCCGCCGGGCGGGTCCGCTAATTAACGAATCGAACGCTCGACTGGAAGCGAATGTTTTAGAGAAACTCATTTGTTGGATTTAATAGTATCATTAAGCTTCGTCCATTCTCTTATCTGACACATCTTAAACGTCTACAAAGTTTTTGTTTATACAACTTATAATACCGCTATAAAAGAAGCTCGTAAAAATATTCACTTCCGATCGAACGTTCGATTAGCTACTTATAATAGGGACCAAAATAACAAATAGTAAGATAATTAGATCGTTTGTTTTCAAGAACTCTTTTGATTTTCGAGTGGTAAGATTAAAGATTTAAATGTGTTTTAGTTTAATGTGTTAGTTTTACAGTGATTTCAAATGAAATGACCGCACATTGACCACGTGATCTATATTCGCAGAACAAAAGGAATTGATTTATGATTTAAGTGATACTATACACTCAATTGTACTTTAACCTAAGCTATGACAGCGTCTTCTATGCTTTTGGTAGAGATAAGGATCTCGAAGGGATATTGGGTTCGAATGCAAATGTAGTGGAAGTTCTTTGATCATTATGTAGACAAGAACTAATGAGTAAAATAATAAAGGCTCGAAGAAAATTTTAATTTTTCTCAGGCGCAATAAGGGTACTGTAAAACCACGTGGTTGTCTCTGTGACCATGTTGAACGGCGCAGATGCTGACACTTTGATGTACTCAACAAGTGTCACGAGCTTCAGCAACGGGACGGGAACAACTACATTAGCAGGAACTTGGAAAATATTGGACCAATTCCCAATGTTAGAGTGCTTCATTGCTCCTGAGTATTAAAGGCTAAATTTCCTTCCCATGTCCTTTCGAGAACGGAAAAGGGAATGGTGAAATAACCAGAAAACTGGAAAGTACTGAACCGAATTCAAAAATTCTTTCACTGTTAGAATGCTTCATTGTCCCTGAGCAATCTAAACCGTATTCCATCACCATTTTCCTACAGGAACGGGAACGAGCTTTAACGACAAGAGACAGCATTGAGTTTTCGAAGCATTGAATTTTAATCGATACTACACCATGAAACAATGCTGTAAAGGTTAGAATTCAATGAGCTTATCATACGCAACCGTTCCAGATCCACTTCCAAAGAGGGACGTGAATTTGGAAACGAATAAGTTAAGCTGAGGGTGGAGTCGTCACCAAAACAGTTCAGCGGGTTAGAAGTTTTAGACAAGACATCATTTATGAAAATGAGGAATTGAGTCGTCGAACAAACGAAGCCCTGGGACACACCAGCATTTGTAAGTGTCAGACTTTTGCAACCATCCGACACAACTTGTATTGAACGGTCGGAAAGGTAGTTTCTAATCCAACGAAGAAGACACTCATCAACACCAAAAGCTGCTTTCTGTCAAACTCTATCAAGTGCCTTAGAAATATCAAGCGTAATAATCTTACAATGTAAAAATTGGTTCCATTTTTCGGTGAGATATGCCAACAAATTACCAGTGGACCGATTGGTACGAAAGCCGTACTGACGATCATTAAGAAGATTTCGATCTTCAAGATGTTTCATGAGCTGACTGCTTATCAACGTTTCCATAACCTTGGAAAGAAGAGACGTTAGTACAATTGGACGGTATTTGGAAGGGGAGGAAGATTCGCCTTTTTTGAGACAGGCTGGACAAATGCAGTTTTCCATCTATTCCTACAATTTCCATGTATTTTTGTTTTCTGTTGGGAGTTGAACCACAAACCTCCCGATTAACAGGAACACATGCTTGCCATCACCCCAAGCTACCATTAATTGAAATTGATAGCTCCGAGATTAATTGTCGGTTTAACAGTTAAACTTTAACTGATACTCTGGAACATCTCCGTAACGTTTCATGTTCCTTTTTGTCTGTTTATCTACCTGTTTTTCTCACTGACTGACTGTCTGTCTATCTGTCTGTCTGCCTGTCTGTCTGTCTGTCTGTCTGTCTGCCTGTCTGTCTGTCTGTCTGTCTGTCTGTCTGTCTGTCTGTCTGTCTATCTGTCTGTCTATCTGTCTGTTTGTCTGTCTGTCTGTCTCTCTCTCTCTCTCTCTCTCTCTCTCTCTCTCTCTCTCTCTCTCTCTCTCTCTCTCTCTCTCTATCTCTCTCTCTCTCTCTCTCTCTCTCTCTCTCCTCTCTCTCTCTCTCTCTCTCTCTCTCTCTCTCAGACAGTGAAAAATGTTACTAGCTTTAAGAAAGTAGTGAACCAAGGAGTACCACAGGATTCCGTGCTTCGTCCAATATTTTTTTGCATTTGTCAAAATCGCCCTTTTTCTTCGACTGTTCTGTGGGAAAATCATTGCCTTTTGAGGATAATAGACATACCAATCACAGACACAGCTTAAACTCTTTTTGAACTCCACACTATGACATCAGTAGCGATCTACATACATTTATGGGCGCAGAATGAAGTTTACACGAATTAGCTCTGAACAGCAAATCAAATTTGATGATTTTATACATACAACAAAATTTTATTCGTCTAATTGTTTCGAATTCGGCTGAAGTCTTGAGATTGCATTGAATGTTATTGTGTTGCTACATTCAACAAGAGACTAATTTGTAGCAAGGCTTTCTTTATTGAAAAAAATATGAGCTGGCTTAACATATTTTGAAGCAAAAGCTTCGATCGTATATGCATTTGTGATTACCTTCACCTTTTGAGACAACAAGACATTTGAAGCAGCATATTTTGCTGTCGAGTTCGAGGTTCCAATTAGCTGTCGGGCTTTGGTTCTCTCTTCATTTTGCAGAACTATCTACAGAAATGTTTTCTCTGTAAATCTCGGCATTATTTTACCGGTGATGTCACCTATCATTGGTTTAGTATGAATTGCGATTGCTTAACATGGACTCATGTCCACAAATCACATCAAATATTTATAATTCATTAGCAAACATCACCAAAATAGAAAAAAAAAAGGATGAAATTCAATAACAACGCTCACGAACGAAGATCCACATATACTATGATCCTTACAAAATTAAACAAAACATGTTTTCCAACAATCGTGTCATTCGCTTCGATTGCTTTCACATGATTTGATAAAACAAAGCATTAGCCACGAACACGGGGTAAAATAAAACGAAAATGTAAAAACGATAGAACCAGCGATGATAGCATAAGCCATCCCCCTGGATTTGATAAACATTCATATACCATTTTCCCAAACCAAAACCATCACGAAGCAACCAACCATCTAATCCCATGGACAAAAGTCTTTTCATTTTTATAATGTAAATCAATCATCCTTCTGCTGGTGCAACCACATCAGTAAAACCCTCGAACAAGAGAAAATCCTTATGACTTATGAGTCTTCTATCCTCAATGTTTGTGTAATACGGCAAAATTGATTTCTCCAATTTCTGAGAGATTGTGGTTCTCATCTCAGAATGGTCCTACTTTAGGTTAAATCTAACCAAAAATTCACAGAAGAACGGGAAAAGAAATAAATTTGAAATATTCTTGTAGCGAGATTGAAATTACTGCTGTTCGAGATAAGAAAAGGATACTGGTTAAGGTTTGGGGGGCGACAGTATTTATGAGAAACTGTGTTAATGACGTGATGATGTTGCTGATTCATCAATAAAATCATAACCTTCCGGAAAATTTGCAGAGAAAACAGAATTTGATAAATGTCGGTGCTTACGTTAGATGCAAAAGTGCAGGAGGTAGTGCCTTTTGGAATATTATTTTTAGCAAAAGTTCTCAATGCCTACAATGACATTTTTGCAAATAATTACGTATATCTCGAAAAGTATAGCACGTAGGATAATGATTTAGGTATTATATGAAAGATCACAAAAATATCTTTTTTGTAAAATACATTTTTCAAAATGCCTTATATTTTGAAAACAGAGACCTAAAACTTGTTTGAAAAGAAAAATTTTCGCTGCCATTTGCCAGCCAATATCTCGAAGAAAGCAGTGATGACCTATTTTTTTGCACCACTGTAATCCTTAATTGATAACCTTTAATTTGATATATAATTACACAAAGCATATTACATTCCTAAAAAAATCAAACCGACAATATGCTCCACAGCAAATGCATTTCTTCATTTAATTTTAGGCAGTATCTACTCTTTTTTGTACAAAACATAAAAACAGAATACATATTAATGCTACATATGAAAACAAAAAACTAATCTTCTCGTTTAGATCTATCAAAATGCCATCTAAAAATAAATCTCAAAAAACTTGTTTGCTAGGTAGGCAGCCAGTGGCGTAGATAGGTGGGGGGGATCAGGGGGATATATCCCCCATCGGGATCGATAAATTGGTCATAATCAGTCATGAACCAAATAAGTTAATAAAACACACTCTGAAATTTAGTACCTACTACCTGCGTGAATTAAGTTTCATTAGTTATCACAGGATTGTAAATTCTATAAATACAAAGTCAACTTTGTCTGAAAGAAATTATTATTTTGGCAAATCACCTAATCTTTTAAATTTCTTTTTTATATCGATTTTCCACGACAGGTATGAATAAAATCTTTCGTCTTAAAAAAACATTACTGTATTAACAAAAACGCAAAACTATAGTGGAAACTCTTCAAACTTGTGATCTGGGGCTAGATTCCGCAAGAGTGAGTATAAAAAACTCACACTCACGGCCCTCTGAAAACTCACGCTCTGAAAGACCGTGAATAAATTTGAAGGATAGTGTACACGTCTTCTGTCAAAAAAACTCACCTTCACCCTTGCGGAATTCAAATTAGAGAGTGTGCACAATTTTTTGTGTACACAATAAAAATTCACTCTTGTGGAATCTAGCCCCTGGACATTTCTTTTCTGATCGGCCAAGGAGCAAGCGATATGTCTGGTCGATACAATTGTATGTTCAGGCAATTATTCGCCAAAAAATTGCTCCGCATGCTCATTACGTGCATTGTGCAGCACACTCTTTAAACCTTGCTATATCTGTTTTCAGCAAAATACCAGCCATTAGAGATTGCCTAACCATAATTAAACCGCAGTTTAAAATTATTTCCATACACCGAAAAGAAAACAATAAGCGAAAGCGAAGAGACCATACAAAAAAGACATTAAAAAGGCTGAATCTGACGCGATGGATCTCAAAATAACAAGCAGTTGAAGATTTTGAACAGCTATTTCCGTTTGTGTTAGAGACTGTGGACCAAATAAGAACATTGGAAAGTGACGCAAAGAGCTTAAAAAACGCTAGGATTGCTTCTTGATTAGCTTAAAGGTTATAAGTATGGTTTACCAATAATTGCTGCCGTTAAGTCGTGAGTTTCAAAGAGTGAACTTAGACTTGGTCCAAGCTATGGATCTCGCCAAAGATTTAACGGATCAACTTAAAATTAAACGAATAGAAGAAGACGACTCGTTTTCGAAAGTGAAACTACAAAAAAAAAAAAAGCTGAAGTCCTTGACATTGACGTTAAACATAAGAGAGCAATAAACCAACAAAAGGATCTTTCGAACCCTTCGGTTCAAAGTACAGAAGAATATTTTCGTGTTACTGTTTTCAATCCTTTTCTCGATTTCTATGCAACGGACCTTGGAGATCCGATTTACGATTTACAAACCATGAAAACATACTAGAAGGGGTTTCGGTTCTTTTCAAGGATTCTTCGTCAGAAATAAACAAATTAGCAAAAAAAATTTAATCAAACTGTTGAGTTTTACCGAACATATTTGGCTGCCGGAACATATTTTGTTCTAGTAGAATAAACAACTTGGAAGAGATATTTGAACCGAAGGAATAATACTACCTCTATGAATTCGTTGGAAGCGCTCGATAGCTGCCGGAATAAAGCTTTCCTAATATATATTTAATAAAAGATATTAGCCGGTTCAAACGTCAAAGAACCTTCTCCAGTTTAAAGAGAATAAAAAAAAATACAAAAGCATGACCAACGAAGAGAGATTCTTAAAAATACATTTATTATAATGACAATGTGAAGAAAATAATTGGATGTTTACTCATTTGCTCGTTTGAATAATTTGGCTGCTCTACATAGCTATTCATAGCGAAATACCTAAAACTGCAGGCGAGGTCATAAGTGTTTTATCTAAATAGAACAGAAAAATGAACTTTATTTTGCTATTTATTTCTTAAAATAAAATATTATTTTACTTATAAGATCAATATTTATTTTAGTTTATATTCAAACTAATGCGTATAAAATATTATCTTAAACAAAAAATTTTAAATGGCATACATTCAGTGAAGTCTTGTTATTTGTTTTTGTTTTTATTATTAAAACTTTGAAAATGAGCGAACTAGAAATATCTCCCACATTGTGAAAAGCTATCTACGCCACTGGTAGGCACCAAGTTTACATAATACTCCACAATGTCACAAGTCCGTCTAACGCCTAATTCATTGATCACTGATTATTGACTTGTGAGTAAATTATGTAGTGACACAAAAACAAATAATTTACACCATTGATGGATTATTTTGTGCCATTTAACTTGGCATACAACTGTTCAGAAAGTATCCAGAAGGAAAAGACTAATTCCTAACGGACTATTTGGAAACATAAATTTATATGAAAATTAGCGTGCATCTATAGTCATTTGCGATGGAACATATGTGCACCTTCAAAAAAGTTCAAAATACGGTTTCCACAAACAATCATACAGCCTACATAAGTAACAAAATCTGGTTAAGCCTTTTGTTGTGATGGGTCTATTCTGCGGACGTTATAGGACTTACGTTGCAACTTTATCTGATGCGAACATAATCAAACATCTTTTCAGAGACGATTATGGAACGTTCAGGCAATATGTTGGAAAAAATTCTGTTTTTATTTTGGTCAGAGGATTTCAGAGACACAATCCCACATCTTGAATCTCAAGGAAATAAGGCTTACATGCCTGAGTCTGATACTGAAGATAATTTCAACTAACCAACCACCGAGCAGGCTAATATGTAGATCCGGGTGTGTTACTTTGGTCAGATGGGTCGTTGAAGTCGCGAACGGACGGTTTAAAAGGGATTTTCAACTATTTCGACAAGATTTATTCAATTTAGCTGCTGGTCATTTGATTGACGACTTCAAAGTTGCAGCTGCACTGAACCAAAGCCATGTTCAGCCGCTTCGATGGAAATATCCCGACTTTAAGTAATTTCCCACAACTCACTAGTCAAGAACTTCGTATGATATCATTGGGGAATAACCAAATTAACAATCGAAGTTTGCGAAAGTCAGATGCGAATTACCTCTACTGCTCATCATAGTCTTATTGGATGCGATGGAAACGCATCAGCACATAGTTTGAAACTTTTTCGTATGGCTGATCGTGGTTTTTTCGTTGAGTTGCTGTTGATTTTAATCTGTGAACTGTGATTAATTTTAGTTAGTGGCTTTATTACTGTTGTCTTCTTTTGACTATATATTTCTTAATAGAGGTGTCATATAGTGGGTCTGTTTTTATAATATAAGTTTGTCGTTTAAAATATTTTGTTAGCTTTATCTATTTCGCATTCTTCTGTGGCGTCTATAGAATTTTCTCTTTTTTTGCGTATATGTAATGGTTTTAGATTATTTGTTACATTTTTGAAATTATGTTGTGCATTTGTTGATCTTGTGTTTATTTTTGGTTTATGTTTTTTGAATCTTTCTTTGAATGTTCTTCCTGTTTGTCCTATATAATAAATCTTAAAAAAAAGCTAATACAGAAACAAGCCCTTTTATTTACAAGCAAAAACAAATTTTAGAATGTCCGATTTGTCATTCTGGTATCAGATTTTGATCTCTAAGAGAGTACACAAAAAACAACCACCTCTTTTGTCTTGATTCGGTCTTTTAATGATGAAATATACATAATATGTATAATTGTATAGATATAAAAGTCTTTTTCTTGCAAACACCTCATTAAGCTTACCCCAAAAGAGTAACACAGAATATAAAAAAATATCCTTAATATGTCCAATTCATATTACCTACTTGTAAAATTTTTATCGCATTTACCACATTCGAATTCTTTTATAATACTTACTGGTTATCAACCAATAACTCAACACACAAACATCAAATCTTTTCGGATCACAGAAAAAAACACACAATTTTTTATTAATAAAGTCATTGAATATTTTTATTTAATAAAGAGAAACAAATTTTTTTTTTATTATTAATTACAAAAAACAAAACAAATAACAATAAGTACAAAATAATAAAATAACATAACATTAATACAAAAAATAAAAACAATTTTTCCTAAAAAGTAGTTTCATAGTAAAAAGTATTAGTGGTATGAGTGTAGTATGTTATGGTGTAGCAAAATATAGTGTTAGATGGAAAAATGTTCAAGTTGTCTTCTTGATTATCTGTCGATGTCTCCACATCGATGTATCGCTTCTTTTTCATTGATGAAAATAGCTTTTGGATTCCTGTAAGAGAAGAAAAAGAAATTTAGAATCTTCTTTCTATTTCAAGTGACAAAACAAATAAAAGAAAATGTGTTTCCATTCAAACCAGTTTTGTAATAAAACAACAAAAATCTTTAAAAAATTAATAATTTTTAAATCATTCAAAACATCCATGTTCACAAACGTATTTCAAAGTTAACCCCTCGATAAAATGCATTTCATCGAGTGATTACCTTTGAAATACCTTTGCGAACATTTCTATTAGTTCACACCAGTTTCGATTCAGTCACTTTGTACTGAGCGAAACTTAAAAATTTATTTTGTATATTTTTTTTTTCATCTAGAATTTATTTGTCAAAAAAAATATTATTTTGCTATATGTACAAAAATTATTCTGCTTTGAAAATAAAGAAACTGGAAGAGAAAACAAACAATAGATGGTGGACGATGCATTTAAACAAGCATCCCTTCATCAAGAACAATTAAGAAGACCACAAGTACGATGGCAACAAATTTTAAAAAGAAAATCAAGGAAAAATAATAAATCAAATTTATATAGTGGTGCTCCAGGGTCCTCAAGAGGTGCTCCGCTATATAGAAAGTCCATTAACAATAGCTAAGAACCAAAACTTTAAGAAATTGAAATTAAACACTGAGAACACTTAAACACACCAAATTTTGAAAAAATATTATTTATTTAAACCAAATTCGAAACACCAACAACAAAATTATTTTATTCTTTTTCATTCAACTTACTATTTCCAGCTTTTGTGAACCAACCCATTCTGTTTTTTTCTTCCTAAAAAGACAAAAGTTTGCACCTAAACTTTAACTTTAATATTTTTAAATAAATTTACCTTTTTTCTTCTTTTAAATATTTATTTTTTATTTTTTAAGATCCGCTTCTTCAAGATGTGATTCTCTCTGAAAATAAAAAAATAAAAAAATTAATAATAAAATTTTATGAGCAATTCGGGGTCCTTATATAGTCTGGCATTGAACCTGACATACTCTGATTAAAAAACAAAAACTAAAACAGCAAAGTAGAAAAAACAGTAGAAATGAGGTTTTCCGGTCATGGGTAGAGTTTTTTGTCCAGTGCATTGATGCAGGTGCATGGTGCATTCGGCATGGTTCATTCGGCATGATGCATGGTACATTGTGCTTGGTGCATGGACCATGTAGAAGAAAAGTTTTAGAGTAATATTGCATTGTATCCGTTATGTGGTACAAGCTTAACTCATCGTATGTGGTGCATGGTAGATGGTGTGGGGTGCATGGTGCATCGGAAGAAAATGCAGTACCATTTGCATCATACCTTAATGTCAAAAAATTTATAAAACGCACCATAGACCATGCATCACGCACTATGCAATATGCACTTTACCCAACGAACCACGTAACATGCAATATGCACAATACACAATGCATCGCACATCATGCACCATGCAATCCTCACCATGCAATCTGCACCATGTCAAATGCATCATGCACCATGCGTCATGCCGAATGCGTCATGCACCATGCATCATGCCGAATGCATCATGCACCATGCACCTGCACCAATGCACTGGACAAAAAACTCTACCATGACCGGAAAACCTCATTTCTACTGTTTTTTCTACTTTGCTGTTTTAGTTTTTGTTTTTTAATCAGAGTATGTCAGGTTCAATGCCAGACTATATAAGGACCCCGAATTGCTCATAAAATTTTATTATTAATTATTTTATTTTCAGAAACACACGTGTTGAAGAAGCGGAGCTAAGAAAATAAAAAAGAAATATTTAAAAGAAGAAAAAAGGTAAATTTATTTAAAAATATTAAAGTTAAAGTTTAGGTGCAAACTTTTGTCTTTTTAGGAAGAAAAAATCAGAATGGGTTGGTTCACAAAAGCTGGAAATAGTAAGTTGAATGAAAAAGAATAAAATAATTTTGTTGTTGGTGTTTGAATTTGGTTTAAATAAATAATATTTTTTCAAAATTTGGTGTGTTTAAGTGTTTTGATTGTTTAAAGTGTTGAGTTGCATTTTTCTTAAATTTTTCTTGGTGGTTTAGAGATTTTCTATTTAGCGGAGCACCCCATGAGCACCCAGGAGCTCCACTACTGAAATTTGATTGTTTATTTTTTTCTTGATTTCATTTATTTTTGTTGCCATCGTGCTTGTGGTGGTCGTCCGGAGTGTTCTTAATGAAGGGAGTCTTATTCGAACGCATCGTCCACCATCTATCGTTTGTATTCCCTTGAATTTGTAAATTTCACAGCAAAATTATTTTTGTATAGCAAAATAATATTTCTTTTGACAAATAATTCTAGCTGAAAAAAAAATATACAAAATAAATTTTTATGTTTCGCTCAGTACAAAGTGACTGAATAGAAACTGGTGTGAACTAATAGAAATGTTCGCAAAGGTATTTCAAAGGAAATCACTCGATGAAATGCATTTGGCGAACAGGCTTATTATTTCATCGAGGGGTTAACTTTGAAATACGTTTATGAACATGGCTGTTAGTGTGTAAAAATTATTAACTTTTTAAAGATTGTTGTGTTGATTTATTACAAAATTAGTTTAAATGGAAACACATTTTCTTTTATTTGTTTTGTCACTTAAAATAGAAAAAAGATTCTAAATTTCTTTTTTTTCTCTTACAGGAATTCAAAAACTATTTTCAACAATGAAAAAAAAGAGATACGTCGATGCGCAGACATCGACAGATTACATCAACGAAGAAGACAACTTGAACATTTTTACATCTAACAATATATTTTGCTACACAATAATATACTACACCAATACCACTAATACTTTTTACTACGAAACAACTTTTTAAAAAAAATTGTTTTTATTTTTTGTGCTGTTATGTTATTTTATTATTTTGTACTTGTAGTTTTTTGTTTTGTTTTTTGTAATTAATAATAAAAAAATTAGTTTCTCTTTATTAAATAAAAATATTCAATGATTTTATAAATAAAAAATTGTGTGTTTTTTTATGTGATCCGAAAAGATTTGATGTTTGTGTGTTGAGTTATTGGTTGACAACCAGTAAGTATTACAAAAGAATTCGAATGTAATAAGTAAGATAAAAATTTTACAAGTAGGTAATATGAATTGCACATATTAAGGATATTTTTTTATATTCTGTGTTACTCTTTTGGGGTAAGCTTAATGAGGTGTTTGCAAGAAAAAGACTTTTATATCTATACAATTATACATATTATTTATATTTCATCATTAAAAGACCGAATCAAGACAAAAGAGGTGGTTGTTTTTTGTGTACTCTCTTAGAGATCAAAATCTGATACCAGAATGACAAATCGGACATTCTAAAATTTGTTTTTGCTTGTAAATAAAAGGGCTTGTTTCTGTATTAGCTTTTTTTTAAGATTTATTATATAGGACAAACAGGAAGAACATTCAAAGAAAGATTCAAAAAACATAAACCAAAAATAAACACAAGATCAACAAATGCACAACATAATTTCAAAAATATAACAAATAATCTAAAACCATTACATATACGCAAAAAAAGAGAAAATTCTATAGACGCCACAGAAGAATGCGAAATAGATAAAGCTAACAAAATATTTTAAACGACAAACTTATATTATAAAAACAGACCCACTATATGACACCTCTATTAAGAAATATATAGTCAAAAGAAGACAACAGTAATAAAGCCACTAACTAAAATTAATCACAGTTCACAGATTAAAATCAACAGCAACTCAACGAAAAAACCACGATCAGCCATACGAAAAAGTTTCAAACTATGTGCTGATGCGTTTCCATCGCATCCAATAAGACTATGATGAGCAGTAGAGGTAATTCGCATCTGACTTTCGCAAACTTCGATTGTTAATTTGGTAATTCCCCAATGATATCATACGAAGTTCTTGAGTAGTGAGTTGTGGGAAATTACTTAAATTCAGGATATTTCCATCGAAGCGGCTGAACATGGCTTTGATTCAGTGCAGCTGCAACTTTGAAGTCGTCAATCAAATGACCAGCAGCTAAATTGAATAAATCTTGTCGAAATAGTTGAAAATCCCTTTTAAACCGTCCGTTCGCGACTTCAACGACCCATCTGACCAAAGTAACACACCCGGATCTACATATTAGCCTGCTCGGTGGTTGGTTAGCTGAAATTATCTTCAGTAACAGACTCAGGCATGTAAGCCTTATTTCCTTGAGATTCAAGATGTGGGATTGTGTCTCTGAAATCCTCTGACCAAAATAAAAACAGAATTTTTTCCAACATATTGCCTGAACGTTCCATAATCGTCTCTGAAAAGATGTTTGATTATGTTCGCATCAGATAAAGTTGCAACGTAAGTCCTATAACGTCCGCAGAATAGACCCATCACAACAAAAGGCTTAACCAGATTTTGTTACTTATGTAGGCTGTATGATTGTTTGTGGAAACCGTATTTTGAACTTTTTTGAAGGTGCACATATGTTCCATCGCAAATGACTATAGATGCACGCTAATTTTCATATAAATTTATGTTTCCAAATAGTCCGTTAGGAATTAGTCTTTTCCTTCTGGATACTTTCTGAACAGTTGTATGCCAAGTTAAATGGCACAAAAAAATCCATCAATGGTGTAAATTATTTGTTTTTGTGTCACTATATTATTTACCCACAAGTCAATAATCAGTTATCAATGAATTAGGCCTAACGGTCGTGGACTTGTAACATTATGGAGTATGTTTAAACTTGGTTCCTACCTAACAGCAAGTTTTTAAGATTTGTTTTTGGATGGCATTTTGATAGACCTAAAGGAAGATTAGTTTTTTGTTTTTTTTTTTTTCATTTGTAGCATTAATATTTACTTTGTTTTTATGTTTTGCTTAAAAAAAAAGAGTAGAAACTCCAAAAAATTACATGAAAAAATGCATTTGCTGTGGAACATATTTTCGGTTTAATTTTCTTTAGTAATTGTGTATAGTGTACGTGATATGCTTTGTGAATGATTGCGTAGTTATATATATCTAATTAAAGGTTATCAATTAAGGATTACAGTGGTGCAAAAAAAAATTATAGGTCATCACTGATTTTTTCGAGATATTGGCTGACAAATGTCAACGAAAATGTTTCTTTTCAAACAAGTTTCTGGTCTCTCTTTTTAAGGAATTTTGAAAAATATTTGTTAAATGAAATGAAAGATATTTTTATGATTTTTCATATGATACCTAAATCATTATCCTACGTGCTATACTTTTTGAGATATACGTAATTATTTGCAAAAATGTCGGATTTTTCCCTTTCCGGCGCTCAATTTCATATCCAATTATCTCAAAATTGCCAAGGCCAAATTCAAAAAAAAAATGACAGATTGATTGGACTGAATGTAAGCTTTTATTTGGTACTAGTCTCATAGGTGTACGTCCTGGGCCCTGGTTACATAGAAAAATGTACCATCTCCTTCGGTGAAGCGGTCGCGCTTTTATGTTTAGGTCTACATCCTGATTGATGAGGATTAAGAATCTAGTTTCTTTGGAAATGAGATCTATGACCATTAGTTTTTCATCAACTTTTCATAAAACTGGTAGTGCACGTCAAAGTATTAAAAAAATTAAAACAGATCTTGTTTCTAATCACACAACTTGCAATTACGAAAATAATGGATTCGAATTCGCTCGAATTCTGGCAACACCATGAGATTTTCAACTCAAACAATTGCAATGAACTCACTTTAGATTGGCAAATAGGAAACCTTTTTCATTGGAAGCGACTGAGTTGTTTCGTGTAAAACGAATCAATACCGGTCACATGAATTTTTCTCAACCTCTAAATTACAAAATGGCTCGTGTAAGCTCGTGTTCAGTGCAAGTAGACACGTTTATTATAAAAAGAATTATTCAAGCTCAAATATCCAGAATACTCAATTTCTGCTATGAATTTAACGTCACCTCAACGATTTGGAAATGAGACTTTCCAGAACCAGAACCTATCATGACTTTCAAGTGAAAGAACAGCAGGGAAAGAAGCCAAAGTGTGCAATTTCACAGGTTAGCTCCTGCCACTTAAGAAAATACTATTGTATTGCTTCTGCTGAAGTAATTATCATAAAAGAATTCGAATTTCACCCCCACAACGACATAGCAAGACTACTTCAAGGTATTAAATCTGTCATGCATCTATCAAATTCACTTTCCGAGAACACAAATCGAAAAATGGCATGAGTGATTGAAAATTACTGCCGAGGTTAACATACCACAGCTCAATAAACCACTCTGCTGAAATAAAAAAAAAATAATTGAAACTGAAAATCTGGAAATGACACGGCTTGTTATTTCTGCATATCGAGCTTAGAGGACTTAGGGTGAAGGATTTTGTCTTAGCTCGTTTCTATTGAAACTAAGGTGTGGAATTAAAAAAAACATCACAACCTATTCCACCACATGTGCTCCTAATCGAACCGTTTTCTTCAGAAAATTATGGCCAACTTGTACGCAATACGATGTTAAATTCAAATCAATTTATATCATACACAGCACAAAAGCTAAGGACGTTTCTTTTGAAAAGCAAAAATTGTCATGACGTGCAACTGAGCTAGAACCATAAGAGACAGATGAATAATTCAATTCAATTCAATTTATTAAGTAGCATAATATAATTTGTTACATTTGTCTTAATTAGTAGCTAGTTAGAGTTATAGGACAATTTGTTTTCCTTTACAGCTATGATACTTATGGCAATATATGTATAATGAAATTTAGATTTTATTATAAATTTTATTTTTCAAGGGAAAGCTACAATTCAAAACCCTTACTTGACACTTAAATCTAATATTGCAATAATCCCTATAATATTCGAAAAATTTGGATATATGAATATATGTATAACAAAAATGATTTTGCTTTTAATAATTTTGACTTAATAATACTAGATCTTTGATCAATTCATTTTCCGAGAAGCAACATTTTTCATAAAACTTTTGTTTGGAATCCATTATATGTGTATCTAAAAAGTTGATATTAGCCAACTCATGAAGTCGGTAAGTAGAAAAATGCCATGGCAAACCAAGCATCATTTTTAAAACTTTATTTTGGCATATTTGAAGCTTTTTTTTGTGCGTTTTTGCACAATCATACCAAACAGGAGCACCGTAAAGCAGAATGGTGTGAAAAATTGATTTGAACAATAATATCTTGTTAGATTTGGACAGATCAGAATTCCTATTTATAAGAGGATATAAAATTCTTATATATTTGTTAATTTTATCGACAGTAGTCGATATGTGTTTTTGAAAGCTAAATTTTGTATCTATCATAATGCCAAGATATCTGCAGTGTTCAGACCAATCGATACTAAAACCGCCCATTTGTAGTTGAACATTATTTGGCAAGAAACACTCTTTTCGTCGACGCGTAAACCAAATAGCTTGTATTTTGGCTGGATTAACTTTGATTTTCCATTTGAAAAAGTATTTTTCTAACGCAGTTAGAGATACTTGTAATGTACGCTGTACATCCAAGTAATGTATTCCTGATGTGAATATGGCGGTGTCATCAGCAAACATGGCAAGCTTCACGTCACTACCAAGATCAGGCAAATCAGAAACAAATATGTTAAAAAGAATCGGGCCAAGTACAGTTCCTTGGGGAATTCCATATTCAACGTTTCGCACAGAAGAATTTTCGTTTTGTACACTAACTATATACTTTCTCTCACTGAGAAAACTTTGAATCATTTTAATAATTTCAATTGGAAAATTGAACTTTAATAGCTTATGTAGCAATGCGTTGTGCCATACCGTGTCAAATGCTTTTTCTATGTCAAGTAAGATTAATCCAGTTGATTCTTTAGTTTGAAATTTATCTTTGACATGTTTTTTAATCCTTGCTACTTGGTGATATGTATTATGAAAACGTCTGAAACCGAACTGATAGTCAGGCAATACAGCGTTTTCATTTAAATGGTTTTCGAGCTTATCTTTAATAACTCTTTCGAGAAGTTTACCAACGCAACTTAGTAAACTTATTGGTCGGTAGCTATTTATTTCGTTCTTAGGCTTACCTGGTTTAGGGATTGGTATTACCTTTGCTATTTTCCAGCAGTCAGGAAAGTATTTATGTCTTAAGCAAGCGTTAAGAATTATATTTAAATAACGCAATCCTGTTGGAGGAAGCGCTTTTAAGAGCTTATTATGAATAGAATCTAATCCAGGACATTTTTTGCTTTTCAGGTTCTTAATTAAATCTTTCAATTTTTCAAGTGAAACACTCATTTCAGAGGGGTGAAAGTTTGATTCAATGATAGACATTGAATGATTGACATCCGCATAAGTTATGGGCTCACTAAAATCGGAAGTGATTATATGATTTTTCGCAAAATTTGTAGCAAATAGATTAGCTTTGTCCTTAGCAGCCAAGTATAGCTCATTTTGTACTTTAAGAGGGGGTATAGTTACGCCTCTTTTCTTTATAATTTTGGAAACTTTCCAGAACGGTTTGCTTGCCTTATCGAGGGAACAGAGAAGGTTATTCCAACGATAGTTTTTGAAGTGGGAGATTTCTTTAGAAATTGCTTCATTCAGAAACTTCGTACTCTGTCGAAAACAGTCGTAACGATAGCGAAGCCATTTCCTTCTTTCAGCGTTTCTAAGTTTTATTAAAAGAATAATATTGTTGGGTAGGCGAGTTGAATGTATATTCCTTGCAGGAAATTTAGGTATAGCAAAGTCAGCAGCGTTGTTCAGTAAGTGATTGAAACTATTACACGAAGAATCAATTTCTGTTTTGCTATTGATTGGAGAAATATTATTCAATCTACAGTTTGTATTTATGAACGACGTAAAACTATTCCAATTTGCTGCAGAATACTTATAGTATAATCTGGGCTGCTGGGTTTTTAATGTAAGATTAATATTCATGTTAACTGGTAGATGATCTGATCCCAGTTGGTTATAGGTGAATGGTCGATCACAATTGGAAAATATATTTGTAATGTAAAAATCTAATGTCGAAGGACTTTTAGATTGAGATTTTGGAATGTATGTGTAATTGGGAGGATAAAGTAATGTAAAGTTTGGGTGCCTATCTAAAATGCCATATAGTACATTGCCCCAACAATTTGCCCTGATACAATTCCATTGTTGATTGCGACAATTTAAATCACCACCAACAATTATTTTCTGTCGATAACGAAAAATCGACTTTAATTGATTTTTGAAAAGAGTAATTTTTTCAGTAGTTCTGTTACCGCCAGGGAAATAAACACAGTAAATGCTAAGCTTAGAGTTATCATTAGTATAAACATCTATTCCTACCGATTCAACACAACGTAGTTTTAGATTAGTACATACTGAGTGCTTGATATCTTTTCTTATGACGATAGCTACGCCACCACCTCTTTCGTTTCTCCTGTCTAGTCGATAACAATTAAAATTTAAATGTGAAAATGCTTTGTCGACTTTAAGCCAAGTTTCTGTTACAAGTGCTATATCAACTTTTTTGTCAATAAGGAAATTAAAGAATTCTATGCTTTTGTTATTGATGCTTTGAGCATTCCAAGTGACAATGTTTAAGTTATTGTTATTATACATCATGATTATTTGTGTAAATATATTTAATGGCTAAAGAGGTTATTACATTGAATTGATCGCTTTTACTTTGACAAGCTCTTAATTTGGTTAGTACTTCATTTAAGAGAGAATTGATTTCATCAAAAGAGAATAAGCTATTTGGAGACATTTTGCTCTTACTAATATTATTTGGATTTGACTGTGGCTGAGGTTGCTGATGTTGAAGGCCCCGGCCCATAGAACGCGGTGCGTGCGGTAGAAGCGGCGCGGCAACTGATGCGGTGGGTTTTGCCGCGCGCAACTGATAGGGGTGACCCATAGAATCCGTTACGGTGTTTTGACAGATAAATTTAGTCAAAATGGGGGCGTTCAAGAATCGCATCCGGATAGCTTGTTGTTGTTGTTTACGTGTGGGAAATCGAAAAAAATAAGTTATAATCGTCTAGCAATGATATTTTGAATGTTTTTCTGTTTTCAAAAGTGGAATTTTAATATTTCACAGCTGTTGTCTGTTGTCGATCGTTCAAAAAGGTATCTAAGATACGGCTATCCGAGATAGGTATCCGATAGGTTCTTGAATGCGCCCATTGTCACTTTTTCCATATAAGAGAAAACTTTAAATTGGTTGTGACTGCGCATGTCTCTCTTCTGTCACCGCGTGAGAGCCGCGGCAAAATAGAAGTTCGGCTACTCGGCGCGTTCGGCGCGTTGCTCGCGGTGCTTATGGGTCACCTCTCATAAGAACGTGTGTATTTAATCGAGCTGTCAGTTGGAAGCGGTGCCGCACGCACGCACCGCGTTCTATGGGCCGGGGCCTTGATGCTGGGTTCTGTTGATCGGTGATGTGGATGGTAATGGATCAGCTGGTGGACGATTTGATTGATTGTGAGAATGGGAGTGGGAGTATGATGGTAATGAGGGGAATTGTGTGAGGGATTGTGGATCGAATTGTTTTTGTTGAATTGTTCTGGTAGATGTTGTCTTGTAGTGGTTTGGTTTACGTTGATAAGGTGAGAGTTTTTGACGAATATCCATGTATTGAATGCGGCTAACGCATTTAAGATCGGATGATTTGTGTGGTCCATTACAATTGGCACATCGGATCACGTCAGAAATAGTACATTCAGTAGTTTTGTGACTGCCGGAGCAATTTGCACAAAAACTTTTGATGTTGCAATGCATGGAACCATGGCCATATAGTTGGCAATTGTAACATTGAGTCACTTTACCTGGATTTTGCTTCTTGAAATCCCATCGGATCAAAGTTTTAAATAAAGTTGAGTGATTTTTCTTAAGTTCATTTAGTTTAATGGTACCGCGTTCGATATACACGACATAGATATAGTTTTTTGCTTGTGAACTAGATTTTACGTTGTTGTTGATAACCTTAACATCGATGCACTTAACACCAGATGATAGAAGTTCTTTTTTAATCTGATTTACGGGCATCAGATCAAGTCCCAATAAAACCACTTTTAATGGTCGTGTATTTTTACGCGAATAAGTAAAGAATTCACACGATTTCTTTGTAAGTTCAGATTTAACACTTTCATAAACTTCAATAGAAGGGGATAGAATTTTTTGTCCGAGTGAGATGTTTTTAATGAGATAGTTATCAATTTTTAATTCATTAAGAATGGTACGAAGTTGTTCGCATGAAGATTTTAAAACCACAATGGGAGGCACACTTTCTTTAATTAATTTTGAATTAACACTGTCTTCGGTGATATCTTCCGCGTCAGCCATAAGGCTTTGAAGCGGTTGATAATAGTTTTGGTTATTAACCATTTCGATTTTTTTATTTTTACTTTTATTTAAAGTTAAAAGTTTGCTGGGAGGGCGGCTGCCGCCATCACCAGAATCACAACGAACTCGCTTGCAGTGCTAGCAGTCAAAGCGACAGATGAATAAATAACCAGCCCGTGGTAGTAGAGTTGTAATAAAACCGACAACGACATTAAATCCAATTTACGGCAAACTGAAGGTCGATGGAAATGATGTGATTTTGTGAATTGCTTGAGTGTAATTTTATTGATGGCGTTTACGCCTAACCATTAAGTTTTTATTGCAACCCTGATGAATTTAAATGGCTGTTTAGTGCTTTTGTCCAATCATATTTATGATGATGTTTTTTTTTGTCACCCCAGTGATTGTCCTTTGAAAAGGAGCACATAATTTACGGGTTGATAGTTGTAATGATTTGGCTTAAATTACATATTTAAAAATCACAAACCGGCAAGCAGAGAAAATGCCAAGAGGCAGCCACGTTGGTTATGACTTTTGAGACTTAAATTTACGTATAAATTGCTAATAAAAGAACGATCCCGTAACCTGTAGCTCCGAAGGTCTTCCTTTTATTCAAAATTCCTTCTACGCTATTATTTTCGTAAGCAAATCTTCTTAAAAGATGTGTGGGTGCGTGGTGATTCTTATATGTGCGTCTTCCTGTCGCAGGGAGACAAACCACTCATACCAACCCCACAAAAACTATTAAACGTAATTACTCGTCGTTATGATTCCAAGGTATCAAAAATAAGCTTTCTAATTGCCAATAGAACATCTGTTTAATGTCAATGATGATACCATTAACTTGTGGCTTACACATACACATGTGCCACCTGCCTATTGTGCACAGCATTTATGTTTGAGTGACAAAAATAAATCGCCTAATTGAACAGATGTTCTTGGAATAACTTCTCGAAATAATAACGTTTCTCCACTCAAATATAATTTCTTATGTTTTTATCTCAAGTCGTATGGCCCATTCTCCAGACATTATACCATGTTGCTAAAACAACCCAAATAAATTCATATGAATACTTTTATTCGATTAAGTTGTCCACATTTGAGGGAGGGAAGACATGTCTTTTGTCTCACAATAAATGTTTGCCATTACGAAAATATGTTGGTTGGTGAAAGTGAACCCTTTGAACCATAAAAGAGAACCATAGTAATACTAATGTAATCCCACTGCCTTGTACTCTTTCACAAAAAAAAAAGTGCTGCATTAAATGAGAAATCTTGGAAAATTTGTTGAGGTGAACGAGTGGGACTTGAGCAAGGACGAATATAAATGACTTTTAACTAAAGATAGAGAGTGTTGAAGTGATGCTTTGCCTTTGGGTTTGAATAAAATCATAATCTATTTCCACAACATAAGAATGAATGTCTGTCTCGTAGGCATTTCTTAAATATTCATCGGATTACGATGAGAGGCGGTTCTCTGTGCGGGTGTTCGCAAAGATTTTTTAATTAAAGTACAACAGTCATACAATACGATGTACTACCTATATGTGACATAGCTTAGCAGAGTGCTACAACTAATAGGACTTTGCGCAAGTTGATTTTGTAGTTGTCAACAAATATGAACATCGACGATGTCATGCGTAGAAAAATTAAAATATAAATATGTAATTAAAAATGGGTTGGCGCAACAAAGAGGGAAGCCTCTGGGCCTAGTAAATGTTTCTGCACCCCACCTTGTGACGGAATGAAAGTAACCTACAATTCTGCCGTTTTCGAAAGGATCGCTAAAAGCGATCGGCACGTCATGCGCAGCAAAATTAATACGGGTTTTGCACGGAGCTACACAAATGTGGATCTCGATTGCGTTACGGTACAAGCACAGAACAAGAGGAAATTGAAAACGCCACGATGCTGCCTTTTTTTAATTGTATCATAGCTCAGCAGTTAGCGGTATCTTACATGGGTTCGCATGATGGTCCGAAAACGCAAGTCGCGACAATTCGTGTTGCATATTTTGGGGTGTGATTCTTGAAAAAAATTGTTCTACAGTAAAGTTCGTTTCTCAACTTTGACATCACTTTTTGAGAATTTAAAAAAGACTAATTTTGGTGTACCCTGACCTGTGTTATATTCGATATTTCTTTTAATACTGGTGATAGAGACCTAATCTTAAACTTAATTGTCTGTAATAACAAACTTTAAGACTGTATTTAAGTTAAGCTTCCATAGGTTTAGGGTTGCCAGATTTTCAAATTTTCTTCCCGAAACAAAGTTTTGACTTTGAGGTCACTTTTTTTCAGAAAATGTCTGATAAACATAGAGTTTCCTTATTTTTTACAGATGAACAAAACTTTAATAAAGAAAAAACTTAGTAGTAACTTTACTCAAAAACCCATACATTTTATTATACTTGAAAAAATACAAAACGGGTAAAATTAAAAAATGTTTACCTTTGAGGTTTGTTTGAATAAAACAGTAATTTGGGCACTTTTAGTAGATTTTTTTTAAATATATTTTATACAAATACAAAATTATAACAAGTGCTCAAAGTTCTCTTCTTCATTTTGAATGCATGCCAGAGCTCGTTTTTGAATTTCATTGTGGGTGTTTGCTCTCGATAACTCTTGTCTTACTTCTAGTCTTGTAATCTTTGAAACTGCAATTAAATTGGATTTCTATAGGCTTAGGGTTGCCAGATTTTTAGTAAGAATAAAGTTCCTGGTATCTTCGTTGTGCTCTTCTTGAATTTCCATTGCAAAACTCATATAAGAAAAAATTTCTGCGTATTCTTCTTTCGCTAATGAAGGCATTTCAAATAGCTCTTTAATCAAACTGCTATCGTGACTTATTTTGATAAACTGATTGTTTTCTTATTCTTTTAGACGACTTATTTACCTACTGAATATTCGTACCCCAAATTTAAAGCAAACAACCACAAAGAAATTCAAAAAACGGGCTCTGGCATGCATTCAAAACGAAGGAGGGCACTTTGAGCACTTGTTATAGTTGTATTTGTATAAAATACATAAGAAACTGCTAAATGTGCAAATATTATTGTTTTATTCAAACAAACCTCAAATTTAAAAATAAATTTTACCCATTTTGTATTTTCTCAAATATCATAAAATATATGGGTTTTTTGAGTGCACTTATTCATGAGTTTTTTAATTATTGCTTTGTTCATCTGGAAAAAATAAAGAAACTCTCATTTTCCGGAAAAAATTACCTCAAAGTCAAAACTTTGTTAAGGGAAGAAAATTCGAACACCACTTAAAATTGAAAATCTGGCAACCCTAAGCCTATGGAAGCTTAACTTAAATACAGTCTTAAAGTTTGTTATTTCTATAGAAAATTAAGTTTAAAATTAGGTCTCTATCACCAGTATTAACAGAAATATCGAATATAACACAGGTCAGGGTACACCAAAATTAGCCTTTTTTTAAATTGTCAAAAAGTGATGTCAAAGTTGAGAATTGAGCTTTACTGTAGAACAATTTTTTTCTTAGAATATGACCAAGAATCACCAGCCAAAGGATAATACACGAAGTACGGAACACCCTGTATAAAAAGAAGTGTACGTTCGGTTGTGATCGCATCACTTGAAACGGCTCGACCTAATGAAGCCAAATTTGTGTGATAGCTTAGGGGATGTTTATAGATGGTTTTTATAAAAAAAAAATCTGAAATCGGTCGGGCAGCTCGTGAATTATGGAATTTTTCCAGAATGTGACTTCTGTCTATATAAAATACACATAAAAGATTTTTTGTTTTATTTATTAAAATTATGAAGCATTTTTTGCAATAAAATTTCAGTTTTTTTTGCTATATGAAAATACTGAACTACATTCAAGAAAAATAAGATTGCTCACAATTGTAAAAAGAACGCAATGTAATAATTTTTTTTTTCTCATCATAGAACAAAATTGACCAAATAGAAATCAGATAATTACATATTTTTGTTTTTGACATCGAATTTTGCATTTTTTCGGCATGGTTTTCCATTTTGGGACAAAAACAAAAACTAGGCGAAAACGCAGTGAGAGCTGGAACCTAAAGCTCCTTTTTATTCATGGCAGCTGGAAAACTACAGTAAAAGAAGGAGAATAACAAACCGTTAATTCAGCCTGAGAGCTCCAGTTAGTATTTAAAAAACGGCATTATAGCAGACACGACTGTTTCGCAATTTACGAAGGCGGTCTCATGAACGTCTCACAAAATCACAACAGCAATGCTGTCATTTCGTGTTGTTAATCCTGAAAAACGGGATTGGATGGATTTTTATTGCAAGAATCTATTGGTGGGCTAAATATAAGGAAAACCAACGTAGAGCACTAAAATTACTAAGTAAAAATCGATTATATGAGTGAATAGCTACCCTTTTTAGTTTTGTCAATATATTTTGGATGTTAAGCAAAATGAAGTTAAAACAAAACGCATATCAAAGTTTGACTTAAGAATCTCCAAAATATTCAAACTACAAGAAAAAAGCAAAGAAAAATTGTCCCGGACTTCATGAAATAGTATACCTACAGATAGCTTGCATATTCTCGCAAGAGATTGTCAGTGCCATTTCCACGAAAGAAGCATAGAGAAGCGCTCGTTTGAGGAAATTGAAAGGTGAAATAACAGGAACGAAATTCGGAAGTTTTACCAAAAGGTTAAAAGATCCTGCTAGGATGGCAAGCCCCGAACTCGAGCCTATAAAGACCAGCAGGGAAACATAGATAGAGCCACAGTCACTAATGAGGATCTGGAAAGATCATTTCTGCAGACTGCTAAACGGCGGGCGATGAGGTATGAGGACACGAATTCCGCTGTCAGGCAGATTGCCCCATTCAGCTTGGACGATGGTCAAGAATTCCGTCCTCCCGATCTAGAAGAAGTTAAGCTTGAAATATGCAAACTTAAATTAAATAAGACTGCAGGTGCAGATGGCCTTGATGCCGAACTTATCAAGGCAGCTGGACACCAGTTGGAAAGGAGCATGCACCAGCGGATCTGACATGATATGGTCGGAAGAAAGCATGCCCGATGAATGGAACCTCAGTATCGTATATTATAGAGGGATAAGCCTCCTCAACGTCACTTATAAGATCTTGTCTGCTGTAATATGTGAACGTCTGAAACCCCACGTCAACAACTTGATAGGTCCTTATCAATGTGGTTTTAGACCAGAGAAGTCCACAATAGGCCAAATTTTCACATCAGATCTTGGAAAAAACCCGAGAACAAAATATCGATATTCACCATCTCTTTATCGATTTCAAGGCCGCATATTTACAGAGACGAGCTGTACAGACCCATGTCTAGTTTCGGCATCCCTGGAAAACTCGTACGACTATGCAGGATGGCTTTGCAGAATTCACACTCCTCCGTCAAGGTCGGTAGAGAACTTACCGAGATCTTTGAAGGCGGAAAAAGCTTTAGGCAAGACGACAAACTGTCATGCGATTTCTTCAACATCATACTTGAACAGATTGTAAGAAACTCAAATGTCAACACCAGAAAAACAATCTTTCAAAAGTCTGTACAATAACTCGCCTATGCAGACGGTATTGACGTAATGGGAAGAAAAAAGCGTGACGTCCATGTATTGAATAAGAAGCGGCGAAAATGGGTTTGATGGTTAATGAGGGCAAAACGAAGTAAATGCTGTCATCAAACAACACAGGACATCGAAGAATTGGACAAAACGTCACAATAGACAGACATAACTTCGAGGTAGTACAGGACTTCGTCTACCTAGGATCCGCTGTAGACACGGACAACAACTTTAGTACGGAGATTAAACGGAGAATAACTCTTGCCAACCGTTGCTTCTTTGGGTTAAGAAGGCAATTGAGAAACAAAACCCTCTCCAGAAAAACCAAGGTGACCTTTTATAAGACCTTAATCAACCCAGTCCTGCTTAACGGCGGAAGCATGGACCTTATCGAAAGCGGGTGAGGAAACCCTTGGTCGTTTCGAAAGAAAAATTCTCCGAATGATCATTGCTCTCTTATGAGCTGTACCGCGACATGGGCACAGCCAGAAGAGTCAGCATCGCGAGGCTGCGATGATGGTTAGGTTATGAAGAGCGGATGGACTCAAACGCTCCGGCTCGACGGCTTTTCAAAAGCACATTGCAGGGAAATCGCGGAAGGAAAATAAAACAGGCAGAAGTCGCTCGAAATCGAAGTCGCTATAGAAGGATGATGGTTGAGGCCCAAGTTTACCCCGAACTGCAATGCCCACCTTATTTAGTAAGTAAGCCTGGATTGGAACTTGGAAAAACTTTTCTGCCACAAGGCAGGTTTTTTTTTGTGACAATTGAAAGTGACAATAAAAAGATGCGAAGCTTCTTAACACATCAACATTCTCTCAAATTTCATTTTTTAGTAAATACTGTGGTGTTAAAACCACAAGAGCAATAGCTTCGTTTATTTAAGCCCTGGGGTTGCCTTGCAGTCGCCACAAAGAGATTTTATAAGATCTCCAACTAGGGCTTGCCCTCGTCTTACCCTGAAGTAACACTAGGTTTTTGTTAGAGCAAGTTAGGTCAACAAACATGGCGTGTATTTTTCTTCAAATGACAAGGATGAGCTGTGAATTCGTGGTTGTTGTTCTCTTTTTTTTAGAACCGAAAAACCAGGTTTTTCGACAGCTCATATCATTGTAAGAAGAAACCCCCTTGTAAGTTCAACGAACGAACCTAATAACTCAAGGCCTTAATCTGAGATTCTACCTTCAAACTTCACATCGATTCATTCAATGAAACGAAATTTGAACCGAAACCATATCTACTTATTATGGGCTTCTCTATGAGATTTCTTAATAGAAACCCGAACCAAAAAGCTTCTATTACAAATCGTGTAGTACTCTCGATGAGTTTATCTAAATTAGTACCATGTGACTCTTGGTCATACGTAACAAGACTTGGCACGACCTAAAAGTACACAGCAAAATTCTCCGAACACATAGAAGCCCATGGCTCCATAGCGATGGATGATGAAACTAGAGAAGCCAGCAACCCATTCATTGAAAAGCCATTAGCACCGAATGGATTGCAGCATCGATAGTACTCATCAACACACACAAAATTCTCATGAAATCGAAATGGCTTCTAAGTATGCCATTGAAAGAAAAGGACTGGTTGCAGTTCCATTCACATTTTCTTTCTAATTGTTGATGATTGCGTTCTGTCCAATTAAAAGTTATCACATCAATATATCATTCCCAGAGAGCCATCCGTTGTCGTCCTCGTTCTTGACTGTGTGTATTTCGAGTTTTGACTTAAGACTTAAGACGATGATGGCGCGGCGACGACGAGCCACTGAAATATTTTTAATTAAAACATTAATTTACACAATTTCATCTTCCTTTTTAATAAGTCACAATACTTTCAAAGCAACGCAAACAGTTTTTAATTGTCATTCCTCCATTTGCACAGCAACAAGGATTCGTCTTGGAAATAGGGGGCGGAGGGAAGAGAAGTACGCCATTGGCATTCGTAACTTCAAAACGTCACAAAATAATTCAAATTACTCAATCCAATGAATCTAAATCGGTACAACAATATTGCAACGACCGACGCGACGTACTTGGCAAACATGAAAAACAGGTCTTTTTTAATTATAGCACTTCGCTTCTCCAGCACTTCGTCCCTTGGTCCTAAATTAGAAAAATATGTCTTCAAGCCAATTGGCTTCATAATGTAAAATATATTTGCGAGGGGGGAACCGATACCTCGAATAGAATTGGCAACTGAGAAGCGTTACGTGTATACTTTGACTTGGTCATTAGATAAGCTCCCCAAAGGTGTTTCACTTAGTCGCGGTTGGAGGAGCTACGCTTCGGTGCTCCAGCAAACCAGTTGCGGTGTCAAACAATCAAGAAATCCTCAAAACAGAGTTGTATATCAACATTAAAACGAAAATGGAAAAGAAAGAAGGAACATTTTGAATATACGCTTCAAGGTCGGCAGTAGTCACAGCTGTCTGCGATGTCTCGGCCTAGAAAGAAGATAAGTCCCCAGAGGCAAGAAAAGAGATCAAGAAGACAGACAGAGCAGAGGATTGCATTCCTGGTTGCAGTAGGAAACCCACAGGAACTGATATGATTCTCTCAGACTCAGAGAACCTTATGGAATTCACCGCTTCCGATGAGGGAGCTGTTGGATTTGATGGGAGTGAGATAACGTCGAAAGAGGATAATCAAATCCTCCAGAGCGAAAATTATCAATCATTAGCCAAATCGGACGACTCATTTCCGGACGTTACTCTGGCCGAATATTCTGACCCTAAGCGGCCACAGGCAAAAAAGGCAAATTACTGCCAAGAACAAAATGATAATCGAAATGGAGTCAACGCCAACCAAAGGTCCGGGCAGCATACTGACCAAAGTCTGCGTGGATAAAGTTCCACCCAAAAGCCACCCTAGAGCAGAACCGGTTAAGAGTAAAGGTATTAATCCGAAGGAGCAGAACAATTTCTGAAAGTCGCCCAGCTCCTGCTCAAAAAGAGGGTTGAATATTTCAGAAGGACCCTGAAAAGATACGACAAAGGCTCGATCAAAGCTGCGATCATATGCCTGACTGTAAACGCCTAAAATTCATCCAAAAAATGGAAGGCAAAAATTTATTCTTGACGGCACCAGAGGAAAAGTGAACAATTCAGAACCAAATAAATTTGAAAAGACTAAGGTGTCCAGAATAACACCAGGAAGACCACCACTGGATGGTCCGGGAACCAAGTGGGTTAAGAAACCAGAAAAAACCAGTCAAAGAAAGAGCCAGATATAACGAGTTGACTCCCCTTCTAATGTCCGCTAACAAGAACCCGAAGATGGCCAGTACAACAAACAAAAAAGATACTGTAGTGGAATTGATAACAGAGATCCTCCAAAAGACAAGGCCATTATCAATGAGGTCGAAGGAAAAGCCTCAGCAAGGAAAACTGGACTCAAATGGAATACTCTAGTGCATGACTGACGAGCTTTTTTTCTTAAATTGAATAGGGCGAAGGTATAACACCTTAACTAGCACGTCGACCTCAAATATCTTTTGTGCTATTCCCTTAGGTTTAAACACGTAAAGAGCGAAGTTGTTCATGTCGAGGTCACGTAAGAACCAAAGAACATTCGAGGAAGGGGGGTTTCTTATATCAAGAGGACTAGTAAATCCATTATTAAAATATCTTTAGAATTTGTCTGGCTATGGCAGGCCATTCACATAAAAAGTTTTTTCTGATGTGTCTTCGGGACAGAGACGACAAGTGTCATCCTGGCTGATGCCCATGTTTTAAAGATGATATCTAAGGGAGCAGTGTCCAGTGAGGAAGTCCGTAAGTAACTTTGCGTTACGCTTGCTTATGTCAAGCATCTTTTTCATACGTCTTTGGGACAAGTTGATGAATAGTTTTGACTGGCGGTGGCTATTAGAGTTGTTTCAGGTGTGAATTATTTTTTGCAGTTCTCAAGTAACCAGTTCACGCTTAATGCTGCTGATTGGGAGACTGCAATAGGGTTGAATTGGAATTGAAAATCTAGCTAGGCGGTCAGCCGCTTCGTTACACTGGACGCCTTCATGTCCAGGCACCCAGGAAAGAGTTTTTTTTATTCTGGGTGGCTTATTGAAATAGACATGCCGGTCAGTTCGAAATTTGGTTGAGGACAATGCCTTTAGGACAGCTTGACTGTCAGAGCAAATTTTAAAATTTAAAATTTTCAAAAAATTAATTCTTTTTATTACATATTTCGAAAGTATGTTATCCAAAGAATGTTATGAATGACCATATCGAATAGTTGCAGAGTTATCGCATTTTGAGCGCGAGAACAACAGGCGCGGCGGTCGGGTGACGAGTTAGATAGCTTGGGAAGTTAGAGGAGGAGCGATTCACAATGCCCTCTACTGTTAACCTTTCGTATGTTTAGGCAGCTGTTTCGGGGAAGGAAGTCGAAGTTCTATTGTACGCGCCTGGAATCGCCGATTAATCCGTAGTAACTACAATTAATAATTTTCTCGTGGTGAAACTCTAAACGCAATTATATCAAAACTATACTTTTTCAAAAACTGCCCGTGTTGTACCAGCAAAAAGTGTCTCCCAAATTTAGAATTTCGCACTTTTTCATTGTTTTTAGGTATATCCTTCCTCTTATATGTCAGTAAGAGAATGAACTTTGGTAAATCTTTCTCAGATCAAACGAAAAAGTGTGGCAACTGCAGCAGCTTTCAATGTTGCCGGAAACATGCGTCGGGAAAACTTCAATAACGCCGCCATTTTGTGTGCATTGAATAGATAATTTTTTTTTTTTTTTTGAAAATTGGACATGTCTAACAAACATCTCTCCTAATTTTGAAAATGATTGAGTTATTTTATTCCCTGTTGAAAAATCCTCAAAAAAGATGTTGGTCTAACCCCTTAAGTTATTTATGAAATGAAGCGAACTAAACCGTTTAGTGCGGCAATCTTCTTTACTCTATGGAAGTGGAAGAAAATTTAATAAACTTTCTTAAGCTAAAGTTGGGCAGATGCAGTCACCATTTTTTAAACAAAGAGTCTAGAACAAGCCCAGAAGGTATTAGTTGCTTTTGGTATGGTTTTGTTTGCTCTCAAGGGTTATCCCTAGATATTTGACCTCTTTGGAAAAATTTATTTGAACAGCTATTTAGGAAAAGTGTTTGAAGATCGATTTTACGTCTTCTGGTGAAGGGAATTATGACTTCTCTGGTGGAGTTGACCTGTAGCCCTTCGCCACTGCACCGGTTTGTGACCTGTGCTTCTTGATTGCCTTGAATAGAGATGGCTAGGTCATCAGCGTAGCATTGTGTGTCAAGGCCCGGCTTATTGAGGTCGTCTAGGAGCTGATCTATTACAATTGACTAGACCTTTTGACTTAGTGTGGGGGAGATGATTCTGCCACTTAGCATAAATTCAATCCATTTAATGGTGGGTGTGTCAATTCCTTTGATGGCAATTGCGACGATTTGAATTGATAAGTACGTGGTATTATCAAAGGTGCCATAAATGTCAAGAAAAGAGTAGAGTGTGATGTCTTTCTTAGCAAACACATTCTCAATTTTGTTGACCAGCTGATGGAGAGCTGTAAGGATGGATTTGCCAGTCTGATAAGCGAATTGCTTAGCATTGAGAGGATTGAATAGTAAGGCCGTATTGCGAATATGTAATTGAATGTCAATTACTTTTTCTATGACCTTTAGAAAGAAGGATGTGAGACTGATTGGTCTGAAAGATTTTGCGTCTGAGTTTGGTCTATTGCCAGCTTTTGGTATGAATACTACTCTAACCCTTCTTCAAGATTAAGAGATGAATATTAGTTCAAAGCTGGATCTATAGGTAAGTGTAAGTGAACAAATGAGAGTGTCAATTCCATGCGGCAAGGGAGCAAAAAATATACCATCTTCCCGGAAGCCTTGAAAGGCTGTTAGGAGGAGGTTGTCCATCTAATCGAGTTTTGGTTAAATATTTGTCTTGACGATATTATTGGGTAAATTGTAACTCATATTTGTGGTCAGAGATTAATCAGAGGTATGTACGCAGTCAGGAAAATGATTAGCCAAACGTAGGCTCAGGGTTGCACTGTAACTTTGGGTATAACTACCATCCGATTTTTTTAGGAGACCGATATTGTTGTTATGGTAATTATCTAAAGCTTTTTGAACTCTAATTGAGGAATGTACATTATCGATACTTTCATAAACGAGCTACTCACGTCCACGGATGCTGTGCCAGATTTAAGACTTACTATGATGAGTTTACCATGAACTACCTCAAATCTATCAATCTGCAATAAAGAAGGGGCTTTTTTTTTTTTTTTTTTTTAAAAAAAAGAAGAGGCTTATATGCTAACCTGGAGAACTCAGACTTAATTACCGGTCCATTGTACTACCAGGGTAGCAGCCTTCCCTTTTTCTGTGTTGCAGTAGTGGAAAATAAGGTGTTAGTTATTTCACATATAACCTCAAGGGCGGCGAAACTAGGAGGCTGAAAGAAAAGTAGATGCCCAGAGCGGGATTCGAACCCACGCATCCGGCCTACCTACTGAATACTCTACCACTGCACCACGGCCGCCCTCAATAAAGAAGGGGCAACATTCCTATTTGTTTCCAAAAAAGACCTCTCCCCCAGACTCAGAGTATCTGAGTAAATATACCGGGGTCACAATTGAAAAGGGAAAAGATTGATCTTTTTTTATGAAATACCCAAGCTCATTCCCAGCGCTGACTGGAAAGTTGTTTTGGAAATGAAAGAGGCTACAAGCACAGACCAAGAAGTAATAGTCGTTCTTTATCACGAGAGAATGGCTATGCTCCCAGAAAAAGGACATAGACTCAACATTGGACAGGTCTAGAATTTTGAAGAAACCGAAATTTTTTTTTGTCTTAAAAGGAACTTTAGGGTCTTAAAAATAACATACCAAAGGATGGATGCCTGCAAAAATGTCTAAATGTCCAAATTTTCCATTCTGCGGCAGCGCCCCTCAGGTGCCATATGATTTTTTTTTAAAACTTTAAACGCGTTTTTCTCGAAATCACTTTTTTTGAACTGGCCGAAGACATTACTCGAGCAGATCTTCACCGATCTCTACGAAAATTTGAAAATATTGATATTGAATATTGAAAGGATATTGTTCCAGCACCAAAATTAAGGAGGTTACATCTTCGGCCATGGACCCTTCTAAGGTGAGGTGCCTCCGAAGCAATGCTGGACAGCCGACATTCTGAATTTAATTGACACGGAAAAATTTGTACTTGTATATTAAAACCTAAATTATAAAAGCAGTTTCACAGATTTTCGATGGATCTTTTTGTTGAGTAACAAAAAATTCATAAATTATGCCCATTTATTCACGCTCTAGAACAGCTCCCTTCTTAAGGCGAAGGCGGTAATGGCTGCCAACTTACTAAACGGAAAAAATGAACACAACAAAAAAGAAAATGAATAATCTACAAGTAAACCAGTAGCACAAATAAGAAGGCCTCTGCCGCCTTGATCGCGGTAATGTCAAAAAACTACATCAGTTCAGGAAGACGGGGCCAGACAATGGCCATTTATTCTCTTCCTCAAAAAGGGCATGCATTTTATCAAAGACAATCTTCGATCTTTCTCTGTCCTCTCAGATTTAGATCTGTGAACAGTGACGTGCGAAAAAAGGGCACCACTCCAGATCCTACCATCTGCCTGCACGCCAAGACGATTACGATAATCCGCTGAAAAAAAAACAGCAACTAATCTTTGAAACAAAAGCTTCCTTCAAGTCCAGTCTAAAGACAGTCTCTCCATCTCATATCTAAGTTCTCAGTGCACCTCTGTCTTAGAGTGAGATGAAATTATTTCGTCAGTGCTACGGCAACCGATAACTGCATTTGAGTAGATTGAAATAATTACAAATGATTGCTAAAATTGACCGAAACTAAAATTCAAACACGCATTTCCATCAAATTGTTTTCTGTGCCTATTTTAACATCGAAATGAATTGGGATAACATTGTGTGCATCAAAAATAATCTCCTTTCGATTATTACAAAACACAGAGAAAGGCACACGAGAGCAACGCTGATGTCCTGACCTTGAAACACGTTTCATGTCGAGTGCTTTTACCGATGGCAAGTGTAACAATGTTTACTCTTGTTGTGTATTGACCTTGTTGTCCTGGCAGCTGTCCTGACTGCTGACTGGTCGAATAAAAAATTTTCCATTGCGATGACGAGCATTGTTTGGAATTCGGATTTGCTTGTAAGGCTTAAACAATTGCAGCCTGTTTCCCCAATCATCATTGCCCACAGCCTGCCTACACCCTTATATCCTGACAGAACAGAGGGATCAGATAAAAATCAATATAAAGCCCAGAGAATTCATTGCACCAGCGCCAGCGTGGAAATTTGTTTGGTTATGGAAGAAAATTGTGGTTTGGAATTTATTATTTTTTTAGCATTGGTGTTACTCGTTTTTTATATATTTATAAAATATGGTAACTTATTTAGTCTCAGGTTTTGATTATAATTTAAACTAACTCACCATTTGACGGTCCCTTTGAAACGGGAGGATGTGCTTCGCTTTTGAAGAAACGCGTATCCATTTGATCGGTTTAACTGATTGGTATGTTTGCCATAAAACTCGCAGGTGGCTTTTTTCTTAACAATGGTATGACGTAAGGTGAAGGCAAATAAGGACAGAAGATCACAAATTTCTAATACCGCCTAATACCGTCACGACTGATCCACTTTCAATAGACACGTGAGCCTTTCCGAAACACAACGACTAGGTATACTCAAAAACGACACAAAAGAATTGATCAACTCAAAATCAGAATATTCCGGGAAATTGACTTACTTTTCTGATTTCACAATGCAGAGCACAACTGAGAACTACAAAATATAGGCATTTACTGGATAAGACTCTGCCACACTGATTTCAATTAAAAGACACTAACTGAACTAAAGCCTTTGAACTTCACAACGCGACGTTCTTTTGGAAATAGGTTTTTTTCGATACCACAAAACACTATTTTTATTTGGAATGAAGATATTCCCATTTCATTCAGCGGACACGGAAACAATGAATTTACAATACCGATTACCGAGATTTTCGCCAGCAAAAATAACATTGCAAACAAAGGATTGACGAACAAGAAATATTTTGATCTTCAATTATTGATCTCAACTTTTTTTTCCCAACACTTCATTTATTCGATTATATCTAGCACAACGCGACACAATTTGTGGTAATGGAACAAGAATTTTACTTTTAATTCTTAAAATTAAAGCAAGGAGAAACATCACCGATTCGATCTTTTCACAAATTTCTGGAAACTAAAAGAAAGGCTGCGTTCGCGACGACGGCTTTAGCACAAATGTCAAATCAAAAGATAAAGACGAGACTACACTATAACACGATATTTAAATTGAGCGATCTACGATCTGAGTCCCACAAAGAACAATCAATTACCTGCGTTAAGGTAGTGTATTTTCTTATGCACATATTGACAATCAATCAATAATAAATTAGGTATTATTAAATAAATTCTATTCATTCCTTTCTTTCTGTAATGTAAATCTTTTTTTCTCACAGTGGAGAATGAAGAAAAACTCATTTAACTTGCTCAAGGAAACATTATTTTTTGTTTATTTAGTTATTACACTACAAAAAAGCGGAAAAATAATAATGAGACAAAGTTGCAGACGCAGAGTAACACAGTAATGACCAAGCTCACATTGGTTGATTTGTTGAAACTTTGTGCGAATAAGGTCACTTTTTTCTTGTAAATTTTCTCTGTTACAGTAATTTGTCAAGTCGATTCGGCAAATTGGTGTAACAGAGAAGGAGAAAAAGGAAACGGTCGCTTTATTCGCACGGAATTAAATCCAATCGACCAATGAGAACTTGGTCAGTAGAAAAAAGCGCGGCCTGCGTTTGATCGAAGTCAAATTATAACACACGTTCCACAGGTTGCAATTGCAAGCCGCGATTTTTTGTTCAGGGCTAAGGACTTAGCGGAAAGCCCAGAACGGGTTGCGATTGCTATTTGTGGTATGTTTGTAAACTTACTTCTGTATGTTTTGTTTATTTGTATTTTTCATTTTGACAGCGGTTGTATCCGCGCTGGTCTCCAATTAGAGCCGTTCACACTGTACAATTAGTTGGGCAGCCTTTGGCTTGAACGACCAATGCTTGATAGTGTGAACCCTCAGACGACCGCTTGAACAACTTGATGGTTGGTTTTCAAATATTTTGAAAATCTAGAAGTTGGATGTTGGACGGAGTGGAAGAGTACGTGACAGTTGGACGACAAGCTTGATAGGTGTGAACGCAATCTACATCCGATTATCCAACTTCCATCAAACGAAATCTGCCCAACTAATTGTACAATGTGAAATCGGCTATTGGGGTCAAACAGAAAATATTTCCTTACAAGTATAAAGGCTCAGCGAAACTAAATTGATTTGCAGTTACGATAACGACAAATTCAGGTATCAAATTGTTTTACAAAACGACACAGCAACGAAAATCGTTTTGAAATTATCGAAGTAGTCGAAACAATAGAAATCCTAACAAATTCAAATACTAAGCCTTGAGCAAACCAACGCGGTGAGTGCGTGCGATGCGATTGCGTTAAGTCAAATCTCTATGTAATCTTATGGACGTTTGACTTAATGCATAGAGATTTGACTTAACGCAATCGCATCGCACGCACTCACCGCGTTGGTTTGCTCAAGGCTTAGTAGCTGCGATAGATACCCTGCGATCTAATGCAGGCTGTGAAAATAAAGCTGATATAATGGTCTCCACTTGCGATATTCAAAGGCTGCTGGAATAGCTGCGATAGATTTAAGGCATGTGGAGACCAGGGGTTAAGACGGAAGTGATTAATATTATTTGCCACAAAAGTGAGAGAGTATTGCTCTAAAAAGTAAGAAAATAATGAAACAAAATTGAGTCCGGCTACAGAAGCACTTCAAAACTTTGCATTTGCCAATCAGGTTCTTTGCTAAGCCGTTTTGACAATTCTATTTATTACCTTGCTGCTGAAATTTGCTGTTCCTATTCGTGTTTTCGAAACTTGAATTTCGTCTAGCAACTGGCTTTCAAGCAATTTTGTATAACTTACTTTAAAGATGGCGTTGACAGAGAAACTATAGAAGATTCGAATTAAAAACTCTCTTTTTGCAGTAAGACCAGTTTTCTTTATTCTTTCCTTCTTGGTTCTCCTCTTTCGTTTTTTTGAGAGCGATTTGGAAGCTGCCAATTTCATGGCTAGGGCTACTCAAATTGATGCCGTAGAAAATTCTATACAAGCTTGCTATCAATCGCGGAAAGTTTGGTTGTGAAAACCATTACTTCTCTTGTCCCGCAACTTCTATTTGTTTACATTGTTGCTTTTGTAACAAGAGACCTATTCAAAGTTCTCTCAATGAATTTATTAACACCACTTTATTTTCGGAATTCAAACTGGTTTTGAAATCTGAAAATAAGGTGGTGTTTGTGAAGTCGGTTTGAGGACAGATGCTGTGGTGTAGTTTGACCTCTTGTTGCAACTCCTCTGTGGTTGAAATGTGCTAGCTTTTCATTCGGTGTGCAAAACTGTTTGCGCGAACGCAGTCTTTTTTTTCCGTTACCAACCAGGCTAGTCTGAACAAATTTATACTTGTCAATGCTTGTCTTTCGCAGTTGTTACTCTTGATTGCTAAAAGAATTATAAGGAAGAAACAATAGTTTTCCCAATCACTTGTCGGTTAATAAAATATAGAAACCGGTTTTTATTTTTCTACAGAAAGTTTTTATGTCTAACGTAATTTCATTTCTTTCTTCAAATTGAAGAAATTGTGTCGCGTTTCGTCGGGTTGGATAAAATCGTGCTAAGAAGTGTTTCGGGAAAAATAAGTGCTTTTTTGATAAAATCGAATGGTTATATAGAAATGAAAGAATGTATTTCCTCATAAATTACCCAAATCGCATTCTTATAAATTCTTGTAGCAGTGCTTTAGTCGTCACTCGTCGGTCGGTCGAAAGCTTAAAATAAGGCATGTGCGTAGTCTTTTAGAGCAAAGGTAATTTGTGAAGTATCTCGTTTTTGACGTACGGGGTCTAATAAGCTCAGTGTTTCCGCATCCGACAAATGAAATTTCCATTTTAGAATCAAATAGTGTGATGTGCAATGTCCAATATAAAAAGGCTTTTGTGCGGGTAAATTAATAGGAGGTTAGGTGCTCATAATTACATTTTTAAGTGCGAAAAATTGCCGTTGAAAAAGAAAAAAATATAAAGTGTGCTTTTGTTTTTACTAATGCCTAGGTTAGTTTATATAAAACCCATCAATTCAATCCTTGTGCTGTCAAAGAAGTGACAGAAGTGATGGTTGTTAGGTAAATTGATGCGTGTGTGTGTTCATTCTTCAAGGTGTAAAAATGTCGGCAGTTTTCAGCTAAAATTCAATATTTAAATTTATCAATCCAATCCGTACGCGTTCTTTCTTCTCTTAACACTTCTTCATCGCAGACCATCAGTTTCAACGCTGCAATTCAATGACGTGGTAAGCCAAATTTTATTATCACTCCAAATTTAATTGAAACGATATAAATGAGTTTTGATATTTAACTTTTTTCAATGCAAGGTCAAATTTAAAAAAATTTCAGATGAGTTACAGTGACCAGTGGGATAGGATCACTTCTAAGCAGGTGGTTGTGAGTAAAGACGGCATGACCAAGGCTAGATTTTTCTTAAAGAGCTCTGGAATATTGAAGGCTTCTCTGATCTCTTTTGAATAGATCGATGTCATGTTTTTAATGCCCTCTAGGTACAAAAATAGTGAGAGTATGAACTTTGAGGGTGTTTGAAATGCGTTAAGCCCCGAAACTCCCCGAGTTTTGTTTAGCAGAAGATTGGGTTGGTCACTGGGTTATTGGGGTTGCGAACCCCCACTGAACCATTTAGAGTCCCGAATGAATTTTAGGATGGTGTTCAGTGGGAGGTCAAAATGTTCACCCAGTTCGTCGAAGAAGTATTCTTCGTAGGCTTTTTTCCTAGTGTTGGCCAAGCAAGGGCACTTCACAGAAGACGTGGAATGATTCCTGCTCTGCCTCTTCGTGTTGACGTGCTCTTGATAAGTCGGGTTGAGAAGACCCGTCAGAACGCCAATCAACAGAGCGAGTCGAGGTCTGCTAAGCTGGAACAAAAATTCTGTTTTTTTCCTGGAAATATCTGGCCATAGGTTTTTGGAAACACGGCATGTTTCTAAAGATGGCCACCTGTCATTGGCGGTTTTTAAAAATTTTTATTGGATTCTGTTTTTTCTTGTTCTAGTGGGCTGAGAACAGAGGTGTTCACTTCACTGGATTTGAGTGTTGACCCGACCTATGTCAGCTTATCTGTCATTTCGTTTCCTCTTATATCACGAAGTCCTGGAACCCAAATTAAAGTTACGGTGTTCGTTTAGCTGAGTAGTTTAAGATTATTGCGACAGCTTTCTACAAATTTTGATTTTGTGATAATGGATGAGATAGTTTTGAAGATGTAAATATTTTTTGTTCATCAAGTCTTACGTAGCCAGGTGTTTTGCGGCCTCACAACATTGCAAATACTTTTGCTTGGAAGACACTGCAAAAGTTGGGGAGCCTTAGTAATCTATTTATGGGAGGGTAATCTGAGCAGATTAGGGAACATTTGTGAAGACGGAAACATGATTTGATTTTATAACTTTGTTGTCCTCCCAGCGTTCTCTTGTCAGAAAGACTGTGTCCACTGGATTTAAATCAGTATGCGAGGGGGAGCGGGTAAGGTGAATGTCTTTATCTCTTTATCATCGTCTCATGGTTCATAGTTGTTCTGTGGCTTGGATATGCCTGTTTTCCAATTTGCATTGTTTTAGTCGCAGTATGCTTTTAGCCACCATCTCCTTTGTGAAAAGGTTTAAGGAAGCTAGCGACAGGAAAGTTTCCAGAGCTGGTGTCTAATCTCTCATCATCTAAGCCTTTGGATTTTTGTTATGATCTTCAGGCTTGAGGCCTTCTCTAATGACGGCCAATATCAAACAGGCGTATGTGAAGATTGCCTTTATTATGTACTGAGCCGCTCGGCTTTGCTCGGGTCTGTCGTTTTAAGGTTTCCGTTCTCGTTTTTGCTCTTCCTTGTGAATTTGGGGATGAAATATAAACTTTTTTACTGTGGGACTATGTTGCATCCTAATGCTGAAAGAATTTTTGAAATCGGTCAAGTAACTTTAAGGTTTCCGGTCTCGTTCCAATTTCTGTTCCTGTGATATTATTGGAATGAAATATAGTCTAAGTTACTGATGAAGGGAGATAATGTAGCACCCCTAGTTCTGAAAGAATTTTTGAAATCTGTGTAGTAGTTTCTAATTTTCCATTCCCAACCCCGTTCCTGGGGGAATGTGGGGATCAAGCCTTAACAGGAACCATCACTGGACTAAACTATGTCTACCCTGAAAATATCATAAATATCCGTTGGGTGGTTTAGAGTCTACACCGGACACACATACATACATACATACATCCTATTTTATATACATATAGATAGATAGATAGATAGATAGATAGGTGTATAGTTTTGGGAACATGTCCCCATTTTTCCCCATATATTCTACTTTAGAGTGTAGAATGCGATTTCAGGTTTCTGGTGAAAAGAACAAGTTCTTTTTTTTTTGTGGGTGTACTAAACACAGTTTTTGGTTCAGTTGATGAGTTTTTTGAGTTTTGCCTTTGCCTCTTGAAGTGTCAAAATTGTATGACTTCACCCGAAGTCATCAATGTCTTCGGCATATGCTTTAACTTTTATTGCTCTCAGATTTAGTTTAACCAGGATCTGGTTAACTAGTAGGAGCCAGAGTAGCGGGGATAAAACTGATCCTTGCGGGTTCCTCTACAAGTCTTGACTTTAAGGTGCTTGTACATTTCCGATTTTACTATTCTTTTTTGGAGCATGAGTCGATTCAATTTGACAACGTTGTCTCGATATTGAAAGAGCTTAATGCCTGGGTAATGGACCTGTATTCAACGTTTTTGAATGTCTCCTTTTAGTTTAAGAGCTGGAAGCAAATTTTTGGAGTGGAGTCATAACCAAAAATAATGCACATGTATGTATAGAATGTAGATACACTAATTCAACCGTCTGGCAGGTTTCTTTTTCAGCCGGGGGCGGAGGTGAGCGCTCGAAAATGGTAGTTTTTCAGACTTTGAGGTCTTAGTGATAACCACATAAATGATACATCAAAAATCACGAAAATTCCCTTGATTACAAAAAAGTATGTCTCAGACGATTTGGTTTGAGCCTTCTCCTTGCCAGACGCTCTTCAACATTATTTTTTTTTAACATGTAAATAAAAAAATGGTACGCCAAAATATCACAAAAGTTTACCTGACTGCTAAGAAGTGTGTCCCAGACGATTTGGTTTCAGCCTTCTGCTCACCAGACGCATTTTAACTTAAGCATGTTTATCAAATTGAATGAAATTCAAGAATTTCATTTAAAAGAAATACTATATGCAATTATTCATCACCAGATTCATCACATGAAAGATTCGATGCCTCGTAGCTCGTAGTCTTTTCGGCCGTAGCTCCGTTAAACAATTTCAGTTTGATCATCATGTCCTCCATGTTCCAACCACAGTGAAATGGCGAAAGCCATTTATTTGTTGCTAACCGACTTCGGAAAAACATTTTAAGTAAAATGCGGTAGAAATACAGGTATAAGGCTTTCGCCATTTCATTGTTGCCATTTTATGGATGGACTGTTCTATGGTTCCGACTACTTCATGAAGTGCAGTATCAACTGTTTTGCCCTTTATATATGCATGTTGGGCAGAAGAGATAACGTTTTTGTTCAGTTTTCGGGTACGCAGTGTTGTTTGAGAATCGCGCAATCGAATACCAATTGCTCTTTTTTGTAAAGAGAACAAGTTTGAGTCGATTCTTTAGTGTCAGTACATGCGTAACAACATCGTTAAGTGGGTAGAAACCCCCAATTCACAACATTCTTAACTTGAAGTGAACAACATGGCAGGGGGTGTCAAGGTGGTATTCTGCATGGGGAACCCCTCTTATTCGAAGCCTTTGAAAAAACATCATAATTTTGAAGTAAAAAACAAAGTAAAGTTTGTTCGAATACTTATAACTCGATAACGGCTGGGCCAATTTCCATGGTTTGTTGTGTTTTCTCAGTTTTCGACATAAGGTTGTTACATTATTCTGCAACATATTTCATCCCAATATTCCTCCGAGAACGATAAACCAAAAACTCTCTTTCAGATTAGCCCAGCGGGTTCTCCTGACAATTTGTGTGATTTTGGTTAAGTTAGACTCAAGCAGCGCCGGGAAGGTCCGATGTTAAGTAAGTAGAAAAGGATGTCACAACAAAGCTCTTGGTTTTTGGAGCCTCATAAATGAACATTTCTCTCAACCGCACCTTGTGAGGAATGACAGGAATTTTCCAACGTTTACGAAAGGATAAGTAGGGAGTGTTTTTCATTGCACAACTTGCCAACTTCTAGCGATGGTCGGAACTTGTTAAAAGTAATTGGATGTTTTTGAGATTTAAATATCGAACTCCCATGTAACAGGCAGACATCCTAATTCCTATAACCATTATGCAACGGTCACCATATTTAAAAAATTTCACTTTCCAGAAGTGCAGCGGCTACGCTGACAAGTACGGATTAATTTCCCGGACTCGTAAACAAATTTATCTTTTCTGACTCATAGTTTGATATGAATGCCCCTGCGGGGGCCCATAGTCAAAGCCATGACTCAAAACATTTTCCTTGCCCATTAATCGGTCACGAACTGCATGGTCCGATTACGGAATAAATCTACCAGCGTTCCGTGATTCGTGTCTACACCAAGTCGTGTGGCGCTACGGCGACGGTGGGGTCTCTTTGTCTCTTTTTGCTGTGTGCATTGCAATCACAGCTCTTCGACTTGTCAACTTCGCTTCAAATATTCGCCTTCGAGCACCTCGAAAATCCTCCTGATTTTGGATCATTGAATACCTGACACCTATTTTTTCCTGCTTCTCTCAGCAGTTTCTTGGTCTGCCCTTTTTTATTTTCTAATGGCGATTGCGTCGGAACTTGATTGGGTCTTTTTGGTCGAGTTTTTCGGATCTCTCCTTTGAATATGGTCAGTACCAGGTGGCTCGGTAGTACTTTACTTCTTGCAATATGATTTCTTTGACGTGGAACTTCTATGAAGCGCTAAGGAGCTTCTCATTCGATCAAGCTTTGTTACTACTCCTGATGATTATCTTCATCTCATCGTCATAATATACTCACTTCATTAAAGCCACAAAGATAAATTTGCAGAAACTTTGTTCTTTCACCAACTATAGCCACATATTCATCAGTTAAACAAGACTAAATTTTATTTAAACATACTCTTTATTGAATCAACAGAAATCGATAAACATCTATTGTTATTTCGTATAGTTGTACGTACACACACTAACTAAATCTAGCATCTATATAAGTTTATATCTATACAATTGTCTCAGTTTTCATTTGCTTCTTCTTATCTAACTATAATATAGCCCCCTTTATAATTTATCTGAAAGAGAAGTTAATAATAATGTCCCCTCCCCCTTTCATGGATAGAATAGCCATTTTGAATGTAGTACAAAGTAAAAGTATTCCTTTTTTTGCGTTTACAGATATGAATATGCAGTACATGCGAGCTGTGTCCTAGAATTTTAATTCCATTAAATCAATTGGATCAAGAATGCAGTGAACTAACTCTAATACTTAATTCTGGTTTCCACAATCTTCCGCCCTTACGTTTCCATTCCAATCTGTACACTAGTAGATTGATGAGTTTCTTTTTTGATAGGTAAACATAAATATTCAATACAATGTCTATGATGTATATGCTTTCAATTAACGAATATAATAATCAATCTTAATTGTAGATAAATATATAATGTGTATATATATATGCTAATATTATTGTTCAATCAAAAAAATTTGTAAAACACATTATTGCACATGACATTTTATTTCATACTTAATTACTTTATAAAAGTTATACATATAACGACTGTCCCCCCCTCTTCTTTTCCTTCAATCATTTAATTTTTTTTTGCTCTGCATTGACTTTTTGCTGCGTTGCACGCACGGGTTGATTTTGATAAACTTGCAACCCAAGTGTACAGGTGCAGTGGTCCGTATTGTGATTTTGCTCTGATAATATTTTAAGTTCAAATTGATATTTACTTTTTTTGCATTGTATTCCTGCATTGAGCCAGATACATTTTGTTTTAATTAATATTCTCCTAGGGTGACAATGCATCGGTCGTGTGTGTGTGTGTTTGTGTGTTTAAGCCCATTCACTGATTGATAAATGATTATTAAATTGAAACTCAACCCACTTGTCATTAAATTGAATTGTGTTGGGTTTCCAACCTGCTCCTCAGAACGACTGAAAATTTTGCAGTGTTTTACTTTTAATATGCAATTTGAAATTATATTTAATTTTTGTTAGTCATTTGATTTCGAGTTTATAATTTGAATTTGCATTTGTCATTAGTTATACTTATGATGATTTCCTTAAAATTAATAACATATTCTCTCTTCGTTTTATTTTCTAAAATGCAAATTTTGCTTGACATTTTTGTTGTTTTAGAAACTTCAAAACAGCATTAAATAATGGTAGTGAATTCCAGGTGCAACCAAAGCTTGTCCTTTTAGATCTGAAAGTAATAAATATGATTTGGTGTAAGAATAAGTTCTGAAGGATAAATGCGAAGAGTATTCGTGTGGCAAGCAATGTTGTGACTATTTTGTTAATCAGTGACTTTTGTTATAAGACAAAGAACACTGAGCAATAAAAATATTTAAAGAAATCAATAAAAAGTTTAAAAGGGAAGAAAAAGAAATCTGGTAGTGTTTCCTGTTTAAATTTTTTCAAAGAAATAAAGGCTTCATTTAAATTGTTGCTCTAAATACTCTAATGATGTTCTAATGTGCCCTGATTTAGAGGCACGAATTAAAAACAATTTTTAACATTTATTTATAATTAAAAAATACATTGAACAACAATAAAAATAAAAAGTTCAGAACGTTGACAGCTGGTGGTAAAAATCTGACACGCTACCATACGAACTCTCTTAGCAAGCGTTGAAAAAAATTGAAAAATTTAAATTAATGCGGCTGATCTGACAGATTATTGAATAATGTGTACAAATCAGCTATCAAAAGCTGTATTTATAGACTACAGTAATATGGGAAACGGGATAACTTATCTTAATACATAGCGGGAGGATCTACGATACTTAAGCTGTGTCAAATTAAGGTAAGCAACATAATGTTGTGCAAGAGCATAATATAGCCACGAAAAAATATTTAATGCCTACAAATTTAAAGGGGTATTCTAGACTGGAAATTTGAAAAAAAATTCATAATTCGACTCATACTCAAAAATATCTCCATAAAAGAATTCTTCAAAATTAAAATTATTTACAGCCGTCTATTGACGTGTAAACTGATTAGAATTTCACGAAAATTTAAATGCATTTTTCTCAGAACATACTTTTTAAATATGATACCAACAATTTCTCGAGTTCAACTGAACCGATTCACATGAAAACTCAAAAAAAAGGTAAAAAAATTGTTTTTTTAAACAGTCGCCATTGTGTCAAAAATTTTTACTTATCGCTGGTTCATGCGATAGCGACATCATTGCGCATAAATAATCTCTTTTTTTAATTTGGATGACTAAGAGTGTTAAAATATTGAGTATGGCCATGTCTAAGTTTTTTGAGATCCCCCACTTCATCACCTGCTAGAATTAAAAATTTTTAGCTTTTTTTTATTTTTTTGTAGTCTTTTTACATAACTGACAAAAACTGTATACTAAAAATATTTATTGTCTTTTTTTGCAATACTTTAAAAGTTACTTTAAATTCATGTCTCTAGACTAGAATACCCCCCTAATTAATTAACAACAAAAATTGTCCCCAAAATGCCGGCTGTCTGAAACAAATATTATTTTTCCACCACCTTTAGGTTCAGTTAGGTATCTGAGTTTTTGAAAATAAATATAGATTAAAGTCTAGGGATAAGGAAAAGGATACTTCATGCGAAAGAGAAATCTATGAAAAAGACACCAAATTTGAAGAAAACATGTTTTAAAAACAACAGTTTAAGGAAAACGCGTTTTAAATATTTCACGTAAAGTTTTTAGCAGTCTTTTTAACCTTGTACTAATACCACCTTACCATTGGTGGGGGGGAAGCAATAGCACAAAATAAAACCGAAAATAAAAGATAAGTGTTTACTGCTGTTCAGTCGATGTCGAACTCAAAAGAACAGGGTAACTGCTCCTGATTTTTGATCGATGAAATCTATTTCTGCAGTCTTTTGACGTCTTCTTTGCCACAGCTTTACTTATGAAGTGATAGTTTCGACCTACATTACTGCAATACCTGCAGCATATATTTTAAACCATTTTGTTTAAATTTCTAGATCAGAATACCCCTTTCATGGGCAAGAGTAGTCAGAGACATTAAGGACTTGCTGATCGAATTCCAACAGAAGTTCTTGCGGTGACCACCACGAACCTTGGGAGTAACCACATTATTTTTCCGATTTTTGTGAATTCACAGCGTATACTTATCAACCCTGGAATGACTTTTCTTTGGAAAGTATTTACAGTTATCATAGGAGTGCACATTTTTAATGAACTGAGAAGAGTTTTATACGTTTTTCAAAAGCTGTAAAAATTTCTTCAAAATCTACTGCGTGGTTTTGAGTTACTGTAGTCACCAGTTTAAAAACACATTTAATGTCTTAAACTCGGCGTTCTAAAGCACCAAAAGTCCTCTTCTAAGTGTCGGAAAAACTCGGAAAGTACTTGTCGACTTTTCTTAAACCTTAAAAAATAGGGTGGTTAACACTGTCCAGTTAGTAAGACAGACTTAGTATCATGAATGTTGGATGGCCGAATGAATTTTTGCGCTCAGACTTATGAAACTTGTCGTTAGACCTTATCTGAATCAAAAGTATTTGAAAACCATCCAACATGTTTGGTGGTACCCATTTGGTCATTTACTAGAGCTTTGTGATTGAAAAACAAGGCTGTCAGATCTTACTCATGGAGTCAGACCCATATTTTTTTAAAATGTAGCTTCTTTTTTGTATCTCGATTCAAAATAATTAAATCAAATTAATCGTGAATTTTGGCTTAATCCAACTCAAAACTTCTCCCTTAGAAAGTTCGAATATTCATAATAGTGGCAGAGTTTCTGGCGTATATGTGGTGCCCGTGACGTAATAGCTAGTATGTCTGCCTGTTACGTGTGAAGCTCGTAGCTTAAATGTCAGAAACATCAAACGAATGTTTTTCACAGGTATCGCCTTTCCCGAGTAATTGGCAAGTCTTCCGGGAGTAAATTAAACACTGCCATGAAAAGCGTTTTCTTAGTTAGCCGTTCTGAATGGACATGATATTGTAGGCCCTTGAAATGCGATAGTCTCGTAGGCTTCCATAGCTTTGTTGCACTACTCACTTATTTATTTTTTTAATTTTGGATTTGTCGCAACATGGTCAGTTTGAATGACGGTTCATTTATCCGGCAACCGCATGTAATTACATTATTTTAATTTTATTTTAGATAGAAGACGATTGTTCTGCTTATGACTAGATTTGGTCAATACCAAAATCGATTAACCTGAATCCGTTTTCGGATGTCTTATCTACAGGCTTTGACTGCCTAGTAATCCCAAAGATGTTCATAGTCTTTGGAACCAAAGGTTTACATAGAATTTAGTTTTATTAGTGAGCCGCAGCTAACACTAATCGCGAAAGGATTGATCAGAACTCAAGAAATGCAATTCAAAAAATTTCATTTGGGTTCATTTTTTTAGGATTGAGTTAAGAATAACACCAGAAGTTTATCAATTCAAGTTAATTCGTGATCTAAATATCTATGATAAAGACTACAAAGCCAGCCCTTGTACATCAAAAATCTGGGCTGTAACGTGAAAGAAAACTATCGTCTAAGCAGTAAAACAAAAGTAGCCGAAAGGATATTGAATTTGAAACTTATACGACGATAAGAAAGAAACTATTCTTCAATTGCTAAAAGCGGAGTCTTTTATGAAGCAATCTTTTCAAGAACTGTTTAATATTCGACCGCTGTGAGAAGTTCGACTTTTACACAAAAAGTTTTTAGTACTTACCTTTGTGTATTGCGAAAGTTGTAGCTGTTTTACCTCCTACCTCTAGTGCTGTTAAACAGACCAGTAGAGTAATGCAATTGGCCCTTACCACGGGTGAGCAAACAATATAAAGACGCGTACTAGTTGCAGGTTCAAAACAAACTCCAAATTCATCGTTCCGAATTTGAGTGGAAGCACTTGAGTACTTTTCAAATGATATGTAACATCATTCATTGCAACAAAAAGAAGCTGACCAGGATTACTTTCCCGTGTTACGCCAATCGACGAATCAAAAGAAGATGTTGTTTCGAAATTTAACACCATATACGATCTTGTATAGTGAGGTAAGGTGTCTCATAAAGTCTTTCGGAAGTCAATGCCATAGACGAGCGATCAAAGCAATCTATTACAAAGTGCTGACATGCCTGAAGTAGATTCCAAACCGCAGTAATAGTTTCAAAAGATTTACTCGATATTCCAATTTCTTTAAAAGTACGGCTTGATTTAAATGTACCAAAATGCATTAGACAACCCAAGCTTTTTGAATCCAAACATTTATTAATTTCAAGTACCAATCAGCTTCAATATGACTTCTACCCTTTAGTCAGAATTTTAAAACTGATGCTGTTAAATTAAAACCAAGTCGTTCTTTTAATATTTAATGTCCTCAATTAAAAAACCCCAAACATTTTCATCACAAATCCGCCCGTCTAACAATCAGAGTTCATTCAAAATGGACGACACAAAAAGTTATCAGCAAAATACGAAACAAAAGATGCAAATGACTCTTTTAAGCCATCGCATTGCCATCCCCAAAAAACAAAGAAGACCACACGAACGTATAGCCTGTAAACCCATTAAAAGTCTCAAATTCATAATTCTATATTCATGAACACATAAAAGATGTACGCAAAAAGTGAACGACAAACCCCATCATGAATAAAGTTACACATACTTGTTGTTGGTTTCTTTGATTTCCAAATATACGGATGCCCATATGAAAGATGAAAGATGATTTTCAATGAGAAATATTTTGCACATGCTAATACCAAACTAACATAAATCTTTAAAAATAAAAAACCAAAACTTTGCCTTCAAGGCTTATGGCTTCTTATTTGAATGCTAAACAAATGATGTACATCCTCAAAAATATTAACACACATTATTCCAGATGTATGGATGCGCTGCATGCATGCAAAGTGCATTCTCTAATCCTGTGTGATTTATTCATTCACTTATGGTCCCATCATTTTTTGTTAAAATGTAAACTAAACAACAACTTGTCGTGTGCATGCTTTGGTGTAGTGTGCAACAATAGGAGCGAGAGTACGCGAAAAAGTATCACTTATTTGTTTACCTACCTTAATATCCTGTTGCGTCAAATAAATCAGGAAGGACTAGGGGTGGGCAATTATGCGGACTGCATGTAACACGAGGCGTATCGTCTTTGGTGGCACCCTCTATGCAAATACATTGAAGGCAATTTCCGGTCTCCTGCGGTAGAATGGCACCAATCTTGTACGATGCACCTGCAAAATAAGAACACAAAGAGCAATGTTTAGATTTGATATGGAATGAGAAGCAGCTGGATGGGGTGTGCAAATAAATGGAATTGCTTTTGTTTCCTCATTGGAATTTGTTTTTAAACGAGTAGCAGTCATGGATGTCTAAATTGATTGTACGGAATCGTTTAAAAAGCTTGTGGCACATTGATTGGCAGTGCCATATAGGATAAGAGCGATTGCCAAGAGCTTAGTGACAGATGTCTTGAGCACTACAGTTGCTGTCTGGGGGGAATATCAATAAGACAGTGGTAGACAGCTGCTGTTTTCGAACTTTTTGACTTTTATTTCCAATGAACTTTTTTGTTTATACGTAGTCAGTTTCTAAAAAAGACATTTCATTACAAAGTGGATGGGAGTAGATAGGAATGGAAGGCAGGCTTAGAGTTTAATTTTTGCTGAACAGAAGTTTTGTCTTGAATTTGCAACTGATACAATTATATTGAGCAAATGTGACCCCTCCCAACTTATTGATTACTTGCTATGTTTCAAAATTCGCCTTAGAAACATTTATCAGGTGTTTCAAGAACCTGCGATCGCCCTACCACTGGTAGGGGGCGGTTGAAGCTCTTTACACTGAAGCAAAAAAGTATAAAGTAGAAAAAAAAACTATAAATACTCATGGTTCCAAAATTAAAATATTTTATTAAGAAAAGTAGATAAGGGAAGTGTTTTTATTGTAAAATCGTTTGTTGATTTACTGTCGCTAAAAGATTAATTTAATTTTCTTGCTTTAAAACTTGAATTAAGTCTAAGATGCTAAATTCATTCCTAAACACAGATCTTACTATTAATAACCCATCCTGTACTACTGTTAGTTCATTAGTGATGACATTTTTCTTAGTAATTCTGATGAGTCTAGCAATACTTTATTCATTGTGCATCAAAAGATACGTAGTCTTCGGCAAAACTTTGATTTGCTGATGTGTAATCTTTAAGCTCTACCGTTTTTAACGGACTTAATTTTTGTGTCAGAAATTTGGATACATAAACATGAATGTGATAATAATTTAATTGCTGGTTATAACTTTCATGCTAATACAAGTGAAACATATACTGCAGGTGAAGTAGGCGTTTTTGTACGTGAGTCGTTGGTTTATAATGTTATATGTCATAATCTACTGTCGGTTGATTTTCTACAGCTTTGTTGGTGTATATGTAATGAGGTTTTCAACTAAGTTTGTGTTTATAGATCGCATTCGCATAGTTTAGAGTTATTCTTTGAGCAGCCTGAGAACTACCAATCTTGTAATACTTGGTGACTTCAATTTAGACATTTTTACTAAGAATTCCGCTTGTGACTCATATCTTGCTTTGGTAACTGAGCACGGATTGACTTCATTCGTTGATGACCCTACTAGGCCAGTATCACAGTTCTGCTTTGATCACGTTTTTGGTCGCTTCAACGATTTATGTTTAAGTCAATGCTACGGTCTTAATTTTGATCTGCACATAACTGATCACTGTATGACCGGAATGTTGTTTAGCGGTCTAAAAACTTCCAAGTCCAGAAAGAATTCATCCTCCTTCTCGATTAAGAAGATTAACTTTGCCATTTTAAACAATGTCCTTCGCTTTGAAAATTGGGATTCCGTACTTGCAGATCGCAATGCTTCGAGTGCCAACGATCTAAGATGTATTCCGAAGTATCTTACAGTCCTTTATAAGTTCCAACAGTTTTAACTGGTTGGTTAAGAGATGCGACAAGAAACTAAAGCATTGCATAAGCCAAACAGTTCTTAATAGAATTAAAATTAAAAATTAATTATGAATAAAATGTTATAAGCATGTGCGTTATAAAACTATGTGCAAAAATGTTAACGATGAAATCAGAGCTTGTCGTGATAGATATTATAACTCTTTGCTCAATAGATCTTTAGGAAATCCTCAAAATGAATGGAAAGCAATGAATAGTATAATAAACCCTAATGCTTCAAATAGGCCCTCTCAAACTATAATAACTAATAATGGATTCGACTTCGATGATCCTGTTACGGTTGCTAATATTTGTGGTAACTTTTTTGGATGGGTTGGTCCATTATCAGATTCAAGTTCTTTTTGCAATCAGTGTAACGGTGATTTGGGATACACTGAATATTTTGCTGGAAGGAGTTTTTACTTTGAACCTATCCACTGGGTCTGAAGTTTACTGTTTAATAAACTCTCTTAACAAATCGGATGCACGTGGGGAAGATGGCATATCCAAATACATTGTAAAAATGATTTCACTCAATGTTTCTGATATCCTAGCTCATTTGTTCAACTTAAGCTTTTGTACTGGCGTTTTTCCCGAGAAATTGAAATGTGCTATAGTGATTCCTGTATTTAAGAAAGGTTATTAAAAGAAGGCTAACAATTATAGACCTATTTCATTGTTGTTCTCGTTATCTAAAATTTTTGAAAAAGTTTTAAAAATAGAATGTTACGATACCTGAAAAAAATAAATTCTTCAGTTCATCATAGTTCGGCTTTAGGGAAGGGCTTTCTACTGAAAACGCCCTTTTAGAATTTTGTTCTATCATTAATAAAGGTCTCGATAGTAAAATGTATTGCGCTGGTTTGTTTGTAGACATAAGCAAAGCGTTCGATACTGTAGATCATAGCACGCTTCTCTACAAACTTCAATCGGCTGGTTTTCGAGGTTTCGCTTATAATTAGTTTGAGTCTTACCTTAAGAACAGAACTCAAAAAGTTAAAGTTGAGGAAAGCTTTAGCGAATCGAGGATTCTAAACATTGGTGTTCCACAAGGTTCGGTCATTGGTCCCATTCTTTTTCTCATCTACATCAACTCTCTGTTTGAACTACCATTCTCTGGTAAAATAACAGCTTTCGCAGATGATCTTGGTCTAGCTTATAATAATTCATCTAGTGCATTGGATCTTTTAGCTGATTTGAACCATGATGTTCTTTTATTGCGGATGTGGTTTGCTAAATATAAACTTTGATTGAGCAACAAAACTAGAGTTATGTACTTAAGCTTAAGAATGCGTGATGCTCCTGATTAGAAAATTGTTTTCCATGCCCAAAATTGTTTAAAATACAAACTACTTCATTGTTCATGTAATGTTGGTCTCAATTCATTACCTTATGGCCTAGAGGCAAACTGGAGTCCAAACTTTTTTGAGATAGAAGCAGTAAATGATTTCAAGTACCTTGGAATTGTGTTTGACTAGACTATGAGCTGGTCTTATCATACATATATCAGCTTTGAAGCAATATTTCAGATCGTCAGTTAGAAGTTTTTATCATCTCAGAAAATTCTGTAATAACACAACACTTAGAACAGCTTATTTTGGTATATTCCATTCAAAACTCCAGTAGTTATGGCATAAGCTTCTGGGGTTGGGCATTAATATCAGTCCTCTCCTTGTTTTGCAAAAATGTGCAAGGAGAAAGATTTACGGTGCTTATCGGTTAACTCCTTCTATGGCTGTATTTAGGTCTTTTAATGTTTTGCCTCTCAGGCATCTTTATCATCTTTATTATTCAAAAGCATCTAAACTAATTTTTGAGAGGGGTCGTTATTTACAAAGCCCAATTTTTAATGTTCGTACTATGCGAGGCAACTTTGAATGTCAAGTAATCGTCCCCCCTTTTCGCACTTCTCATCTCAGAAACTTCTACTCCATTGTGTCCTGCAAGCTCATTAATACGTTACCAGCAATTATTCGTACTGTTCGCTCATTGTATTTATTTTTAAAAAAAAGTTAAAAACTGGCTTTGATTTGGATTTGATCACACTCTTACTGAGGTTTTGCTTTCCTATGTCTCTTGATATTGAATTTTTATTAAGAATATTTCTTTCAATAATTGTATATATACCTTTTTCTGTCTATCAGATTTGCACAAATATGTAATTTTGTTTTCATTTTAAAATTTTGCATTTGTTAAAAACTAAAAATTTTAGTTTTTCATTGAAGCATTAATCACCCCGTTGCTTCTTTGGGTTAAGAAGGCAATTGAGAAACAAAACCCTCTCCAGAAAACCAAGGTAACCTTATATAAGACCTTAATCATCCCAGTCCTGCTTTACGGCGTGGAAGCATGGACCTTATCGAAAGCGGATGAGGAAACCCTTGGTCGTTTCGAAAGAAAAATTCTCCGAATGATCTTTGGTCCCATATGCGAAGACAATGTGTGGAGAAGAAGATACCACAACGAGCTGTATGAGCTGTACCGCGACATGAGCATAGCCAGAAGAGTACGCGTCGCGAGGCTACGATGGTTGGGCCATGTAGAGCGTAGAGCGGATGGACCCAAACGCTCCGGCTCGTCGGGTGTTCGAAAGCACATTGCAGGGAAATTGCGGAAGGGGAAGACCTCGTCTTAGGTTGCGCAATCAAGTGAATGAAGACCTCAAACGACTTGGAGTTAACATGGGTAACTCAGCGCTGCGCTAGCGCAATGCGTTGACGCACTAACTGCGCTATGTGCGCTGATACACTTTTGCCTGCGCCAATAACTCAGTGGCGCAATTGCAACTCAATAGTAACACAACAACCAGATGCGATGTACAACATAAAACTTACCCAAAAGCATTGCAAATTGAACTTCAAGCGTTTTCATACTCAGCCCCAGCACAGACCCAAGAGCCATAGCCAACACTCCAACAGCATCACACACAAGTTACAGGCAAAACTCATCCCTTAGCTCACACACAATACTACAGTAGTGTACTCGATAGCAAAGCGTTAAGAGAACAGAACCAAAGGCGCATTTGAGTTATGACTGCTCTATTGAATTACAACTGCGCCAGTGTGTCTTTGCGCTATAGATTAGGCACCCTACCACTGGTCGGGGACAGTTAATGTCCCAAATAAATTTAAAACTATCCTGAAATATAGTTTGTTGTACTGTTCATACTTGCAATAAAGAAGTCAGTCAGTTGTTTCGAAGAGGACTTAATTGTAAGTCCTTTTGATAAAAAAAGCTCTTCAACGTCAAAAAATATCCTACGTTCCTTGAGTGGCCTTAATCTTCTCTAAGCTCAACATACTACTCCTTGGATCAGCAGAACGGAAAAGATCTTTCAGGTCGAACAAGTGGCTAGGTAGTTCCTTACCTCACCCCAATTTTTAAAAAAACAAAAAACTTATCTGTCGCTATGAATTTTGTTCGGATGCCAATTTAAACCATTTCTGTATTTCACTTTGAAGGGTTTAACTGAACTTCGTGGGTTCCTTTAACGGTGTTCCTCACACAAAGTCATGTCAGTTTGAGTTAAATTAAAACTTGTCAACAGCTTTCAGAACTGGTAAGGAGTCTTAAACAAATATGAGCTCTTTTCGGTACAGCAAATGCTTAATTGCTAACATATTCAAGTCAAAACAGCCGAAAAGAGAACAAGTTTGCATGAAAAAGTCATCCGCATATTCTCCTGATTTTATCAAGTCAAGATGCGAGTCAACATAGGTCAACAAGTTGTTAGTCCTTTCTTTTTTTTTTGACAGACGAGTGGATATTTTCCTTATCGCTGAATGCTGTAGGCAAGCAAATTTACTCTTCAAAAAAAATAAAAAAAAGGACGAAGAAAAAACATTCAATCCGTAATGAATAGTTTCATGTGTCACCCAATCACATTCAAAGAAACAGAGCAAATAATTTTGTTCTTAATCCGTGTGAGGAGTGGGTCCATTTGGATGTCAAAGGATTATAATAATTATTTGCACAGCTCGTGTGTAAAAAGGAGATTAAATATCGTAAATAAGTTTTTTTATTCCACTTTGTGAGGTAAGAGCGTTGATAAAGTAGCCGACTGAAGATGTCAATAAATACTTATCAATTCAGTTCAGTATGTGGAGAGGATAGTCGACCTACTTTGTGTTTTTGTATGGATGCCTGTCAAGTTGGGTAGGTATTATTTATTTGTTCTTGAAAAGAAAAAGAAACTCAAGAGCTTTCGAGTGGAGAGTGGCCTGAACCTTTTGAGAAATGAGTTTGTAGTATGAGTCGAATGTTTGTGGATAAAGTAGTGGAAGGCGAGTTTTAATCTTGGCTATAAGAAAGTGATCAATGTTTTTTATGTTTGGTTGAAGAAGGTGGTTTAGCGACGGATTTTGCTCCTTTCGAGGCTTTATCCCGTCCGGTAAGTGTCCGTGGACCAGACCAACGTTTCGGTTGTACCTCCAGGAGTTTTAACCATGCCGGTTTCATCCCTTCCAGCCAGTGTCCGTGGACCGAATTCGCCAGCCTTGCGACCTGTTCCTTCAGTTTCATTCACCGACTTTCCAGTTAGACCAACAGGAAGATTTGGAGAGCTTCCGGAAACCTTCTTCCTTTTGACCCTGTTCGCGTTTGCACAAGTTGGGGTGACTTCGGTTACAGGAGACCGTCCTGAATTGGTGGGTGAGACCTCTTCCGATTTGTCCCTTTTCGCCGCCGTCACCAAAGGCTTGCAACTTAATTCAGTGCCTTCGGTCACCCTGGTGTCCTCTTTGCACTGAGCCTTTGCCGGTCGCCTTCTCTCCAGCTTCTGTTGGCGCTTGGAAAGCTGTTCTCCAGAGGATATCATCGTTGGAGTGGGATCCACTTATTCAGCTTCACTTAGTCCGCTCTGGTCTGGTCAACAGCTAAGCCCGGATGAGAGATTAGCTTTGGAGGTAATACCTCCGAGCTGCCTTCTTCATCTTTCCAGCTCAGACAACGAAGAGCTTCATGGAGAGAACTGCAAGAGTCATCGGTTACGGTACCTTCGACTCGCGTGTATCCACCAGTAAAGGTGTGCGTTTGTATGTCAGATGGGGCCTCCAGAATCCGTGCCCCTGCCGTAGTGAAGACTACGGGTGGATTTTCGATTTTACGATTGCCACCTGGAGAATAAAAATCCTTTGGGTTATCTTCCATACTGTTTTTTGATCAATTCTTGGTTTTCATTCATTTTCCCCATCCTTCAACCACCTTTCGGCATCGAGCTTGGTTCAAATAATCTACTTAAGCTCCCCACCGCGACAAGGTGACTGATCGTTGGGAAGGAGACAAGGGGGTACATTCGAAAAGAAGTTTATGTAACTTTATAACAAAGAATTCGAAAAATATCGGAATCGAGATTCTGTCTGCTGCTTGTCTCTCCGTCTTTTAGTGCATTACATGTTCTGAATTTCAAGTCTTAGTCATTTTATGGCATGTCTCAATCTCCTAAGACAAGCGTTTCAGAAATTTTTTTTCTAAGAAAGAAAACGTTGTTCTTGCCATCTTTTCTGCCTGTTGAGGTCACTGTCAGCCCTGTTTTACCTTCGCACTGGCCCTTGGTATGCTCATTGGTTTCTTGTTTACATTCTTCATTGAAGCATGGGCCTCGTTCTAATGACCGCTTGACACCATTAACCTCAGAGTCCATTGATCTATTAATCTGATCGAAGCTTGATATAGGCTGGTCACAAGTAAGAGACACGTGATTGGAAAAAGCACACGTTAGCTTTTATGATTGAATATGATGAATAAATAAAAGAATATATGAAAAAGTAAAAGAATGAAAAAATGATTGAATATATAAACAACTAAGTTCGGGAAACTTGGGTGCTAAAGTATTTCAACCCACAATTTTATGCCGACTCAAAACATCTTAGCGAGAAAACGCTTATCTGAAAAGTGTCAATTTCCTGCGGAAGGTGATACCCGTGAAAATACATTTATGGATGCTTCTTCCGTTCCAACATCGAACTTTCACGTAGAAATTCTAATGTCTTAAACACTCTGAGGCTTCCGCTAATTGTTTGGCTGATTGCAGTCTGCTAAGAAATTTTTTGAGCCACTCACCGTACTAGCCGTTTTACATACTCTTTTGCTAAGGCAGTCAACGTCAAAGTCGTCATTACTTTTTTGCGGCTACATCTGAGTTGTTTTTCCAGAATATGTTTTTTCTTTGAACCGCTCAAACACACGAGAAAAGTTTATAACTTTGTCAATGTAGGGCTACTCGAATATGTAGAAAACAGGTTTTACACGAAAGAAGAAAATAACTTGACTGAGTTTTTAGTAAGTTTCAATAAAGAATCCAATTCTCTTCCAAAATCATAGAAGTAACACATGCCTTAGCCTTAGAAACAATAAAATATAAGAAAGAGCCTAAAAAAAAGAAACAGTAAAGTAGTTTTCGTAGGCCCTTTATAATTTATATAAATGATATTTTAGTTGAGTGCAACATTCTGTACAATTTCGTGCTGACAGTTGTCCTGTAGTACCCGTAATGTGATGGATAGCATGTCTGCTGCTAACCCAGAGGTTCGTGGATCGAAATCCGACAGAGGCAAAAACGTTTTTACCATTGGTATCGCCTTTCGCGAGGAATTGGCAAGTCCGTCGTTAGTAAATTCGTTGCCATGAAGAGCACTTTCTCGATTATCCGTTTGGAACTGGCAGAAAAGTGTAGGTCCCCTCAATTCCCTCACAAAGGCAGTGGTTGTGAGAAATGCGCTAACCCCGGGCTTCTCGCTCTGTTGCGCCACCCTATTTATTTATTAATTTATTTAGTTGTCCCGATCACTGGACGAAAAATAAATTTGTCAGACTGTAGGATTCGGTTCCAGGACTTTTTGCAAATGAAAGTTCCTTCTTGAAATTGGTTAGATTGCAAATCAATTGCAGCGACTAAATAACACATGAGACTTTAGAAAACAAGGTTTGGTTGAATTACACTATAATGTGCTCTCAAATCTAAACCAGTAGCTAAACAATTGAGGAGTAATTGATTCGTTCCCAACCTAACAGCAACTCTCCAGAAGCTTCATTCTCTTTTAAAACTCGTAGACTCCTGTTGCATAGATCGATAAAAGTGTGTCAGTCAGTTAGTTGTCGACACAGAGCTCTCATTATATTTAACGCAAAAAGATCAAGTATTCCCTACCACATCTCATTTTCTTCCTCTTCCTTTTTTTTTTGGCAAAGGATAACAAATTACTTTGAAACTAAGAGCTATCATATTTTGGTAATTGAAGTTCCTCATGTTCTAAGTGCTTTTTACTTCAACAAAAATTCCTCGAGAGTAGCTTATACGTATCCCTATACTTTCATAAACGAACATTCTTCCCCTACGATATGTGTATGCGTATATGTAAGTATGAGGAGATTTCACTTGAGTTACTTTCTGTTCGTTGACATTGTTTGAAGAGTGACAACGTTTTCATGTCAGTTGTCACTAAACTTTCGTCACACATATTCATACACAGACACACACACACACACACACGCTCAAGATTACTTACCCTTCTGATGTTGGAATTTCAATCACATAATGAACATATTTCCAATTATGTTCGGATGACTCACAAAGCTGGAATTTAAAATCATGTATGTCGTTCGCTCGTGCACTAGGAATTTAAAGTAAATTTCAAACTCATGTAATATAGTAAATCCATTGCTTCGGCTTTTTGTTTTGAATTGAGAACATTGAAGGGTACTAAACTTGTGCTTAGTTCAATACGTTCAAAGTCCTTTCTGAAAGGGTCGAGCAAAAGGAGGAAAATTTTAGTCTTGAAAAAGAACCAAAGGAAAGTTTGGACTCTAAGAGCATAACCCAAATTGTTATATGAATTGTTCTCTGACTTTCTCATTCCCTCAAAGCCATGAGTTGTGATTACATCGGAGCAATAACTTCATTAACAGGAAGTGTTTGAATGTACTGAGTGTCCGGTGCTTTGAATGCCGGATGTTAAACGAACTTTGGAATGAAATGACAGTTGTTGTGTTTGCAATGTAAACTGCTTACAGTTTCTTAATTTTGAATCAAAAATGAAATAAAAGTTAAGGAAGCGCTGCTCAATCGATTCAACCACAATCTTGCCGTGCTTTTCAATTTAGGTTTGAAGAAACTTTTGATATATTTTTCGGCCCGTTGAGCGTACGATCTGAACTTTTTCTTTTAATAGATTAGGGCGAAGGCAAAACACCACTACTAGCACGTCGACGCGAAAGACCTTTTGGCTGTTCCCTTAGGTTTAAACACGTAAAGGAGTTGTTCATTCGAAGTTGAGGTCATGTAGGAACCTATGAATATTCGAAAAAGGGGTGTTTCTTATAAAAAGAGGACGAGTTGAATCCTCTACTGAATATCTTTAGCTTTTGTTTGGCTACGGCATGGCATTTACATAAAAGTAAACGAGACAGAGACGGCCGGTGTCATCCTAACTGATGCCCATGTTTTTCTGAAGCAGTAGGGCTCGTTTCTTGCTGCAAGCTGGCAAGTTGCCTACAAAAGCTATCTTACGATGAATCTACCTATTCCTTGCACCTGAGTGGTAAATGAGGGAAGCCGTTAGTCAGTGTCCTTTTAAACTAATAGTTTTGTAAAGTCAAATTATTATTTCACTGGTTCGATCTAAATAGACGCTTCCTCTTATCATGATCTAATCACTCCCTTATTCGAGTCACTAAATGCATATCAAAATCGAGAACATCCCTGTAGGCATTTTCCAAATCGAAACAACCTTCAACTAAAACCCCCGATTGCAAACAGAACAGAAAAAAGAACTTAAAAAATCATGTTTACAGAAACTCCATCCCCAATGCTGTCATTTGTCGTACCCACGTTGAGCCACACATAAAGTAAACACATCATGTTCTATGCAGTTCGAAAATATAGTGAATGATTCATTCGAATTTATTCACATTGATGATATTTCTCATCAGATGTGACTTCCGAACCGATTCTCTTGCTCGTCGCGTCGTTTAATATAAAATTATTACTTTGGGTACCTTGAAACGGTGGAACTTTTCCCTCCCATTGGCATGTGAGTTAGTCGTCAGGGCAGGAAACAAACCTTCGTCGTTGAATGAATTTCTATTTCCGTCACATGCCTTTAATATTTCACTTACAAAAAACAAACAAAAACTTTTCCAAACTTTTCATCAAAATCCTCTTTTTCAATAAAGAATAAAAAGAATAAATTGACCGAGGTAGGTGTAGCTAGCTACATTGAATCACAGTTATGAAAATTATTTACAAAGTTAGATTTTTGTATTGCAGCAAAATAAATGTGCAGGGCTTACACAACTTTGAGGGAGGATTTCAGTGTACAACATTATTTCTGTAGCAAAGTATTTTTGAACACCTGACAGTGTTTTTAGGGATTATGGGTTATTTGAATATTTTTATTTCTTTTCTTAATGTCAATTGGAAAGAACTTATGTGCCTCACTCCTGTGCCTCTGACCACAAGTTCTCTCGTGTAATGTCACATTCAGGCTGATTTATTGCAAAATCATAGGGCAATTGTAAAAGAAGGGGATGTCATTGGTAAAAAAGCTACATTATACCGCTAACGAAATATGAAGCTTTGGAAAAGATCCAATAAAATTTATGAAATGACAAACTCAAGCCCATGCCAGAAACTCTTTATTACGAAATGGTCTTGGGAGTACATCCCATGACGTCCATGCCAAGGGGAAGAAGATTCAACAGAGCATATAGACTAACAGCCCGAGCTCAGTTTTTTTTTTATAAAATTGATTTGGAGGCTATACTAACAAGAAGAACTCAGACTAGTTGTCACTCCATGTTTTGTGGTACTGTAGATGAAAATAATGTGGTTGTAATTTGATATATGTATAACCTCATGGGTGACGTCCATGTGAAACACGGAGGCTGAAAGAAAAGTACATGCATCCAATCTATCCCCTGAACACCACGGCCGATCTACAGCCATTTACATAGCTCTTTGAAATCTGCGTCTTGTGAAGAAACCAACCTAAGTCTTGAGGCCCTTTTAGGCGATTCAGTTTAAGTTTCAGTTGAGACATTAGTTAAGCTTTCAGTTAGACTTATATCAAATGCCAAAAACTAGAGCGCCTAACAGAAACTTAACTGAAACTGATGACTGATGAGATTCTCATAAGTTTTTACTTTGGTTCTAAGTTTTCTTTCTGATTTTGATTTTTCACAAATAAAATAAAAGCTCAACTGAACTGAAAATTAAACTGACAACTTACTGTCTAAAAATCTATTGTAAATTAAACACAATGTCCTTTTTAATTGAAATGAAACTGAACTGATAACTGAACTGACGACTGATCGTCTAAAAGGGCTTTATGTATGAATGCCAAAAACTGAAGCGTTCAACTGAAACTAAACAGAATCTGAAACTAAGGGAATTGCCAATTAGACGACCATTTCAGTTCTCATTTCAGTTGAGATTTCAGTTAAACTGATGTCTAAACGCTTAAAAATGAACTGATAACTGAACTGAAAACTGAACTGACAACTGATGAAATTCCCATCAGTATTTTCTTCAGCTCTCAGTTTTTTTATGATTTTGGCTCTTCTCAAATAAAAACACAGCTCAAAAGAACATCAAACTGACGTCTATTTACGCACTAAACTGAAAACTGAGCTGAAAACTGTACTGATAACTAAAGTTTATTTATTTCCATCTACGAATACATATTCCACAGATTTTGAATAAAATAATAAAAATTAATTCACACAACTTAATATCTTAAAAGTATATTACTACATTGTAGTATGATAAAAACAATCATTCAATTGGTAGGTGATTTGATTTGCAATTAACTAATTAAGCAAAGAAAACAACTTTTTTTTAAATATATTTCTGGGCAAAGATATATCTAAATTAGAATAATACAAATTAAACAACTTACAACTTGCAGATATGGGCTCACGTTGGCCATATAATGTGAGGTGTGAATTCATTGACAACAGTGGTCTCGCTCTCAAAGACACTGACGGAGCGTACAAATTCAAGCAGTTAAGCAGAGTCTCACTTTCAATTATAGTCGAACATAATATATCCCGAATGAACATAATGCTATACATATTTCTTCTCATTTCAAGAGTTTGAATTCCCAATAAGAGACATTTTGAATGATAAGAGTGATGGGTACCATTATCATTGATGTAGAAGAAGTTTCTCAGGGCATATCTCAAAAATTTCTTCTGAACACTTTCGATTCGATTTTTATTAGAAATGGTAGTAGAACCCCAAACAACACAACCATACTCCAAAATGGGACGAACAATACTACAAAATAAAGATTTTATAGTATAAGGATCTTTGAAGTCAGAGGAATTCCTTTTGACAAAACCAAGCAGTGAATTGGCTTTTGAGACAATACTATTAACGTGTAAGTTGAATGTAAGCTTTACATCAAAGATAACACCTAGATCCTTAAATACCTCAACAAACTTAAGTTGACTACCATTTACTGAGTAGTTTGGAAAAATGTCAAGATGTGTCCTGTTGAAATTCATACAGGCACACTTGTCAATGTTCAACAAAAGATCATTAGATTCACACCACTCAACAAAAATATTCAAGTCGTTTTGTAACAGCAAACAGTCACTTATATTCGAAGTGGTTTTGAAAATTTTGATATCATCGGCATACATGGGACAGCACGAACTCGTTAAAAGAGCCGGTAGATCATTTATAAACATTAAAAATAACGAAGGACCTAAATGGCTCCCTTCAGGAACTCCAGAGGTCACCTGTATTTCCTTAGAATAAAAGTTTCCTATTGCAACATATTGTTTCCTTCCAAATAAATAAGATCCAAACCATTGAAGCAAGGGACCATGAAATCCATAAGCCTGTAGCTTTTCTATAAGAATAAATAAGTTAACTCTGCTGAACGCTTTTACAAAGTCAGTGTAAATCACATGAACTTGCTTGCGACTTTGAAGAGAGTTAATACAGAAATTTGAAAATTCAACTAAATTTGAAGTCGTTGACCTTCCCTTGCAAAAACCATGTTGGTATTTACTGACCTTTTGTTTTATTACGAACGTAAACTTGTCTTGTACAAGGCTATCTAAAATTTTAGGTAGAACCGAGAGTTTAGTAATCGGTCTATAATTAGACACAAGATGCTTTGAACCAGATTCAAAAACTGGGTCAATAATTGATACCTTCCATTCATCAAGAAAAATTCCTCTAGATAAGGATTGATTAAACAACTTTAACAAGGGAACGCAAAGCTAGTTGGCACAATGACGAAGAACAATTGGGAAAAAACCTAAAATGTCTGGCTTTCTCTTGGGCTTCACTTTTCTTAAAGCAGCTTCAACTTCATATAAGTTAAATGAGAAACAGGAGCCATCAAACACAGAGGGAAGAGCACAAATATAGTTGTCGTTAATAATACGAGAACCAGAAGAATTGTATATACTTTGAAAAAAATCTCCAAATAAATCTACAATTACATTTGGATCAGTAGATTGATTGCTATCAAGGCCCATCATTGTTGGAAGGCCTGAACTATTTCGCTTTGAATTAATAAAATTCCAAAAGGATGCAGGATTGCTCTTTAAGTTACTTTCAACAGAGAAAATATATTTTGAATAGAGGAATTTAGATAGAAATACATACTCTTTTCTGAGACGTGAAAAAACAGTATAGTCATCAATTGAACTAGATTTCTTATACTTTTTAAATGCAGCATTCTTGGCATTATTTTAATTTCAATAATCTATAATAATTATACCGAACTGGGTGAGAGTTTACTTATTGCGATGCATAGGAACACAATCCTCCAGAACATTGTTCATAATAGTCTTAAAAATATTTTTTTCAGATATATTTTTGCCCAAAAATTTATTTGACCAATCAAACTGGGTACTGACCGTCCAAAAGCGAGTTGTCAGTTCAGTTATCAGTTTACTTATTCTCGGCTGTTCACAAGCAAAAAGAAAGCTCAACTGAGCACCGGACTGACGTTTAAATACATTGTCCGTTTTTAATTGAAGTGACAACTGAACTGAGAGTTGAACTGACAACTGAAGGTCTTAAAGAACCCTTAAAAAGATTGACCAGTTCTAAATCAAATTTTCTGTATTCTTTACTGTTTCCAACCCAAAAATATCGAAAATCTTTAAATTTTCAAAACCGACTTCTATCACAGTGGTGAAAACTATATTAAGTCTTTCCAGAGGTGCTTTTTTTATTACCAACAGCAGCGCTTCAGAAAGAATAGTACACTTTTAATACTGTCTATTTTGGCAGCTTTTTTCCTATTTTCCACAGTTTGAAACATTTGCCAAAACACTTTGACTACTTTTTGCGATGAAAGTTTAAATTGTTTCTAATTTTTTTTAGACATTTCCATTTGGAGAGAAGGTCTTTAAAACGATTCGCACGAAAAGCGTTTCAAAGAGGGTGTTTAAGACGTCTTAAAGGGGATATTGGTAGTATTTCAAACCATAAACTCTTTAAAACAGCTATAGCAACTGGTAAAAAAATTATCTGTTTATTACAACAAAAAAAGACTTGGGAGCCATTTAACATAAGGCGGCACAAAGAGTTCCAAAAATAACTTGGACCAATTTTTCGTTGTATAATTTTGTTCATCACAACCCACTCTTTAATGCGCAACTAGTGGGCGGTCATACATAACAAAAAAAATTGACGGCTCCCCCTAATTTACAACGAAAAAGGCCTTAATAGGACCACAAACCGCCACGAACCTTCATTTAGAAGTTAAAGCTTTAACTTTCAATGTCCATTACTGTCATCATGTTTCAATTACGTCCGGAAACGTACAATTTATCTTCGCAAGCATTTGCTTCTACTCTGGCGTATACGTAACTTTTTTTTTTACACAAATGTTCACAGTCTTTATTGCTATGATGTCCTCTTTTATTCACACACACTCCCATTAACTTAACCAACTTATTTCAACTAAAATCATTCTTCCACATGTCCCAATTAATATTTCTAATTACCTCTGTAACATAACCCTAAAATTTTAATGATGCTGCCATTTAATTGTGGCCTACATATGTTCCGCTAGCACATTCACACTTGAGTTTACAAATATAAATTGCTTAATTGAACAGATGTTCCAAGAGAGGCAACCAAAATGTATGTTCTTAAATGTGAAAATTCCACTCATCCTTGGGCTCGGTAAATGTTCTCTCATTTCCTAACATTTCATGCTTCCGAAACGTCCCATTTGGCTTTCTGCATACGTTTGTTCGCAATGTTCCGAATTTTTCACAGATACAAACATTTTCATTTAATGAATTTCTGTCATTCCACAGCAAAATTGTTTGGACGATTAAGAGCCATGCCTGTTGAACCATGAGTTAATGGCTGTTTCGCATTTTAATAACACGAAATGCTTTCCCTAGCAGGCCCGTTCTGCGGCACACTTTCTATGCCTAGTGCTGTAGTGAGTTTCAAAAGAAGCAATTCATCTGAAAGTATTTGACATGAAATAGGAAAAGCCTTCCTTCATGGCTGGGAAGAAAATAAAACAGAAAATCGATAATTCTCTTTTCGGTTTTTAATGAGAAAACAAGCAAATTTAGAGTAAACTAATAACAGTTCCAACCTACCCTAAACAAGTTCAGCTAAGTCGCCTTCGTCAACTTTTTGAGTACACAATCCACTTCATGGACATCACAAACGTTACAAGCTTTAAGCATAAATTATGAATAAACTAACTTTCCAATTTTGTGCTTTAATTAATTTCATTTCAAATGTTCAAAGAAAGGACAGAAAAAACATTGAAAAATAAAAAACAGCAAACCATACACTCTGTGCTCGTACCGCTTGCTTAACCCTCTTTTGTTGGGTCTTAATGAAAAATATGTTTTATGTTTTAACTCTGAGATCTGCACGGCATGTGACAGGAACGGAGGACCTCATACTACACGATGCGATGGCTTGGTTCTTGTTCTGGCACATATAACAATTGGAGTGAAAACTTTCACAAGTACTGAAAAACAACTAAATAACTGATGTTGCGAGTCGAAATACCAAAAATAATTTTTTTTATGTTAACACAAAGCCAACGCCGTACCGAAACACAAAAAAGGGTTGAAAGGAGGCCCATCTGTTGCGAGGACGTCTATAAATTGAATGGTACCTACATTCAACTGGATCATAACTTTGAAGGGTTCTCAAGTTGGTAAATGCTCTGCGTTACTGACGCACCATCACCGTTGCTGAAAGAGTACGTGTTTTCGTTTTTTTTTTCTCTGTTCAACTCATCTAAGACACATATTTATCATGTTTCAGTTCGAACATGACTCGAAGAGATTAAAGACATTCTGTGAAATCCTGTGTGACACATTCGTGCTTATATTCGTTTGAAGTGATGGGTGTGCTTGGTGAATTGATGTTTCGGCTTTGGCAAAAGCTTCAGTAGGATTTTTTCCACGAGAGCATTAATAACACAAAGAACTCCGCACCTTCATTAAGATTAGAAGTCATTTTTGAGTTCATCAAAGTGCGCCTGCTTATGGTTTTTCGTTGAACTCGTCACTATCACCCTCACCAATTCATTTGAATTCAATGTCATACAGTGTTTTTCTGTTATTTGAAACAGCCTTGGAACAAATTAAAATGTTAGTTTCGTTCCTCCAATAGTTTGACATTAGTTTAATTTTTTGTCCCACCCTACTGCCGGACGTGTGCTTTTCAAGCTGAACATTCACATAAAAGGAGCTACTTGAAAGAATTCAGCTACATGGGTGGATTCTACGGCCGCAAAGAATATCTTTTAACAGCTCTTAGACAGAGGAGTGGCACCAGCAGAAATGTGGTTATAATTTCAACAATATAATTACACTCGAATACGTCAAACGACGTACAGTATCCTCTGAGGTCTGTTAAAACAAAAGGACTAGACCCAAAGCACTAGAGTGTAGTGGACACAACACGTTTGTATCTGAAACATTTAGAAAATGAAGCCAATAACTGTGAGGTTAATGACTTTTTACGTTGTGGGCTGGAAATTATGACACAACGGGGTCAGCAGTTTAGAAAGCCATTCCGTTCTAGTAAACTGGTGAATAAATGAAAAAAGTCTAATAGCTGGCAATGAAAATAAAAAATAACGAGGCGAAATGAAAGTTCATATTAGTCGTCGGTAATAGCGCAGTTGATGAGTGTTTAGTTTCCTTAGCATACTTTTTGGGTTCACTCCTTGCGTCAGCCAATCTTCTTTTCTTACCCCTCTGAGTATTATTTAAATGCTTAATGCAGTGCGAATCTTAGTTTAAGAGAAACTAAATTTAAAGCCATAAGTGCCAACTATAATACACTTAGCCGAGCTTAGGCTAGTGTCAAAAACCAGACGAAAAGTTTCCGAAAGTGTTCGTTAAACAAAAAGCAACTATAATGAACTCTAGCTACTTAACATGTAAACATGCGTTGAGCTGAGTTAAGTTGATTTGATACCACAGAAAAGATACATAAGAGGGCAAACCACACAATGTAGACAAATGGAAGTTGCAGGCCAAGAGAAATGTTGGTTTTCTCTCTTCTTCTTTGCTTCCTCTATGGTGGACGCTTTAAATTTGACGTTAACGTAAGTTCGAGCCAATCCAATGGCTCTTTCTTAATTGCGCGAAAGTAAACGAAATTTAACGAAACTGAGTAGAACGTCTATTAAAGTTAGTGTCATATAAAATAGTGTATTGGCTCTTTTGCGTAAGCAGGCGTAATCTCGGCAATTTGCATTATAGTTGGCCCTATACACTCTTATGAAAAATTTATACCTCATTTGATTTCATATCTCATTGAATATGGCTCTCTGAATTGAATAACTCATTTTATGATTTATCGAGCTAAGTAGTTCATTGAGTTTAATAACTCATCGACTTGAATGACTCATTAAACTACTCGTTGGATGAAGCATTTGATCTAGTTACACATGGCATATCATGGCTCTCTGAACTGAAGAACTCATTAAATGAATGACTTATTACAAGTAAGTTACTTGTTAAGTTTCACCTGGGCCTAGCGCAGTTCTCACAACCATGTCTTGTGAGAAAATGGAAGTGACCTAGAATTTTCTGCCGGTTCCGAACGGCTAATCGAGAAAGCACTTTTCGTGGCAATGAATACTTACGGAGGACTTGCCAGTTCCTCGCGGAAGGCGTTTAAAAAAACATTTTTGCCTCTGTTGGGATTCGAACTCGAACCTCTGGATTCACAGGCGGACATGCTATCCACCACACCACGGGTAACTTCGAATGAGTTACACGTAGTCAATATTTCAATAGTTTTTTTTCTGAAAAAATTGAAACCATCGACGCCAAGTCTTTGTATTAGTTAATATTAAATTCAAAATCTATCTTCATAACGACCCCAATGCCCAAGCGTGTAGAAATATTGCGCTTTAATTTTTCGTTTCATACAAATTTGTTTCAACTTCGAATACAGTGGGAAGAATACTTGTCTGAGGTTAGGTTAGGTTAGGTTAGGTGGAAGTGGCTGTCAGCCAATGAGTAATGCGTACGTACATTGCCTGACACACTTAGGCCACAAGGACCCATTGTTAGAGATCAGCAAGTTAATCACCTACGAATCTCAGAAACCCGATGTAAGATTTACGAGTCGATCACCTATCTATCTTCCACTACGGGACTAGCCGGGTAATCACCCGCTAGTCGAGCCACGCGCTACTTTTAATGTATTTCGAAAGACTTTTAGGGTCTATGCAAGCTAAGTCGCTTGTTTTCCTCCTATGGAGTAGTGCAGGGCATGAGCAAAGAAGGCTTTGGACGGTTTCTTCCTCTTCTTCGTCCATGCAGCTTCTGCAAAAATCATTGGAAAACACACAAAGAACACCTATGGTAGAACCTAGATACAGGCGGTTCAGGGCTGAACATAATTTGTTCTACCAAAGGTGCAGAAAGTGTTAGAATTAGTTGTGGTGGTGGCGGGGGCGGATAATGTAGAAGAAGAAGAAGCAATAGCGTTTAATGATCTATTAGCGGTGGTAGTGGTGGTGGTCGAGCCTTCTTGTCTGACATGGCTAATTCAGTTGAATGACTCATCCACTTGAATAGCTCATCGAGTTGATTTACTCATCCAGGAAAATGACTCATAAAGTTGAATGAATCATCAAGTTTAGATTTATTAAGCTTACTACAAGTGATTTGAACAATAGATTTAAACTTAAAAATATTTAAACTTAAAAAAAAATATAAACAAATAAATAAATATATTTACAAATATACAATGCTTAATTCTAAGTTGAAGTGCAAGGTTTAGAAGTTGGAAAGGGAAGCGGAATATAGATTTTTTCTTAGATAAGAGGAACTAAGGGAAAAGTCTAAGGTATTTCCTACAGCATTCGCAGAACGTAGCATTCTGCATATGGGGTTGAAATAAGCGTAATTTGTGCGGAGAGTAGGGAGTTGGAAGAAGGGGACAGAACGAAGGTTACGTGGATTAGTGTTCATGTAAATCAGCTCGAGTAATTCCGGGGAGTCTATGGTACCGGTCATGATCTGATCGACAAAAATTATGTCGGCGATATGACGACGTTTGGAAAGGGTGACCATGTCAATTAGTCGCAAACGGCTTTCATATGGAGGTAAAATGAACGGATCAGACCAAGGCAACCTACGCAAAGCGAATCTTAGAAATCTTCGTTGCACAGCTTCAATTCTACGGGATTGAGTTATTTGGTAGGGAGACCAAACCTGACTATAGCATATTCAAGGATTGGTCTAACATAAGTATTGAATAATGATTTAGTGATGTAGGGGTCGGAAAATTCTCTAGACCAGCGTTTGATAAACCCAAGAGAGGAGTTAGCTTTCGCTATAATATAGTTAATGTGAGAGTGGAAATTCAGCTCTTTATCACAAATAATCCCAAGATCACGAATATACGAAACTCTGGGGATAGGCACGTTACTGAAGTAGTACGTTCGAAGACTAGAGGGTAAGCGTTTACGCGAGAAAGCCATAGATTGACATTTATTAACGTAAAGCTCAAGAAAGTTCTTATTACACCAAGTAAGAAAAGCATTTAGGTCATTTTGAAGAAGAGAGGAATCGTGAGAAGAGGATATGACTTTTATGATTTTAATGTCATCTGCATAAATAGACAGATCAGAGAAAGAAATAATACTAGCGACGTCATTTATTGCAAGTTGAATGACTCTTAGACTAGCTCATTGCATATCTCACTAGGTGTTTTATTGAATTTGATGACTCATGTCGTTGTTCGTTGGTTTCACTTGGAGAAGCACTCATTTTAACAACCAATAGAAAACTTTAAATTGTGTCTGCTAAGTTAAGCGGGTTGTCTTTGTGTAGGCAAAATGCATGTGGCAGAATGCATTTTAGACTAATGCAATGGTTTAAGAATGCTCCCTATCGCTCCTGGACGCTTATTTTCGTGCAGTGGAATTACTCTATGAGTTGAAATATGCATTGAATTGAATGATTCATTAAAGTGAATGAGTTATTGAAAAACTCACGGAATTGAATGGTTAATCGACTAATTCATTGAATGATGTCTTGCTGGATAACTTCACGAATGACTCATTGGCTTGTTTGGATATAATAAAAGGAATTCAAATCGATTTAAATAAAGTAGTTTTTCTAGTCGTGTGGTACTAAATGAGGCTTTACTTTTTTCGGAGTTGGTCCTTTTGACAGCGGAAACTTGATCTATGTGCAGTTTGGCTTTTCATTCAACCGTGGAAAAATTTAAGCCGCACGACCACTGGCCACTGCGTACGTTTGGTAAATTGCCTCGAGACGGAATTGCTGTTGACGACGATTTATATATAGTTTCGGGTTTTAAACCTGTGAAATACCTCCAAGATCAGGCCATCCAACACCGCTGGTCTATTTTTAGTGTAGTCACTTGTCAACGTGGATAAGCCCAAGACGATTGACGCATTAGAAGATAATATTCGGCGCGTTATTACTGGCACAAGGCACAAAGTTTTCGAAAATTGAGTCTCTCGACTGGAATTTATTCTAAATAATTTTTAAAACATAATGACAAACCCTTAGATTTAGTACAAAGATAAATTCTTGTCCAAAACATTAATTTAAATGCATTTTAGTTTTTCTTGAAAGCCACACGCCTTAAAAAACACTCTTGGTGGTGTTATCCGTGTAAGAGGAGTTGCCAGGTTCTCCGATGATAAATTCCCATAAAAGTGTTTTCTCGATTAGCCCTTCGGAAACGTCCCCTGCATTCCCTTTCAAGGCACGGTTGTGAGAATACGCAATTCTCGGGGCTCCCCCTATTTTGCGTCGGCCGCCCTTTAAAAGCCAAGACACAGCAAGCTGCCAAGCCCAGACCTTATAGATATTTGAGTGCCTTAAGTAAGTTTCCTATCAATATGCCCTCTTCCATGTTCTCTGTACAATCCGTCCCAAAGATGTGCTTTAGTATTGTAGTGAAAGGCATTGTGAAACGCCAACAATTGATCGTTTAAATGGCTTCGTCCTTCAATAACGAAGTCAAAAAACCTATTCATCCGACCTTGCAAGTTCTATTTTGCATATGAAATCCTCTTTTCTGAGGTCTACGTTGCCGCTTTTTGATATCGCATCATATGCTGCTGCTAGGCAAGGTTGACCATGAATTTTTATCCAATTTTTCAATGCTCCTACCAAACTCAAAATGCAGTAGGCGCTTCTCATGGTCAGTATACAAAATTTTAGATAAACTGCTTCAGTGACCGAATGTAATCGCACGTCATTGTCACAAAATTAACGATACTACTCGGGGCACATGGTATGAATTCATTTTAATTAAAACGGACACACCAAAATTTCTGCACGTGTTCGTACAACAAAGACAACAGCGTTAGAGGCTTGTATAGACGCACACGCACACATCCTTTACCTAACAACACCATGATGTGCCACTGTCATCGCTTAGTTAGTGCCATCCAAAGCCATCCAGGTCTTAACTCTGGCTATTTGGAACTGCCACAAGTCCATTTGCTTGATTCATTCAGTGAAATACAGACGACATAAACGCTTGCGGCAAGAGACGATACCGAACGAAAGCCTGGGTGGCCAAAAAAATTCACCGTGTGGAAGGAAAATCATGTTAATACGATGTTTATTGCCACAATGCTTGAGGGATCATGGGATGATTGCTGGTGTTGGTATATTTATTCTGAACTTGAAGTACAACATGAAAGTGTATACCTTAGTTTAGACTTTAGAGTAGGAGTTCTGGTTAAGTCTCCTCATCTGTTGAGTATTTACGAATTACAGAACGTTAGCCAAGGGCAATTAAATGAAGGAAGTAAGAGTCATTCTCCAGATACAAAGATCCTCTAAACTTTTCAAGAAAATGATTTATTTTTCCATTGCCCAACTCTCAGATTGGACTTGCATGGATCATAATTTTGTAAAACTCGCTCAATTTGTAATTTGAAGAAGGAGAGTCACTTCGACTGCCCGATTTGGTTGGGTATGTTCATAAAGTGGTGGCACTTGAACGAAAAATTTCAAGGCATCACTCTTTTATGTTTTATTACGATACTTCAACCTTCTCAGGTCATGTTCAGTTTTTAACAAAAAATATATTTGAGTTTAATCATAAAAGGATTGGTTACGAAAGCTGTGAATATCATTTCAACTCTAGTACCGTCGTACATCCTAGAGAATTGAGTGTAATCAGCCTGAAACAAAATTATTTACAAGTTCACTCGAGTTCATCGCCATTGAAAAAAGCAAACACTGAACCAATCTGTCATTTGTGTTGAAGAGCAATATTCCCATGACTATCCAATAAAATGGGCTCTTGTCATACATTTTTTTTTTTACACCTTTTTACTTGAAAGGGAAGAGTAAAGGAGAATTGCTTAAAAGCAGCAATGCTCAAATGTGTAGTCACACTGATTTCACTGAAAGAATCATGGAGGTACCATTAAAACTCGATTTAATCTGCCACATTATTTTACACTTTTAATTCAATTTTAAAAGTGCACTTCCAGTTCGATAGCATGTCAGTGTACTCCAAAATAAAAGTTGAACTTCCCGTGGCCGTGGGGTCTGATTTCACAATGGCTTTTTTAACAAATATGTACCATGATAATGAAACTTCCTTTTTCGTGTTTTATTTTGTTTTGAAATTGTATATCTATAAACAAAAAAACACCTTTGGTAAATCAAGACTCTGTGGAAGTGGTACCTAGTTCTCCTATTTTCAATCTGAAATAAAAGAGTTGAATAACCTGCTCATGTCAGTCGTATTCAATTTTGTGTTGACATCTTCTGTGATAATTGAATTGAATTCTATGTGGGAGAGCAGGTTAAAGCATCAATTATTGAACCTGTTGTCAGTTGGGGAAAAGTGCCAAGTCGTTGTTGAAAATGATTGAAAATTTAAAAGTGCGATGCGATTTTTAAAACAGAGGGAAGGTTGAAAGAGTCTTCCCAGGGAAGATTTTTAATAGAAAAACGCACAAATCTGCGTTGTACTGCATTTGACCGTGATTTACGAAGTTAATATTATTGTGACCAAACTTGAGAAACTTACCCAATATTGGGAAGTAAGAAACAGTTGCATGACGAGAGTGCATCATAGAAGCCATTTAATTTTTTTATCGTTCTCTTACCATTGCCTCACAAGGCATGGTTGTGAGAAATGCGCTAGGCCCAGGGGTCCTCGCTCTGTTGCGCCACCCTATTTATTTTTTTACTTTTTATCATTCTCTTAGTAACACCTAGCGTCAATTGCTTAGTTAACAAAGAAGTTCATGTGCTTATAAAATTCAAACAACATCCAAGTCATGAAATCTAGAAACTTGAAATAAGGTTTGTTCCGATATTAGATATTCTGCTATACAAGGAATCTGTTTGCAACAGAGGGTTATACTTTGGCAGGGTTCAAACTGACACCGTTTTTAGAACGCCATGTTTTAAAACTGTAGTCGATATGGCTTATTCTTATATACTCGTAACTGTGTTTACAACTCAAAAATGCTTTAAAACTTGTGATCTGGGTGCTATTGGTCTTTTATTATGCTCAAAATTAAGCCTGTAACGTAGCTCTACTATACAACTGCAATAGAAAAGAAGCTAGAACAAAAATTAGAAATTTCAATACCACGGTACTGACATCAAAATGAAATATTCAGAATATTTGGCTAAATCTCTTAAGATAATAAAACAAATGATAAATTATAGGATTTTGATATGAATACACAGACATTTACGGTATTTTCTTTCTTAATTTTAACAATCTTCAAAATTTATTAGCAGTAGAATTATTAAAATAATAATTTTTATAATAGTCTTAGAATAAAACAAAGTTAACATTAGTTAAATATTGAAATTCATTGAAGTTGTTTATAAATTAAAATTTAAAAAACAGTAATACAATTTTCATATAGTTTAATATTAATCTATAACATAGTTTTTAATAGTTATAATCACATCTTGCTTTTACCATGATACAAATACAGATACATAATCCAAATCTGGTCTCAAAACGGCTCTATTACATCAAGTTACTGAGATATCTAGCTTCAAAAGTCGTAATACACGGTCATGCATTATTTTAAAGATTACATATAGTCTGGAAAGGAAATTTGAGTCAGAAATTACATTTTTTAAAGATTTTTTGGTGCTGAATTCAAATTCAGTCAGAGATTTACGCTGCAACATCTGGTTTCCAAAAAATAAAGCATTGAGATCTTGACCTTACTCTGGCTTTAATCTCAAGGCCCTGATGTGACAGAGCAATTCTGTGACTGAATTTGAATTCAGCACATCCAAAACCATCAAAAATATGCTTTCTGACTCTAATTTCCTTTCGCCACTGCAACTTCTTCTTTTTTTTACATTTTCGGCGTTACGAGTAGTGATCTTGAAGCGATCACAACTCTCCCACTTTTCTGCTTCACACTAGTGATCCGCCTGTGGGGTACGCCGCGTTGACCTCAGAAATCGTCGGCAAGCCTCCCGGTTTTGGATTGTTCCATGTCTGAGGCCAACCAAATGCTGCTGTTTTTGCATTTGCTTGTACCTGGTGTGTTTTGGCCTGCCTTTTCTTTTTCGTCGCGAATTTTTTGAAACGTTGTACGATATTGCCTTTTGGACGGGGTTCTGCGGATCTCTCCTTTGAACATGACAATACCAACTGAGCCGGTCGTGCTGAGTTTTGTCCAAGATGGTACTTTTGACATGAAGGCTTCCACGGATCTAAGTACTTCTAATTCGATCAAGCTTTGTTACTCCTGCTGTCATCCGAAGCATCTTCATTTCGGCTGCCGTCAATTTGCTCTCATACTTTTTGTACATTGTCCAACATTGTGAACCGTATGTCAGAGCTGGACGGACAACTGCTGTGTAGAGTCTTCCCTTCAGCTTAGGGGGCATTTTTCGACCACAGAAGATAGCGGAGTTTTCTCGCCACTTCATCCACCCTACGCTTACTCGATGATTGATGTCGTCATCACAAGATGCTTCACTATTGATCATAGATCCCAGATATTTAAACTTTTCACACTTGGGAAGCACATTTCCATTCAAATAAATGTCTGGAATAGGCTTGTCTGGATCAGAAAAAGAGCAGCACAGGTATTCAGTCTTTTTAGCGCTAATACGGTACCCATTTCCTTCCAGAACATCAATCCAAACGTCAAGTGCTCGTTGCAGGGATGTAGGATCTTCGCTTATGATGGCTCCATCGTCAGCAAAGAATAATTGTTGTACTTTATTGTCCGTTACTTTTCCTTCGAGCAAATAATCCAGAACAGCAATAAAGAGCAGTGGACTCAAGACACTTCCCTGATGTACACCTACTGTTATTTGGAATTCTTCGGTGACTGCAGCTGGGCATCTCACTTTTGTAACTGCTCCCTCGTACACTGCAACAGTCCTCAAAATAATGCATGACCGTTTATTGCAACTTTTGAAGCTAGATATCTCAGTAATTTGATGTAATAGAGCCTTTTTGAGACCAGATTTGGATTCAGCAGATGGCAAATCATCGGAAAAGCAATCGTTTGTTTTTGGGTTAAAATTTTTTTTTTTTTTGTTAAAACATAGGCTGAAAAATAGCAAAAACTGGATCTTCCGATCTTGAATGCTTAATATTTTGAAAATGTGATGTTACATAGCAATTCTGAGGCCAGATTTGAGTTCAACGAGCCAAAAACCTTTCAAAAATATAGTTCGCTTTTGTGTGCATTCAAAAAAGTGAAATTTTGAAATTAGACATTACCAAACTTAAACATATCAAAACCAAAACATTAAAACTGGTGGTAGTCCAAATGCTTCAAGTTTATATATGATAGCATTGTGTTTAAGTTAGTAAAAGACCTTAAGAAATCAGTGCAGATCCAGCTTTGTTCATACCCACTAGAAAAAGATTTCTCAAGAAATCGGCTTGACGTATTGCTTGTACATAGTATGTATAAAATGCACTGATAGCTTTAAGTCATCTGGCAGTGACGATATCTTTACAGCAATGTTGAATGAAAGTAACAAGTCTATTGCTACCAAATCTAAAAAATCTTTTCAATAGGGTTTTTTTTTATGAAAAAAGAAGAGGCTTATATGCTAACCTGGAGAACTCAGACTTAATTACCGGTCCATTGTACTACCAGGGTAGCAGCCTTCCCTTTTTTCTGTGTTGCAGTAGTGGAAATAAGGTGTTAGTTATTTCACATATAACCTCAAGGGTGGCGAAACTAGGAGGCTGAAAGAAAAGAAGATGCCCAGAGCGGGATACGAACCCACGCATCCGGCCTACCTACTGAACACTCTACCACTGCACCACGGCCGCCCCTAAATAGGGTAGTCAAAGCTGAGTCCGTGTCCGAGTCCTCTTTCCTCTTTCCAGTTTAAATATAAAAATGTTGGAGACGTTCGTAAGATCTTGTTGGCAAATGCATCCTCTGTCATATCATATCATATCATATCATATCATATATCATCATATCGAACAGACTTACCAAAGCTCAAAATTATGTGAGATTACACTAAGAAAAATCTTGACAGAATTGGTTGTGAAGGAGTGGCAAAGGAACAAAGCGTAACTTTGTTTGATTTCCTTGTAAGCAAGTGCACTTGGATTTGTTTCAAAGTGGAACCTTTTTAGAATCGTTTTCATTCGAAACTCAATGACCCAAAAATGCGGCACGATAAAGAAAAAACACCTAAATTTATACGAAAAACTCGGCAGCAGAATGAGATAAAATACTACACATAACTTTGTATTTTGGGTTTCCTTTTTTTTTTGCTTCGTACCGTCGCGTCGCTTCCCCACAGCAGTCTAGTAGGCATTGTTCAATGTTCATACATATGCGCTTTGTACAGTGGAATATCGGGTTTATCCATTTCAAAAGCTACAGTTTCTCTGTATGTTTTTAATACATATGTGTTTGAGCCGTAAAATCCAAAACTTTACTATAAAGCCATCCTGTGGTATTAATGAAATGAAACTTCTTTATCACTGACTGATTAATAAAACGAAAAAGCGACACGCGGAAAACAAAAATATTCTTTAACAGAACAGAGAATGATGTAGTATACAAAGATTTCCTATAATCTGAAGTTTCAAGTGTTTGACTTATGCATACACCTCTCTTTACTAGCGAATAGATATGCAATCGTGCAGGATCTACAGGCAGTTTACACAGGTGTTTTTGAAATTGGACATTGAGGTCTTGAAATGACGGTACCTTCCATACAATCTATATGTTAATACTTATTTTGCTCGAAAACGACTCTAACGATTTCGATAATATTTTGTGTGAAGGACTAGTTTTTGATTGGAATTGAAAAGAATAAAATTTGAGGATGAGCGCAGTTCCAACCATTGAGAAGATCTCAAAAAAATTCATTTGAATTGGTCCAGCAGAATTCGAGAAATCATATTTGAATTTGAAAAAGACACTCATGAGTAAAAAAGCGTTTAAAGTATCTTTATAAAGCTGAGCCAGGTAGACAGCGCAAAGCAATGCTTAAAGATTTTTGTAACTTAAATCTGTATTTAAAACAAGAAAGCAAACAATAAATCTAAATCTAATTCAATCTATAAAGCCGAGCCAGATTGGATCCTCGTCAGCAAAATACTTATATCTCCAAAAGAGTTTGAATTTTGAGAAATCGTCTTGTAGGCATATTCTTGAATAGTTACACTTTGAGAACGTGTAAGAGAGTTCGATTATTTTTATTTCTACACCAGAATACCACCTTAAATTGGATGGGGTGATGTACATCATTGAGTATACTATGTTGTATTGTTTCATTATGCAGAAATATTGAGGCAAAAGCCGGTAACAGAGCTTCCCCAGAACACCTTGGAAAAAACTTATCGCGGTGTTCCATGTAACTTGGCCGGAAATTATCGGAAATGAAAAAAGCATTTAAATTAAGTTAAATTTTTATCATCCAATTTTCTCCAACGTTCTCCGATAATATTTCCTTTCATTTAAAAACTTTCGTGGCCATCTAAGTAAACATAGGAAGGGGGGTATTTTATGTCTAAAAAATGAATGCAAAGTTTGAAATCAATCGATCAAACAGCTTTCAAAAAGAAGTAGTTTTCAAAATTTATATGCATTAGAAACTGCAATCAAAAGGCGTTTTCATATTTTTGCTGAGAATATACATGTCAAATTTTTCTTTTCTTTAATTTTAAATGGTTTTACTCAAATTTCAAAGTTAAGGTGCAGTTTTAGTGGCAACTCTGTGTCAACTTAAAAATAGGTTCGTTCGTTGAACTTTACCCAGGATTGACCGAGGTTTCCTTGACAACCTTATAAGTTGTATTGGGTTGTCAAAAAGCCTGGGTTTTCCAGTCCTCAAAAAACGCTTAACCACAAAATCACCTCACATCCTTGTCATTTGATCAAAACTACATTCCACTTGGCAGCTCCATTCATTAACTGAACTCGCCCTAGCAAAAACTTTGGGCGATTTATGGCGACCACAGGGAAACCCCAGGGTTTCAACGAAAGAAATTAACACCGGCTCGAAGGACCAAAATGTCTGGACTGAAATGTTTTTCGAAAACTCAATTCTCAATTTTCTAAAACTCGCATATATATTCTCCTAAAACTCAACGCATAAAATAAAACACATCCAAAACCTTCGTAATAAAACTTCAAGTAAAAGCCCTTTATTTCACCTTCGTATCTTTTAACATTAACTTCAAAGTCATTGGAAGTTCTTGACGTTCAATTTTGAATGTGTATAAACGTACACAACCTGCGGGATGACATCCAAACAATGATAGCGTTCAACAGATTCATTTTTTTTTTTCTTTTTCGAGGAAAGCGATGGTTGCGGTCACTAAATTTTGCGAGGTTTATCATACGAATAAATAAAAGGAACAAATTATCGAAATGATATTTAGTTTATGGTCAGAAAATATTAATTAGTTGTAAGTTCACATAAAAAAAAGGTAAATAGCATTAAAGTATTAACAAATAAAATGCAACTGTGAACTACTCAATTAATTTTTACCAACTCACTCAATTTTCTTCTAAGGAAGTTCAAAAACGATTGAAAGTTAATTTAAACTGTTTTGATTTTAATTTAAAAGTCTGAGTAACGTTATGAATTTAAAGTTACAATGTAATCTCTTCATTTTGTGGTTCAAAACTTCCTGTCTCGAGATAGCTATATCTACATATTTTACGTTCGTACAATCCCTGCCAAATTCATATTCTGAGAATTAATACATAAAAGAATAAATATTGTAGTGCCAAACATGACAGAAACACTCATGTCCACATCACAGAATCCTTTTATTTATATACACATAGGTACATCCGAACAATAAATTTTGCTTCAGATAATAGTTTTACAGTTGTGCGATAGAAGAGCTGTCATGAAAAGGTTTCGACCCAAGTTTCAACGAAAACATTCACAGATGGACATGGACATAAGCATCAAACCAAAATGATACTTTCGACATTTGGTTTCGATGCTGGTTCGTGTTTATATCTTTTATAAGAAGAAATATAACATATGGCCGTGTGTGTGTGTGAATGTGCTTATGTGCTACCAAAAACACAAACCACTTAAGGATATTCAGTTTATAAATTCTGCAAAGATAGATTTTTCCCTACCGCACCGCACTCAGTTGTTGAGTTGGGTGCTACAAAAGCAAAGCAATAAAGTATTTAAATAAATGGTATCCTGTAACCTACTCAAGTGGAAAACCAAATTATTTTGCTATAAAAGAAAATGCTTTAAGGAATCTGCCAACGCTCTTCATGCAAAGTCTAAATACATGGTTATGACTAAGTCCTTAACAGAAACAGAGAAACACGAACCATCACAGTCGGAAACATAAGCTCTAATTATTCCTTTGCCTCGCAGGCTTTTATTTCCTAAGAATGGTGATTTTTTATTTTCTGTCGCATGATGTTTCATCATTCTTGGAAAACATTTCTCCAGCAATTCGGATTTATTTGCTTCGGCATGAGTAGAGTTAGTTTCTCCCAGTGCTTTAACTCATTTAATTAAATTGTACGGTGAGCATGTTAAGCCTGGCGGATAAGGTTCAGGATTCAGGTTCACCCTCGGTGTTCATTTAGACATACCTAATGTAATGTCTTGTTCGTGGAGGGGGCATATCTTTTTGTTAATAAATATTAATTTTCACATTAGCGTTGTGCTCTTTTGTTGTTGACACAATAGTCATTATTGGTGTGCGTGCTTGTGGCTTATCTGTTTCTGGCCACTACCGCGCGTTCCAAAATCTCTGTACGTGAAATATATATCCCAGCAAAAAACGCGGCTATATGGATTAAGGACGATTAGCTAAGCGACAAATGCTATTGAATATGCTTTACGATTTAGGCCTGAAATGTTTATTGCAACTATAAATTCCTCCTAAGCCTATCAGAGCGTAGGAAGACTAACACAAACGGCCAAGTTACTGCTTATAATAAATTAGATTAACGTGGCTTTCCAAATCATTCCAATCCTAATCAATTCGAAGCCATCACCCCCAATTTGACGATCTATAATTGATAACAGCTTACTCTCGCCTGCGTCGGTTGTAGGTATGCTCTACTCACGGGACAGTTTTAATTAAAAGGCCCCACGATGTTCTCCAGTTAATTATTTTGTTCATCTGGCAACCTAATCGTTATGCCGAAAAGGCAATGCCAAGCTTCATTGTCCTCCACGCAGAAAAATCCCCTCATTGAGAAGAATGATACCCCGAAGCTGTTTTCGAGTGAAATGAAGTGAAGTTGTTTGAAACAATAAAACACACACCCTGTGCTATCAACTGCGTTTATTTGTAACGCACATTTAAACACAAAGCACAAACATACAAACAAACTTGGGAAAAGAAAGTACAAATAGGTGTTCCTTGGTGTTCATCCCCCCGTAACGTAAAGCACAAGCTTCTCGTTTTGAAATAAATTCCACTGGTTGGGGTGGTTGAGATACACTTGTTCCATCTGCATCGTTTACCGTTGTTTATTCTTTTCAAATGGAATCAGACAAGAATTCGAGTGTATTTGCATAAAAATATATAACAACGATTCACAATTGAGGTTGAGGGAGATACATCAAGCCGTTTATGGAGATGATGATGATGATGATGATGATGATTAGTGTGAAAGCCGCACTGATCCTGATACCTACACACAAACTAGGAGGGTGGAGCTCTGTTGTTTTACTTTCGTGTTGAATAGGCTTTAATGGGCAACTGCGTAACCGGATTATATTCATTATAAAATCATCATCAACGCTGCCGTTTAGATAATGACGGATTTGTGGTTGTTTTTTGATTTTATCATGAATTGGTTGCGATTAGCTGCGTACTGCTGGTGCTGGTAGAAAGGAAAGGCTTTGTTCGATGGTGGAGTTTGGAGTATCAAAAATGCAAATGCTGATGCCACTTAATGATTATTTGGTTTGGGGTTTAATTAAGTGGAATTAGATAGAATTACGAGATGAGAATGTTTGATGAGAATATTTTAATTTGTGTTATGGTATGTTTATGAATGTTTTGATTTGCTTTACAGTACGTTAATTCCGGGGAAATTAAATTCCAGGAATTTATTTTGCTTGGTTTGGTTAATGTTCGTTTTCTTGGAAATCAGAAAAACAAATGACAAAGGCTTTTTAAAATTTTTAAGAATAAAGAAAAAGTTAAAAGTAATTATGCGATCGATATATGCTCGTAGGCGAGCTGCAAATTTCTCAGAATCTTAAGCTGCTACTAACTTTTGAAGTGGCAATTAATCATTGAAATGATGGCTTATGCTTTAGAAGATAAAGAATAGTTGTATTTTTAGGGTTTCCTTGACGCTCAACAGAAGACAAGCTTAAAGTTCACATTTTTTTAAGCAAAACATGTCCATAACATTTCAGCAATCAAATAAAAATACTTTTCAAAATCATTTGGATGTATTTGACTAGTTTATCTATTAACATTATTCATCACTAGACCTTAACGTCATCTAATGGTTTTTTAAATCACAAGTTATTTTGAACTGACAGCTGATACTCGATATTGACAGAAAATCAAGAAATGAGTTACTTTACGCCCGCAAAACGCAGGAAAATATTGTAAACATATTTCCAGAGCAAGTCCTGTGTTTGGGCTAAAAGTGCATTTTTTAAAACGAAATTTCGGCCGAAATGAAGCACCCACCGCAGCTGTTGTACGCAATTTATTGTTTAAATTACAACTGTATATGAAGAGAATAGTAAAAGATTAGTTTGTTTTTGGAATTCAATTTTCAATTCAAATTTTCAATTTTATTTTGTAAAAGTAACAAATATTTGTACATTAAGATTAATATCATTTTAAGTACTAAGAAATAAGCGGATAAAGACATGAATTTTTCTGCTTATGTATTAAAATGAAATAAATGAGAAATTAAATCGCAAAAAAAAAAAAATTAATTTAATTTACAAATTAGAAAAAGAGAATAATAATATAAACTTATGCTAATCATATCCTAAAAGATTTAAAAAGTAAAGAATAAGATGTAGGTTCAAGTAAGGGATGAGAAATAGTTAGAAATAGCAGTTTTAAAGCGAGTGATATTAGGGACAGATCTTATACTTATTGGTAAAGAGTTCCATAATTAAACAGCGTGAATGAAAAATAAACGACTAGAATGAGGTAATTTTGACGTGATGGGGTAAGAATAAGAGTTCATTACGAGAAGGCAAATCTAAGTTTTTCATACAAACACACCGGAGCCTTATCAGTTTGAAGATTATGAAGGAAAATACAATTTCTGGCATCAATATAGTGTTTTAATGTGGTGCCCAAAAAATTAAACGCGTAAAGAGAAACATGGTCATATCTTCGGAGCCCGTATACAAACATATCAAATGGAATCATTAAACGCAACTTGAAGTTTACGTTGGGATAATGAGTCGATATTAGGAAATACAACTTCGGAGTACGTAATTAAAGGTAAAATGAGACTTTTTACTAGTCTTTTCCTAGTATCAGTGGGAGTAAAGCTAACAGCCATCCACAATTTCCTGAGGCAACTATACATTTTACCTACAACTTTATCTGTATGATCTCTATACATATAAAAGAAAGTCGTGTTAGTTACACTATTCATAACTCAAGAACGGCTGAACCGATTTGTCTGAAAATTGGTGAGAAGGGAGCTTAGGACCCGGAGACGGACATGGGATACTTTTTATCCCTATATCCCTATGGGGATGACATCAATGCATTTCGTTAGTTTTCCTTATATACAAAACACTGTACTGTAAAAAAAAAAAACAAAACAAAATTGACTTATAGTGAGAAATTAATTAGATTTTTGTATGAAATCAATATCAAATAAATATAAAAGCATCTTCTGTAGAAAGCACTTCCGGATACCCAGGAACCGCTTCGCCCTGCTTCCGTCTTTAAAAATTCTTCGATATAGCATTCCATTGCCACCTCCGAGTAAAGCAAAGTTCGTGCAAACGGATCGATCTGCCATCGCAAAGAAATTTGTTAAAATGTAGTTGCTAAAAGTGTTTCAGCATATTGCATAGCATTCGAAGTCGTGAAATACACTTCTTGACCATTCTCCAGATGCACCGCCAAATGCACAACAGTAGGATCCGTCGTGAATGTGGAATGCGAATATACTCCAAATCGCTTCATTACAGTTAACACAACGACCAACTTGATAGCGTGATATTTCATCGTTGGTATTTGAGGATTGCAATCCAAAAGCCGCCATATCGCTGCCTTTTGTTACATATTTACTGAATTGCAGTACTCAACGTTGCAATGCGTGTTAAACGCTTTAGAAATAAGTGGCGAATATGGAACAATCTTACTGTAGTTGTCGACAACGGATAACGAAATCCATTCTTTTCACTTTTGCTGTGACAGTTCGACCGTTGTCATCTGGTGATCGACGCCGATACAGCGGATAACCATCGTTGCCAGTGAGGGTCGGTCGTAAATTTCCGTCTATGAATCATATTTGTAATAACATCATGTAAATCTGGATCGGCTTCCTGATCAGGAATCTCGGCACATATGATATCATCTATTTGGTCAGGCTGAATTCTTTCCGCTATCCAAATAAGAATGTGTGCGTGCGGCAGGCTTCGCTTTTGGAATTCGATTGAATACATCCAGCATCGAGTATCTTCAAAGACGAGTTGTTTACAAATGAAGTTCAGCAGGGGCCGTATTTTTTGCCTGAATATACGTGCTGTGATTTCGTGGCTATCACTTGATGCTTGACCGGGAAGCAGCAATTGAATAATTTCTATCCATTTTGGATTAAAGGTAAAAGTAATAAAGTGATCTGGGCGACCGTAATGACGAACATATGTCATTGCATCTTGCACATATTCATGCATCTGACGTGGACTACCATTGAACGTCGCCGTCGCGTCGTCGGCAGAATAGTAGATCGACCAATGTTAGCTGCATTTCCTTCAGTAATCAGTACAAACTGCATCACGTAAATGGATGTACTCCTCAGAACGCAGTTTAGCTTGGTTCAACCTTATGAACGTTAAACGTTCCGTTTCTATTTAGACATACTCTCACTCATATACCCCTTATGCCTCGACATTCACGGCGTTGCGTAGGTCTGTATTTTTATTTTTACATCTGCGTTATTTGTTCTCGCGCCTGATAAGCCGAAAAATATCGGCTATCACAAGGTGCTTCTGTGAAAAGTGCAACACATGCACCAATATAAATAGCTAGTAAAGAATCATTAAAATGCTAGATTTTTTTAAATATATATGATAGATTTAAGATTCTGTGCCAAACTTATTCTGGCTAACTTCTTTCACAGTCCAATTGATAATGAACTCCAGAAGCACAGATTCTCCTTTTTATACAGTTTCGTTTGACACAATATACAAAACAATCGTCAATAGTTTATCGATCAATTCTAATTGAACAACTACAGTTTAAAAATACACAGTACTTTTTATCTCTATACATATATCTACTATCCTAAAAATTGAAATTAATAAAATCCAAACTCTGCTCATTTATTGAATCTAAGGCAGTAGGCAGAACAAAGTTTGTCGGGTCAGCTAATCCTAACTAATATTATAAATGTGAAAGTCACTCTGTCTGTCCGGCTTTCTATGTTACCGTCTCCTGCCCAAACTACAGATTTGATTTAAATGAAATTTTGTACAGGGATAGTCTAGAACCTAAAGAAGGACATAGGCTGTACATTTTATCCCCATATTCCCACAGGAACGGGAACATATACGGGAACTTAGAAACTACAACACCGATTTCAAAAAATTGTCCACCGATAGAATGCTTTACTATCCCACAGTAACATAAACTTTAATTCATCCACATATTCCTACGGGAACGGGAGTCCTAACTAATATAATAAGTGTGGAAGAAGCTCTGTCTGTCCGTCGTTCTATGTTACCATCTTCCGCCCAAACTAATAAACCGATTTAAATGAAATTTTGTACAAAGATTGTTTTGAACTTAAGGACGGACATAGGCTATATTTCATTCGAATATTCCCACGGGAACCGGTCCTCACTATTATTATAAATGCAAAAGTAGCTCTGTCTGTTCATCTTTCTATGTTACCATCTCCCGCTCAAACTAAAAAACTGATTAAAATTAATTTTAATACAAAGATTGTTCAGAACCTGAGGAAGGACATAGGCTACATATTTTATCCCTATATTCCCACGGGAACGGGAACGTATACGGGAACTTAGGACATACAACACCGATTTCAAAAATTTTTCCACCGTTAGAATGCTAACTATCCCTAAGTAACATAATTTTTAATTCATCCACATATTCCTACGGGAACGGGAGTCTTTACTAATATAATAAGTGGGAGAGTAGGTCTATCTGTCCGTCGTTCTATGTAACCATCTCCCACCCAAACTAATAAACCGATTTAAATGAAATTTTGTACAAAGATTGTTCTGAGCTTTAGGACGGACATAAGCTGTATTTTATTCTAATATTCCCTCGGGAACCGGTCCTCACTATTATTATAAATGCAAAAGTAACTCTGTCTGTTCACCTTTCTATGTAACCATCTCCCGCCCAAACTAATTAACCGATTTAAATCAAATTTTGTACAAAGATTGCTCAGAACCTGAGGAAGGACATTGGCTACATATTTTTTCCCTACATTCTCACGGAAGCAGGAAAGTATGATCTTTGACACTGCAGCACCGATTTCAAAAATTCTTCCACCGTTGGAATGCTGCATAATCCCCGAGTAACATAAACTTTTACTCATTACTATATTCCTTACGGGAACGGTCACCATGTTTCCACGGGAACGGGAGACCTTACTAATATTATAAGTGCAAAGTTAAATCTGTCTGTCTATTTCACTTTGTTACCATTAACCGCCCAAACTCTTGAACCTATTTATATGAATTTTGGTTTAGAGACAGTCTAGACCCTGAGGATGAACATATATGCTATGCAATATGTTATATCCCTGTATTCCCATGGGAACGGGAACTTGGAAAATACAGCACCCATTTTAAAAAAATGTCCACCGTTAGAATACTACACTATTCTCGAGTAATATAAACATTAGGGCATCCTCCAGAAACGGCCCTCATATTCCCACGGGAATGAAACACATTATAAATCCGAAATTAACTCTGTCTGTCTGTTTTTCTTTGTTTATATTTACTGCCCAAACTATTGAACCGATTTATATGAATTTTGGTACAGAGATAGTTTAGAACCCGAAGATGGACATCCTTACTAATATTACAAATCCAAAATTAACTCTGTCTGTTCGTGTTTCTTTGTAACCATCTTCCGCCCAGACCACTGATCTGATTTAAATGGAATTTTATTCAGAGATAGCCTAGAGCCTGAGGAAGGACATGGGCTTAATAAGTAATCCCTATATTTCTACGGGATCGACACCGTAAACTTGAACGTTAAAACTGCTGGATCGATAAAAGTTCTTTCACTGTGGGGTAATTTCTGTCAAACTGTCGAAAATACACTTGACCTGAGAAGAAATGTCTATCTTGATCAAATAAAAATTGGCAATCGGGAATGGCTGTGTGAAAGGTCGATTTCGGCGCCGACTAATGAGATAGTTAACCATATGAACTAATAAATTATGTTTGACGTATTGGGGGATGTTGTCGAATGTCTATCAATAGGCAATATTATGGACACTGAGCAAGTCACATTATACCCTATAGAGTTTCTCAATTTCATAGGATTATTAGGAGTGGCAGCAAGTTGGTGTTCCAGTAATCCAATAATGAGTAATCCAGAATTGTACACAGCTACAAATTACACATCCCTTCCCAGGCACTATAAAAATTTTAATAATGACTGGAACGGTAAAAGGAGAAAACGTTTTGATTCCCCGTTTTCCTTTAATTCCCACTGATTTGTCATTATAAATAAGGTGCAGACACTTTAAGTTGCAGGTGTTCGTTTAGAAAAAATCCCATGGCAACTTTATGTGGCAGAATAAGTTGTATCAATCCCACAAAACCTTTTTATTTCGCAAAAGATGGAAAAAATAAGAACGTCGTGTGCAAACATATACTTAAATAAAATAATATATTAATAGTTTACTAAAACGCATGAATGCGTGTCTTATTTGTAAAATAAGTTGCCTAAAAAATTAAGAATGCTGCCGATAGGCACTATTCCACGCGGACGAAGTCGGGGGCACAGCTAGTTAGTTATAAATGATAATTAGAATTTTAGAGTTATCTTTTAATTAAATTAGTTTTTTTTTTTTGCAAAAATGCCCGAAATAAATCATTTGGATGGCTGAGAGCACTCCGCATTGGTAATGACCAATTCAGCAAAAACCAATATTTGGATGCAAATAAGGACCTTAAACTATTATGTAAGAGCAAAAAAAGAAAAGTACTTTGAATCGGAGGCTAGACAACTAGCACTTACTAGTAATCCAACCAAGTTTCGGAATAAAGTTAGAACTTTTAATGGAAACAAATTTATAATAAATCAAGATTTAACCCCAGATATCCTGTTTCTGCATTTTAAGGAGTTACTGAATCCGCCTTCTAACAATATCGCTATTGCCTATGCTGCACCGAACACGGATAATCAATTGCTGGATGAGCATATAACTAGTGAAGAAATTATTTATGCTTTGAAGAGCTTAAAGGATGGAAAGGCTGCAGGATCTGATGGAATTCCTGTAGAGTTCTACAAATATGGAACAACGGAGTTAATAAGTAAACTTAATGTGCTTTTTAATGAAGTTATGGATACAGGCAGTATACCGCAGGAGTTTAAGGAAGCTCTAATCTTCCCAATCTTTAAAAAAGGAAACACGAGGAACCCGGAAAATTATCGGGGGATAAGTTTCCTTAACTCATCTTACAAAATATTTACCGCTGTTCTGCAAAAAAGACTAAGCAACTGGATTGACCAAAATAGTCTAATAAAGGAAACCCAAGCTGGATTTAGGTCAGGATACTCGACGACAGACCACATATTTGTGCTAAGAAGCATCGCAGAAACATTTTTGAGAAATGGGAAGAAGCTGTACTGTTTTTTTGTCGATTTTAAGGCAGCGTTTGATGGAGTGGACAGGCATGCCTTAATCTATAAGCTCTATACAATAGGAATGTCTAAAAAGTTTGGTAGAGTTCTTCAAAATCTTTATGGCGATACCAAAGCGGCGGTATGGAATGGCGAGGAAATGTCTGAATGGTTTCAAACCGAATCAGGAGTTCGTCAGGGTTGTGCTTTAAGCCCTCTCTTATTTGCACTGTATATTGAAGACCTTTCTGACTGTCTGTCTGGAGGAATAAAGTACGCAGAAACTGTTATCAAGGCGCTTTTCTACGCTGATGATATAGTCTTGTTCGCTTATTCACCTGAATCGCTACAGTTGATGATTAATCAACTAAATAGGTACTGCAAAGCTTGGAGTTTAAAAGTGAACCTGAACAAGTCCAAAGTAATGATTTTTAAGAATGGTGGTGGAATAAACTGCTCAAATGAAAGGTGGTCCTTTAACGAGGAAAGTATTGAAGTTGTAAAGGACTATAGTTATCTTGGGGTCTGTTTTACAAAAAACCTTAGTTTGGAAAAGCATTTCAAAGAAAAACTTGTCAAGGCCAAGAATGCCATTGGTGCTACATGGAAGAAATGTTTCGCTAACAAATACATTGCCCATAGTAGTAAGTATCGTGTTTTTGAAGCAGTTTCGGAGTCGATCATGCTTTACGGATCTCAAGTATGGGGATATAAGAAATATGAAACTGTCGAAGCACTTTTGAGGTTTTATGTGAAAAGAATATTTCGTCTTCCTTCGAATACCCCCAACTACATTGTGATGTTGGAAACAGGACTCTCCCCGCTCTTCATTCGCACACTTAAGCTGCACATAGACTATATAATCAAGGTTTTGAACATGTCTAGCGAAAGATTACCAAGAAAGGCAGCGCTACAAGTCATTGATCGAAGAACTAGCTGGTATGCAGAGTGGATGGAGCTGGCGCAGTGGTGTGGTATTCAACTAAATCTGAACTTAGAAAACATCAGTGAATGGAAAAGCTCTCTCTACAATCTAATTGAGACTGTGGATGTAAAATATCGCGAAAGATTTATAGAAGAAGCTACTAGTTCAGTGCATAGATCGATTTACAGTAGATTATGTCACAATCTGGGCCCTAAAAACTATTTTCAATGATGGTAAGACTACGTGGAGAACTTCTAAGGCTCAACTTTGTTCCCCATAGAGATGACCTTCCGGTATTATGTAATTTGTGTAATCAGAGAGAAAGAGAAGACGTGTTCCACTTCCTTGGAAGATGTCCAGTGTTGAAAGAAACAAGAAGATTTTATTTTGGCTGCAATGTCTTAAACGAAGATGAGATGTTATCATTCTTAAATGAAATGGAAGTCCCAAAGCTCTTCAATTACTGCAAGGTGACGCTGGCTTACCGTGAAAGGTTAATTAATGAAATGTTTTAAGACACTCAGGTGTTATCATCCTTTTGTATTACTCATTATGTGATCAATTTAAACTTATATTTGCTTTAATACTTGCAATTTTGAATCGGTTAAATGTAACCAAACTTATATAATTATTTGTCAACCTGGCAGACGGCAATGCCATGCTATATCTGATATTGTATATTATTAATTGTTTTTTTTTATAAAATATTGAATAAAAATCACTTAAATTAGTTTTAAGTTAAATTTTAAAAGGAAGACCTATTACAAACTTGAACTTTGGTCTCAAAAGGACAGCACATATACTGATTTGTGCCCCAAATGCTGTTTCCGGTCAAACAAGTTGATGAAACCGAAAAAAATATGGTTGTTTTTTAACTTTTTTCTCTACGCTATTTAAAGTACATTTCCGAAAATTTCATGAAAATCCATGGACATGCCCTGGATTCCTATGTATAAAGCTTACGGCTCTCCACTATGCTATTCGATTTGAAATGTGACTTATTACTGTTTGAAAACAATCAGCAGTATTTATAAGATTTCGCTAAAATACGCGTGAACGCTGAATAGTTATGCAGTGAATAAGAACTTATTAAGACTTTAATCATTGAATGAAAAATCCTTACTTATAATCTAAATCATAAAAAAAAACTCTATATGGTTGAAACTGACGGGCTTAATTTGTTTTTCTTTACATTTTTGTTTGTTTTCTTAGTGAAAATCAGTTGCTAAAAATAAAATTTTAAAAAAGAAATGTAAAAATGCAAAGGAAAGGATTCTCTAATCTCCATTGAATCAAATCTTTTTTTTAGACTTTTAGCGTTCTACTTTTTTCAATTGAAAACACATCTACTACACCCTAATTATGCATAAAATTATTGCATTTTGAGTACATTTCCAATTGACTTAGCTATTTTTTAAAATTAACAAAGTTATGAATAAACCACTGAATGACAACTCAACACTCAAAATCAAATGACATTTATGCGCTAAAACAAGCTTAAGACACGTGTATCGGTGTTTAAGCTATTCAGCTCTTATTCACTGACGAAAATTGATTATAAATACGATTTTTGTTTTAATCAATGAATGAGCGTGTTTTAAAGATTCGCGGAGTTTATAATTCGATTATAAATACGGCAGGAGGTATTTGAAGCATTCATGAAATTGCAATTGCAATACGAGTACTATTGAAAACCTCACACGTCTCTCATTTTAGTGACTCTTATTTACTCATCCCTAGTTCCTTTGACGTGACAAGCCACAAAATCGCGCGGGGTTCACTCGGTTCCCGCGACGCTCCCAACGCGCGTAAAGCATTCTTTGCGGGGGTTCAAAGGCCCAAGCCAAATAAAACTTATTATTTTAATGAATCATTTTGATTTCATACGAAAACATTGCTACCAATGAGATTAGAACACAGCATACTTCTCATTTAAGGCACAAGCCTAATCCATCAAACCAACCACGACAATGTACGTGAGATTAATGCAAACGGAGCAAAATTAACCGATTGTATGGCACCAGACACATTCTGTTCCGAACTACGTGTAGCATGAGCTGATGGATTCTGTTAAGATTGTTGGCATAAACAATTTTTTCATTGATAAAATAACAAATAAAACCTTGGATATTGTGTACAGAAGAAAAAGTTACATACGCCGGACTCTTCAATTGTGTAGCAAATATTTGTCAGATCCGAATCTTGTATGTAAAAATGGCAAATACATGGTAACCAAGAAAAAGAAAAAAAAATAGTATACATAAGCAAAGAAACTAGGCTTGGAGTAGTGACTACTGTGTCGGATTATAAAGTGTGAGGTCGTGTTCGATTCGAAGTAATATCGCTCCGGGAGTCATGTTGCAATGAAAAGTGCTTTCCTCTAAAACCATTGCAAGCCTACAACAGAAAGTAGGTCCTTCTCAAATCCCTCTTGGGAAGAACCGAAAGAATTGCACTTGGCCCTATTCTAGTTTGACCTTTTCTTCCCAAGTATTTTTTTATGTATAACTTGGGTTTTTCCTCAACTTACTGAAACAAAAGAGATGTAAACAACGAAAAGTCCAATCGGAGTAGGTTCAAATGTATTCATTTTGTAGTTTTTCTCAGATCAATGACTCAAGGTATTGTGCCATTCAATGTTTTCATTTATTTGCCAAACCACGTTATGGTTATCCAGACCAAGAAAAGGTATACTCGTATTTATTGCCGACTCGTCTCGACTCCTTTCAACGTTTTATGAAGCCTTAAACTCATTCAAGAAACCTCAACAATGTGGGTTTACCCTGAACAGAGTACACTCATTGCATTTCAAATGATTTATTAGTCAAGCAGAGAGCCTGGAAACTAGCCTCATGAGTAAACATGTCCAAAACTATTTCAATCTCCACAGCTCCTGTTTAATCGTTTCAATAAATAAGAGTCATTGTGACTGCTTCCACAGCACATCCTTTGATTTTAATTCCAGAATCCAAAATGACACCGCCCCACCTCCAATGCCTGAACGCACTTTAATGTAATTTATTTTCCGTCACACCCATAACAAACGGCTAGATAAACAGAAGTGATTAACTGGCTCGCCACTCTCGAGTCCATTCAATTAAGCCATCGTTTAACTAGATCATTAAACCGTTCAAACACAACACTATGATGGGAATCCACTTCACCCAACTACACACACACAACACAAATTGTTTGTGAAATTATTTATGCCCAAACCAAAACAACCAATTTTTCTCACCATACCGCAATGGAAACGCCCTACCCCTACCCTCTAGGAAGCTTAAGGGAACTTACCCATGACAATGCATCCCTGTTCCTGATTGACAGTCGTGCTAGTTGCCATTGTTGTGCTTAAGACCGAATTGTTGGTGTTTGTGCTTTTTGGAACGCCTTGCTCGTGTTTCGCCAACAACGAGGATGATAGTCCGGGAGGTAGCGTTGCAAATTGAAAAGTCATAGTATGCCGGCTGATTTTTACACCAGTTGTTGACCTTGTATTACTTATTAGTGAACCGGCCGTCAGCTGCTCAAGTAGCGGTGGGTGTGGGTGTGGGAGGTCGTGAAAGTGGTAAAAAAAAAATAAAAATAAAGTCATAGTATGCCGACTGAAACTTTTTTCACGGATAGTTTAGATCATACTGAGTTGAGAAATAACCGTCAGCTGCATCGTGGAGGGGGGAATATGCGTCAGCTGCTCGCATGATCTTGTAAAAAAACACCTAAATTAAAGTAATAGTATGCCGGATGAAACTTTACTGGGTGATCGTTTGAGTTATTCAAAGTACGAAAACAATAGTCAGCTGCGTAGGTTGCGGTGGAAAGACCGTCAGCTGGAGCAATGAAGATTTCAAATATTGGAGCGATTATAGGCACTTATAGTCTATTGATTATGTCATTTCTTAATGAACTCAAAAAAGGGCGAATTTTTATTGCATGAATCGATTAATGGCCTAATTTTGGAGAAAAACCCCAAAGTGCTATTAAATTAGAGGGGGCAAATCGGAGATATGGGTTCTAAACCATTTTCATTCGTTTTTTCAATATATCTCGAAAACGAAGCAAAATTTTTAAGCAATTCCAAGGACGTTTTTTGTAGAGAGCAAATTTTCCCATCAAATAACATCTTTCGAGTAATTTTAGAAAAAAGTTTTCTATCCAAAACGTTAAAACTCCCGACGAAAAAAATGTCAAAATTTTTAAATTTTTTAGTTTTGTCAGTTTTTTTAATGGCATTTTTTTTTGGTTGAAGAAAGGTATAGGCATTGCTTCATAAAAAAGGAAGTCAATAAAATTTTATTTTAAATGCTATATCATAGAACTTTTTGCGTTTGAAATTCACCGAAATATTACCACTTAATCATAGACACTTATCGTTATTTTTCATCCTCAAAATAAGAATAAATGCAAACAGTATAAGTTTGCATTTATTTATAATATTTCTTACTCGATGGAAAGTTTTTTATATAAGTATATAAGAAATGCTACATATATATTTTTTTTTTACTTAACAATTTAAGTGTTTAATCCAAGTGCTATTATAATTCTTGAATAACGTTTCGATGGTCTATATCAACATCCACATCTACATCTTCAAAAATGTCATCTTCTGCAATATCGGCTACTTGCACACTATCGCAATTGACTCCCATTCATTCTTTACAAAATAATGAGCAAGGAATCTTAATTTTTCTTCAACCACAGCTTCCATGGCAACCTGAAGTGCAACCACAATCCATTTTTTTTGGCTATATCTCCGGTGCAGAAGGTGTAATTGTGCGAATCGGAATGAATCCACAATTAGAACTTTCCCAACCAAAGTTCAAATGATTTAATCGGTTTCCATGCCACTGTTGGATTTGGAAAAAAGTTCTTAGGCCATGATGTTTGATTGCATCGCGTGTTGGTGGCATTTGTGCCAGCGAAAAATTTGCACTTTTTAATAATTTGCAAAAATATTGGAAACGACAGTTGCTTAGGGTCTGGTTTAACATTGTTCCATACAAAAAAGCTGCAATCAGTATAAAAAGGATAAAAAATAATGATAAATGTCTATGATTAAGTGGTAATATTTCGGTGAAAGTTCTATGATATAGCATTTAAAAGAAAATTTTATTCACTTTCTTTTTTATGAAGCATTGACTATGCCTATCTGCAACCAGAAAGAAAAGCCATTAAAAATAAAAATGGGCACGACTGGGTCGCACGAACTTGCGATTGTGTTCTAAACACGATATCAAAATCTAAAGGCTGAGTTAAAGGTTTTGGTATTAGCTCTTCATAATATGTTTTGTGGTACAGGGTTGCCAACTACACATTAATTATGAAAATTGAATTAAATCACGTAAAATAATGAAAAAATTAAATTAAATATTCCAAAGATTTCAAGCAAAAATCTAAAAACGCCATTCTTTTGCAATCGCTAATACATATGAATGATGAAAATTTAATCAAAATCATTGGAGCAGTTTTTCCAAAAAACGGTTTTTTATTTTTAACTTTTTTTTAAAAACTGTTTTTTAAAAGTCGAGTATGCAAAGTTTTAGATCTTAACAAGAGTTGTTTTGACAAAAAATTTGAAAAAAATTAAAGTAATAGTTTTGAAGTTATTTCAAAATATCAAAATTTTTTAAAAATATTTTTAAAAATTTCCACACCTAAATTTTTTTTAATATTGATATGCAGTCTTTTTGTAACAGTTTACGACTTCTTAAATCCAAAGTTTCGTCAAGATCGTGTAAGCCATTAACGAGAAAGTCGGTTTTGTAAAAAACGGTACTATGGGAGGTACCGTTTTTAGGCTTTTTCCAAAACTTTTTTTTACATCATAAGAAAGAAAATCCAAAATTAATCCCTCACACAAAATTTTATCGAAATCGTTGGAGCCATTTCCGAGAAAAGTAAGTATTATCATATCGGTTGTATGGCAGGTCCCGTATTTCAAGACCTAGAGACCCAATTCCAAAAACCCCTCTGTAGACTGCTCCATAGACCCTAACTGCAAATCTTGAAAAAAATCGGTCAAGTGGTTCAGGCTGTAGATCCATATACAGACAGACATACAGACACACAGACATACAGACAGACAGACAGAATTGTAGGACCCACTTTTTTCGTATTCTCTATCGTCGCAATGTCGTATTTAATTGTTATCTCAAAATTTTTTTTCTGCACGATTGCAAGACTTGCCTTATAGTACCTATAATCGCAAGTAAAAACTGACAAAACTAAAAAATTTAAAAATTTTGACTTTTTTTTCGTCGGGAATTTTAACGTTTTGGATAGAAAACTTTTTTCTAAAATTACTCGAAAGATGTTATTTGATGGGAAAATTTGCTCTCTACAAAAAACGTCCTTGGAATTGCTTAAAAATTTTGCTTCGTTTTCGAGATATATTGAAAAAACGAATGAAAATGGTTTAGAACCCATATCTCCGATTTGCCCCCTCTAATTTAATAGCACTTTGGGGTTTTTCTCCAAAATTAGGCCATTAATCGATTCATGCAATAAAAATTCGCCCTTTTTTGAGTTCATTAAGAAATGACATAATCAATAGACTATAAGTGCCTATAATCGCTCCAATATTTGAAATCTTCATTGCTCCAGCTGACGGTCTTTCCACCGCAACCTACGCAGCTGACTATTGTTTTCGTACTTTGAATAACTCAAACGATCACCCAGTAAAGTTTCATCCGGCATACTATTACTTTAATTTAGGTGTTTTTTTACAAGATCATGCGAGCAGCTGACGCATATTCCCCCCTCCACGATGCAGCTGACGGTTATTTCTCAACTCAGTATGATCTAAACTATCCGTGAAAAAAGTTTCAGTCGGCATACTATGACTTTATTTTTATTTTTTTTTTACCACTTTCACGACCTCCCACACCCACACCCACCGCGGGTGCGCCAGCTGACGCTTGATTCGTTTATATGTCATCCAAGATCTATTGAAAAATATGATATCCGATCGGCATAAAATCACTACCTAAAATGCAACGCTACCTCCCGGACTATGATGCATTCGCAATTGAGTCAGCTTCCAGAATAATTGGTGCATTGTGTGCACTGTGATGGCTCATGATTAGAGCCAGGTCCATAGCAGCACTAGCATTGAACTCTGAGCTAAAGTCGTTAAATGAGCTGCGAAAAGATGTTTCCCCAACGCCTTTCTGTTGTTCGTTGTTTTGCTTAATGTTGTCCGATGGGTAGATGGTATGGATTCCACCAGTAGTGCCAGGACCATCACGAAGAATGCCATCATGGTCGACGACTTCTTGTGACTGCGATACCATAGATGTGGTTTCATCTTGAGTGGTTGTGTGGTTTTGGTGGTAAAGGACTTCGGTTGGATGCCTTGTGCTATCGATGTTTAGCATTTGCATGTCGCCTACAGGGTGGCCACTAATAAATTGATTTTTGGTATTTAATTGGTCTTCCTTCTTCTGGTCCTATGAAAGAGAGAGAGAAAAACGGAGAGATGCAGATTTTGTTAATTAAATTATGGCTGCAATTAGATTCTGGGGTTTGTACTTTAATCAAATATTTTATTGTTTGCTTTGCATTTGGGGTTTGTGGAAGTTGCTATAATGCCTTTTACTATTCCTAGCAGTATATTTAAAATATTGTCTTAGTTAGGAATAATAAATTTTTAGTGAAGGAGTTGAAAGCTAAATAGTTTTAGGGTTGCTTCTAAACGAGAATTGGGTGACTCAAAGGCATCTACAGCTAGAAAAATGATTAAATAAGTTCATGTTACGGGGTTCTGTCATGGGTACCAGTGATGGCGTGATGGTTAGCATGAGTTACCCTTTTTTATTCGTAAGACTTTTGGTTTCAGCGAATGCATCAAATGGATTGACCAATCTTCTGACCCCAAACCTACAAATTTTTGAACAAATTCACTGAAATGCCGCAATGTGATCATTATAGAGTAATAGGTACTTCCTTTGTATCTGCAAGTCAGCCACCTTAAAACTAGCAGCCATGAAAACAGAATTAAGGTCACAGTATGCTTAAGTTTCATGAAAGATGTTGAGATTCAAGCAGCTCGAAATATTTGGAACACTCAACAAAATGGAAGCCAGTGGATCAGTAATGGAAGACGTGCAATCGTTGAGCAGAATACTCCAAATGTAAAGGTTGAACTTTGCCTTTAAGTGTGGAAAGCATACCATACACCAAATGGCCGACTCGGGAAGTTACACGTCATACGATTCTTTTGAAGTAATTTTTGACCACTTTTTTTTCACATCTCGGGCGGTATCTCGACCAGAACTTGGGTAATGTTGACCTTTAATGTGTTTATAGGTCTAAAATTATTTTTACAGACAAGGTCTTCTGCGTTGCCCCTCAGAAAAATTTCTAACAGTGTCAAATCGCATGAGCTGCGTGGCTGAATGACGTCGCTACAACGCGAGATTTCATGACCAGTGGCCTATTTTTTTTTTTTTTTTATAATAAACGCGCTCATCAAGGGGTTAGGATCTCCCTTATAATGTTATAGAACACAGTGCGAGCAATTAGGAAAATGGGAGAGAATTTAAAAAAAAACACCGACGCACTTTTGAATTTTTGTGAATCGTAATGTTGGAGAAAAACAGGACCAGGTAGAGCATTCTACATTCGGGTGGTGCGACTATTTTACCAAATTACAAGTTCTTTATTACAAGTTTATTATTGTTATTTCACCAAACGTAAGTGTCTATAATTTTGCTGTTTTTGTATGTTGTAAAGGGAAATTTGTGGGAAAATTGCCTTTTCTGTTTTTGAAACACGAAATTACAGTTGTAATATACAAGTAAAAAACTTGTTAAAATATAACTGACTAGCTGAGCCGCCCGGCTTTGCTCGGGTCTGTAGTTTTAAGGATCCCGTTCTCGTTTTTCCTTAGTGTGGGACTATGTGGCATCTTAATGCTGAAAGAATTTTCGAAATCTGTCCAGTTGTTCCTAAGTTTCCGTTCTCAACCCATTCCTGTTGCAATCTTCCGTTCCAGTGGAAATATCTGAATGAAATATAAATCTATGTCACTGAAGGATAATGGTTACACCCTAGAGTTGAAAGAATTTTCAAGATCGGTCAAGTAGCTTTAATGTTCCCGATCCCTTTCCTTTTTCTGATCCTGTCGGATTATAGGGATGAAAAATATAGCCTAAGTTACTGACAAAGGGTAAAGAGGGATAATGTAGCACTCTTAATGTTGAAAGAATTTTTGAAATCGGTCCAGTAGTTGCTAAGTTTCCATTTCCAATCCCATTCCTGAAGGAGTCTTCCATTATACAGGGTGATTCGCATAAGGTCTGACAAAAAGATAGGGTGTGTAGGTTGGACCTAGACAAGCAAAAAATCGTTTGGGAAAGGGGGGGTCCATTTTCCACCGTTTAGGCGATAGGGGCAATTTAAGAAAAAAATCACTAAAAATGGGAAAAAAATTATTTAAAAATCACGGTACTACCTACAGAATCGTGCTATAGCATTTAGAAAAGCCAAAAACTTAAACATTAATTTAAATTTAAAAATAAGTTGTTCAAATAAATAGTTTCTGAAATATTAATTTTCAAAGTCAAAATTTTGAAAAAAAAACATAATAATAAAACATAACATTCCTTGACAGGAACCATCTCTGGACTAAACCATGTCTACCCTGAAAATTTAATAAAAAACCGTTGGGTGGTTTTGGAGATTACCCCGGACATACATGCATACATACATAGATACATCCTATTTTATATATATAGATTTGTGAGTTTTTATTTCACTATAGGAATTAGATTTACAAAATTGGTTGAGTTGTTTGAATATGGTACAGATGAAATCTTACGTGTAATGCTTTTTACAGTTTTGTGTCCTCTTCGATTTTATAACAAAAATGTTTTTGCATGAAAGCATAGCGTCAGCGATAGCAGTGATGATGTTTTGCTCGTTGATGTTTTCAGCACAATGTTCAAAATCACTGTAAAAAAAAAAACACTTGTAAGCTACAAGTTGTTCTTGACTGCAGTGCCACAAGATTTTCTTAACACTTGTGATCTACGTAATTTTTTCCACAATTTTGTCCGCCCTGATTACAGGTCTTGTAAACTTAAAATTTGCAGTTGATGAGATAAAAAACTGGGTTACAAGTTTGTAATTGTCATTTACAAGTACCAATTTGACGTCGTCACTTTTAATTTAAGCGCCGAGTGATTTGAAGGCTGCTTGACTATCTGAGAAAATCTGGATATTCGTTGAGGATATCACGTTTTCTTTTAGCCACGATGCGACTTCTTTGATCGCTTCGAACACGCTACAGTGGTTTGGAAGGCGGAACGAGAAACTTACGTTAAGTCGGTTTGAGTACACCCAGCAGCCTACCCCTTCTTCGGTTTTGAATTGTTGTTCAAAAATGAGGTGATTATTGTCTACTGTCCCAACTCGTTGTGAAAGGTTGGCAGGTTTCAATTGATTTAAGTAATAAAGCGATGAAGATGTAAATCCAAATGCAAAATTAGCCACAGCGAGGTGTCCAACTGCTGCGAAAGCCAGGAAAGCAATGAATTCGGATCATCAGCATCACTTGAACTAACAACAGCAATATTTTAGACTGAGCGTTCATTACAATAATCAACAGTGTGACATCAGAAACTCTTCTTCTCTTTTCAAATTTCATCACAATTTTGCCGATTGCTTGCGTAGTCGGTCGACTATCACCAATACAACCATCGCCTAGTGGCCATTTTTATAGTAGACAATGCATTATGGCAAATAGAAACTTCAACTCATATTATAATCCTTCAAATGAGTTCGACAGAGTGTCAAATACCAGAGCTACCAACTTAAAACCACAAATTGAATGAGCCTGTACGTTACCTAAAACGCCTTAAAGTTTGTTGTGGCCTTACGCTCTCGGTCTAACAGCAATTTTATGCTTAAAACCGACTAAATACCTTTTTAAAATAATGAAACTATTTCAAGGAAGGCTTTAGTTATTCACATTGTAGTCCAAAGGACAATATCGAGTGCCAAGAATAAACAACGCTGGTCCAACAGCATTTCCTTGAGGAACACCAGAAGTTTTACTTTATTTTTCAAATTTTCTTTTCTTGTTTCCAAATTTTTACTTCGCATTCGAAAAACGTTGAAAGAAGGCTTAAACTTAAAGCACTTCAAGTAACTTCCTGAGTAATTCTGTAGAGAGCTAACCACATTGTATGGCTACAATGTCGCTAGCTTGCCAAAACACAAAATTGGTTGTCATTATAATTTGAGACGGTTGAATTCAACTAATTTTAAGATTTGAGCTGCTGTTTTAGTAGGTAAGATAAAAAGTTTAACATTATAAGCCAAGTCTTGGAGCATACCAAAAATGTGGTTATGATACAAGCAGCTCCTTCCTCTTGGTATTATCGTTGCAGTATTGAGTACAACAATAATACCAATACTGGCCCAACAGCACTTCCTTGCTGAACACCAAAATATTTTCTTTAAATTCTCAAAATCTCATTCCTTACTTCATTTGAAATAGCTCTTTTTACGCTTAAACCTAACATGCACCATTTCCACTTCATCATCTTACATAATATGCCAGCAGATTTCTGTTGCCTTATTTTGATAAAGTTCCTTCAACCTCTCTCTCATTTGTTTTCTAAACTCTTTAACGTAACATAAGCCCAGATTTAATTTCATTTTGATTGATTAGGCGCGATAACTTATATTCAACTTTAAATTCAATTACCAGCAATGAAAAACCCAACTGGCTCAACCTTTTTCTTTCAAATTAATTCACAAATGTCGTAACAGCTCATGTGGACTTCACACGAGTTCACTCACGCCATTTGCCATGTTCCCTACTGATATCTACTTTAAGGCACTCTCAAATGGATGTTGCATTTAATTATTCATACAACCCCTTAGGGTTTTGACTAAACGATGATAAATGTTTTTGCTGTGGCTTTCAATACCCATCAATCAATTTACAAACTTTCCATCACCCGTTTTTTTTGTTTTTTTTTTTTGCTTTCGCGGTATTTGACTGAGTACCAACACCAACGATTCGGGATAACGAGTAAATATACGTATGGGCCACAGGGACAGAGCAACCCATTTAAAAAAAAAAAGGAAAGTAGTGACAACACTTGATGTAAATCGATTCTATGGTAACACAAGAGCTATGACCTACCTTCTATCTACCACAGAAACTGACGGCTAAATTGTTTTCCAACTGTCAGCACCCCTCACACTCTTAAACAGAAGCCTCATTGTTCACCACAGAGTCAACATCAACATCATTTTTCACCTGGAAGGCTCTGTTGGCACCATCACCCTTAAAAAGAGTCACTCAGCGTCAGCTTGAACATAACAAATACATAGCAAGGACCAGCAAAAAAAAAGGAAAGCTCTTCGTTGTTAGAGCCGTATAACAAGACCCTCTTATTCTATCAAGAGTGTGACCGAACCAGATGCCACTCTCAAGTTGTATTCATGACCTTTAAGAAAAATACAAGGATTGTGGCTTAAAGAATGCACGGCATGAATTTCTAAATGCTTCATCTATCCTTCAAGAAAATTGCATACCACGCCGACCATCTCCACCGCATCAAAATGCTGCCAATATGTTTTATGTGCGCTTATGCAACGCTTATTTATGTTGTTTTAATTAAAAATTACCTCAGACGATGAGTGAAGTGAAGAGCAAGCAGTCTTTTAAGTTGAAAACACTGTTGCACAAAAGAATTTTCTGGAAAAAAAAAATACTAGCTATGGTTGCCCACAATTGGGTGAGTTGAGGTGGAAATTTCTTGTTGGTGCATGTTTCTGCCTTTTTAATTGAAATATGGATTTTTCCTGTTTCTCTTTCCTCCCAGCTTTTTAATTTCTTTTTTTTCCATTTCAAAGGAGCTAAAGGATAACCTACTCTTAATTCAAATGAAGGGGAACCTTCATTTTTAGAAAGTTCATATTTTGTTTGTCTTTATTATTTCTTTTTCACTATTTCCATGAAAAAAAAAGAGCAGAGTAGTCAGTGGTTTCTTTGGAAGCAGTGGAAATTACTAATTTCGTCCTTGAAATAAAAGTAAAATAGTTGGGAAATGTCACATTGATGTTTTTTTTATGGAAGGAGGAGATGGCAATTAACTTTTTCTAAACTTAGCGACCTGATTTGTCATTCTCATTACTTTGAGCACATTACTTCTTGTCCATGAACAAAGCTTTCCATTTTTAGACATTTGAACGGAATTAAGAAAGTGGTCATGTAAAACTAGAACACACTGATTTTCATTTGGCAAGGAATCTTATAAATGTCATCCTAACTGAAATAGATAAAAATGGTTAAGAAACTACTCTTTTCTCGGTATATTTCTTTTCCCATATAAATTGGCTGGTTAAAAATTTTAAAGTTTCGCTGGATGTTTTGCCAAAGTAGCGACTAGTGAGTGGATATGCAGTACACCGTCCTTCGAGAAGGTAAAGAAAAGGATTTGCTACTCTTAGAAACGAGTAAGCTCGAGGCTTTTTAAGTAAATTACTTTAATTAAAAGAAATGATGTGTTATTAACAATGTCATATTTTTTTGTTCCTTTGAAGGACTGGTCATACAACGCAGCTTTCCAGACGATACTTTTCAATGGTAAGCAGTAGCAACTGCCAACAGTGCTTGCTCTAAACTTAATCAAAATATTTGCACCATGTTTTAAAAGAAAAACTTATTAACTAATAAGTGTGGCTTTTCTTATTAATAGTCACTGTTAGCAGCCAAAAGATGAGCATTTCCACGTTGCTAGCCGCTACAAAATGCTCACCGTCTGACGTTGAGTGCGGTGAATTTCATGTTCACATCAAGCTGATAAACGGATGGCAATGGCGGCTTCTTAACTCACCGCCAGCAACCATCCTAGTGTGACCACGGTTTACAGCTTTTATGACAAAATTTTGTCATTATCTTTTCCACACTCATTTTTTATTATAAATAATAAATTATTAATAATAATGGAAAGCGATAGTCTAGATTTTAGTTTTAATGTTCTCAAAATTGAAATTTATACCAGACACAGTGTTCTTATCTAACTAACTTACTGGTGATATGGGCATTTCAAGGCGAGATGAACATAGGAATCAATTACTAACATCTTTCGCCAACAATTTCGATATCGGGTGAGCTCTCTTCAGTTTTGCACTCTAATTCGGTTGAGGCATTCTTCCACTTGATTAAGCCACCTTAGACGAGGTCTTCACGTTCCACGATATGCTTACAATCTGCTTACGAAAGCCTGTGAGACGGAGCGTTGATATCCATCCGCTCTACACGTTTCAGCCATCTCGCGATGCTTATTCTTCTAGCTATGCCCATGTCACTGTACAGCTCTCACCGTTCGTTCATGTATCTTCCTCTACACACATTGTCTTCGCATACGGAACCAAGGATTATTCGGAGTGTTTTCCTTTCGAAAATTTCTTATTCGTTTTTGATAAGGTTCATACTTCCGCACCGTATAGCAGGACTAAGATGATCAATGTCTTGAAAAAGTATTAAGTCCTTACCCTGGTTATTCTAGAAAGAGTTATGTCTCTCGGTTGCTTTCTTAGCCTGAAGAAGAAGCTGTTGACAGAAGATATGCTCCGTTTTATCTCCGAACTGATGCTGTTTTTCGTGTCTATAGCGGATTCTAGGAAGACGAAGTCCTGTACTACCTCCAAGTTATGTCTGTCTATTGTGACGTATTGTCCAATTCGTCGATGTTCTGTGTCCTTGTTTGATGACAGCATATACTTCGTTTTGCCCTTATTAACCATCAAACCCATTTTTGCCGCTTCTGTTTCAATACTCGCAAAAGCACCTATGACATCATGCTTTTTTCTTCCCATTACGTCAATATCGTCTGCGTAGGCGAGTAATTGTACAGACTTTTGAAAGATTGTTCCTGTGGTGTTGACGTTTGAGTTTCCTACAATCTGTTCAAGTATGATGTGGAAGAAATCGCAGGACAGTTTGTCGCCTTGCTTAAAGCCTTTTTTGACATCAAAGGTCTCAGTGGGTTCTTTACCGATCTTGACGGAGCAGCGTGAAGTCTCCAAAGTCATCCTGCATAGTCGTACTAGATTTGCACCGATGGAAAAACAAGACATGGCTCTGTACAGCTAGTCTCTGTAAATATCATCATAAGCGGCCTTAAAATCGATAATAACTTTTCGGGAATCAATATTATATCGCGAGCTTTTTCCCAGTTCTACAGTAAGTGTGAACATTTGGTCGATAGTGATTTTTTCTATTCTAAAACGACATTGGTGGTGGTGCTCGTGGCGTGATGTTCAGCGTGTCTACCTTTAACGTGGGAGCTTCGTGGTTTGAATTCCAACAGAAACCAAAAAATGTTTTTTCACTTGTATCACCATTCGTTAGGAATTAGCAAGTCCTCCGTTACTAAATTCATTGCCTTGAAAAGCACTTTCTCGATTAGCAGCTCGGAGCCGTTAGAAAATAGTAGGTCACCTCCATTCCCTCACAATAAGGTATGGCTGTGAGAAATGTGCAAGGCCCCGAAGCTCACCGCTCTGTTGAACCAACCTTTTGTATGTACTTACGTTACACGGCATTGACAAGGACCTATCACATTGTAGACAAGATGTAATATGCTAAACTATGAAAGCAATTGATCGAGGCAGTCTGCTTAACAACGCAATTTGTGTCTTCATCGCCGTTTAGCAGTCTGTAGAAGTGGTCTCTCCAGATCCCCAATACGCACTGCGACTGTTTTCCTTCTGGTCTTTATAGGCATGAGTTTGAGGTTTGGTACCCTGCTGGCATGAACTCTTCAAATTTAAGCAAAACCTGCGAATGTCACTCCATCTCTCAACTTCTTAAAATGCCTGGCTTCTCTTGCTGCTGTTTTTTCGTTTGTGATCTCCTCTTGCCTTTTTTCTTGTGGGTGTTGTCTTGTGTTGTTCGCAAAAAGCCCTAACGAAGTGTTCTTGTGCATCAATATTTCTGAAGCTTTTTGTTGGGCTTCATTTGGCTGTTTGCATCCTTCAGCGAAACTAACCATTATTCTTTTCATTTTCATTTTTTATCTTTGGATAAATGTTTTTTTGTTGAGTGAAAACTTAGTGTGTGACACGTGCTTGAGATAGTAGAAACATAATTGCGGAAAAGTAAAAACTGTAATCAATAAAAACTTAATGGCATCCGCAAAATACGAAATAGCAATAGAAGCAAATGAAATCAATAAGGTACATATTCCTTAGTATATCGCTGTGGTAGAGCGGTAGACCACTTCGTGGGAGGTCGGGGCTCATTAACAAAACCTCTTTAGCGGTTACAGCGAGAGATCGGCAATTTCTTCTTGAACAATACTGCTATGCACCAGAGAAACCTGCTAGACGACTGTGAATAATAGTTCTCTTCCATTCCATCGAAAAAATCGGTCAGTCTTTTTTGTTCAGAAATATGTCAATGAATAAGTTTTCCAAATCTTAAATCTTTTTATATATATCGTTATATCTCTATGCCTCTCTGTATATTAATCAAAGTCGAGTTTGTTCGAACATTTATAACTCGAAAACGAGAATGACTGGACCGATTTTCGTCAGTATTGATTTGTTTTTTTTTATGCCCCGAATAGCAAAGTAATATTTAAAAACATTGGACGCCGATGGGAACGGGATTTAGAACGGAAACTTAAAACCTACCGCACCGACTTGAAAAACTCAGCATTTAGAAGCTCAATAACATAGACTTTATTCCATCCCCATATTTCCGGAGGAACGCAAATCTTAAAACTATCAGGCAACCTTCATCTTAGCCCCGCAGGTGATCCTGAAAATATTTGTTTTTAACAATTTTGTGTAAGCAACTCTTTGAATAAGTCAAACCCGAGCAACACCGATTTGGTATATTATTTAAGAATTAAAAAATAACACACCGATCACAAAAATTTGAAAATCAGTTGACCTTTAGACTGACAACCCCTTAAACATTCACTTATGTCAAGTCCAATGACTTTCTTAAACTGAATATAAATACATATTTCATTAGAGTTAATTGTTCCCACAAAAGCATTGCTCCTGTCTTTCAAAAATACAACGATAATGAAAAAACATTATTTCATTCGGCCATCCCATAAATCAGCCTATGAAGGACATACAATAATTATACCCATCGTCTAAAAATGAAAAATCTTTTGACAAGGGTCTCTGCACCGAAGTTTCTTTTTAGTCTCATCTTTTATCTCAGTCAATGCCGGTTTATCATTTCCAATACCCATAATTCTCATTACTCAAATAATCCAAAGATAAATCTATGGGATTTTAAAAAAATTATCCTCTTTTAAATAATGACAGCTATTTTCTCAAATATAATGAAATGAATTTAATTTCATGGAACAATTATAATTTACGAGTACTCTGCCCCGTTCGTACTGGACAAACTTTTGTGAATTGAATACATTGTGACAAAGGATGACAGGAAATGGATTTCTTAGGCATTCTTACTAAGCGAATTACATTTCTTCTTGAAGTTATCACTCACAAAAGGAAAAAGTTTCTAAAAAGAAATCACAAGCGAAAAAGGTTGTCTTGGAATCAATGCAAACTGTTGTCATTAAAACATAAAGTTTTGCTTTTGAAAGTTAAATACAAAAATTGTTAAATACATTTTGTCGCCATGTAACAGTGGCGCGGGTCCAGCAGGGATTCCTTGAGGCACGGATCTCCTCTTGTATCGATAATACGAAAATTTTGTCGTCAGTGTTGTTATAAATCCTTCTTTTCTAACCTAACTTATCATATATTAATGTGCACTGTGCAGTTCAATCAATACAATTAAGTTTTAAATAAAACGTCATTCAAATGGCCACCGCGACTTCTTCTGCTGCAACAAATTCAATGAACCCAATTCTCTAGCACTTTTTCCACAAAATCAAGTCGTATATCATGGGTGGCACGTTCTATATTGACTTGAAAGGCTTGAAGAGAATCTTGTTTATCCTGAAAGACCAATGAATTCAAATAACCCTTCAAAAAATAGTCTAATGGTGTTAAATCGCAACTTTTTGAAGGTCAATCAATATCAAAATTTCTTGAAATAATCGAATCTCCAAACTTTTTTCACAATAATTTAATTGATGCATTTGCTGTGTGGCACGTAGCCTCTTCTTGTTGAAAACAAATGTTGTCAAGATCATCTTCTTTCAGTTCGGGCATAAAAAGTTGGTTATCGATCTATACCGTTCTCTATTAACAGTAATGGTGTTACCAGCTTCATTTTGAAAGAAGTACGGACCGATGATTCCACCAGCCCAAAAACCACACCAAACTGTCAAATTAGGTGAATGTAATAGTTTTTCATGAATATTTTGTGGATTTTCATCGCACCAGAATTGACAGTCTTGTTAATTTACCTAACCAGTCAAATGAAAGTGAATCTCATCGGAAATGATGATTTTCTTAAAAATCGTTGTCGGCTTCAAGTTGTTCCAAGGCAAAATCAGAAAACTCACGACGTTTACGGTGGTCCAATGGTGAAATTGTATACCCTTCTGAATGCAATAAAAAACAAATGACAGATCATGACATACTACAAATGGCCGAAACGCCACTGCAAAATCATATCCTACCTATTGGAAAACCCTTTATTGGTTTATTATATGGTACCCGTGGCGTGATGGCTAGCATGTACAACTGCTAACCCAGAGGTTTGAGTTTCGAATCCCAGCAGAGGCAAAAATGTTTTTCCACGGGTATCGCCTTTCGCGAGGAACTGGCAAGTCCTCCGTCAGTAAATTCATTGCCATGAAAAGCACTTTCTCAATTAGCTGTTCGGATCCGGAAGAAAATTGTAGGTCCCCTCTCCATTCCCTAAAAAGGAATGGTTGTAAAAATGTGCTAGGCCCAGGGGCTCCTCACTCTGTTGCGCCACCCTATTTATATAACTTAACTAGCTGACCCGGCCAAGCGTTGCTGTGGCTAACGTAACATAAATTGAGATGTATCCTATCTTTCAAGTTGGATCAAACTGCACACGGTGTTCAAATTTGATTAAAATCGATTAAGTAGTTTAGGAGTCCATCGCGGACAAACATCGTGACACGTAATTTATAATAAATATTAAGATATCAACACGGAAGGCATTTGATTTTTGTGTGCGAAATTTGCTGCGAGATTGGACGATAGAATCGCTTGAATCGCCAGAGAAATTATTCAAAATTTAGTTTTGAACTGTCAAAACACTGAAGCACAAACTTCATTTAGTACGAGTAGTTTCAAACTAAATCAAAAGGCACTCAGCATATGTATATGCAATTGTTTTTCTTTGTAAAATATAATTTTTCTACTTCAAGTTCAACTAAAAGTTAAATTTAATGCCATGTCTTCAGCAAAAAGAAATTTTCTGAATAATCCAGAGTATTTTTATTTTATTTGTGGTGAATATGTAGGTACAAAAATAATTTCCGAAATTCGATCATGGACTTTGTGAAAACTTCCTACTCTGACTACTTCAAAGTGCAAATGCGTAATTTAGATCAACCGTGGGTACCTTCAAGTGTATTTAATTTGTCCAAGTTTTGTTAATTTGTGACAGTGGTCCAATGGAAAAAGGCTTTCTTTAAAGTTTAAAACATAAGAAATATGATGATAATTGTTATTTTTGTGTTGTTAATATAAATGGCATTAATTCAAATAACCGTTATAAACGGGCATGTCCTAATTTACCGTCGGCCAAAAGACCGACCATGCTGACTACCTCAGGTGAACAACTTTTACCACCAGGACTAAAGTAAGATGACCCCGATTTTGTCCTTGAAGTCCCAATAGAAGAATATTTGACCAAAGCGAGTTAACTGACTTAATTAGAGAGTTTAATTTTACAAAAGACCAACTTTAATGATCAACAAGGAGAAAGGTTCCAACAAAGAATTTGTAAAAGTTAATGGAATGTGCACATTAGGCTGGGGAAAAAAAATTAAAGTTTAAAAAAGCCATATTGAAAATATTGTTTGGGATAGCTAAAAAAAATTCCAAAAATGTTTGAGCTCAAAAAAAAATTTATGTAGAGGTCTATCAATCGTGTTTTATATTTCTTAGACCTAAATTTACTTGAGCGTCAAAACTGTTCAGTTATTTTCATCCCAACAAATTTAACGACAAATATTTTTGTAGAAAATTAAATTTCCTTTAAAAAAAAAGTTTGGAGTTTCTTAACTCACGTACAAATAAATATGTGAAAAGTTGCAAACATGTTTCTTAAAGAAAATTTAATTTCCTAAAAAAAAATGAACAAATTTTTTTCATTAATAGTAACAATAAATAAAATAATGATTTTCTATGATCTCGACTATCAGTTTGCTACATTGAGTAAAAAAAAAGAATCAACAACGAAAAAAACCGAGAACGTTTTATTTTTTTAAAAATGTAAGAAGACTTTATTTGTTAGAAAATTAAATTTTCTTTAATAAACATGTAACACAATAGCGAGCTTACTATAGCGAAATGAACCACTTTTTAAGCTGTTTCACATACTTTTTGACCGCATATACTTCAGAAAAATATTTAAAATAAGGGGAAAACTCAGCCGTTGGAATTTCATACCACATCGGTCAGACCAACTATTAAAAATCTATGCCTTAAAGTCCGAGAAGACGATTTCCACCTTCTTGGAGTATGTGGAATATTGAAAGAATACTGAAGACATTATGTATATGGAGGTTAAAGCTCTGGACCTAAATGAAGCATTCAACATTTCGAATGAAGAAAGAAGTTGGGACCTGTTACACAATTTTATTGTAGCCGCCGTCCCTTCCTGAATGTGAACCACACTTAAACGTCAAGGTTTTTTCTGCATTTCATTTGATACTTCTCGATTTCAGACTAACTCAATTTGAACCATTGAAAGATACACAATCGAGCAACGCTTTAAAGTTATTCAGGCTAATTATGAAAATGGGCGTTCAAATTAAAAATCTGAAGATGTTAAAAGACCCGTGCATGCTGGTACAGGAAAACTGGTAGTGTGGGTAGTGGATAGTGTGTAGCTGCCAACCTCAACTCGTCGTCGTGTCCAACAATTACACCTCTCACGCTCGTCGTTGAAGAACAACAACAATTCAGCCACAATTCAAGAGCTAAAGGATGAGTCAATTCAGCACGGCATAGAACCTCAATTATATCTCAGCGTCATCGAAAATTTAGACCATCGGAAGGAGGTGTGCCGCCGAGGTTGCGGCGGCCATTTGGCCTATATTTTGCTTCACCCATAATTGAACCATACCAATTTTATCGTAATAAAAAGAAACGACAACGATTTCCTAAATAATTTGTGTTTTATTCAAAATCAACATCGGCCCTTAAAATCCCACGGGAACGGGAACGTAAAAGCCACTATTCTACGCCGACAAAGTTGCGGGCACAGAGCACATCTAGTTTATCATTATTTTTTGCAAAATAACAAACTGTACATTCCTTCTTTTACAAATTTCAGCTTGATGGTTAAACCATAAAGAGAGCTTTTAAAGAAATAAAAAATTATGTAAATCTCTGAATTCAATAAACTGAACTAAACTAACTAAACTAAACTGAACTAATATCGAGGCTCTTCAATGGAAAATGTGTAGTAACGAAACGCAATTGAGATATCTGTCTCTTTATATTCATATCTATCTATCTATCTGTCTGGGTCTATGAAATAACTTCCACGAAATAAGTCCCACTTTTAAAAACGAAATAAGTCCCACCAAAAATTGCTATTTTGAAAGTGGGAGTTATTTCGTTTTTAAAAGTGGGACTTATTTCGTTACGCGTTTTTATTTTAAGGGGGACTTATTTCGTTTTGAGTGGGAATAAATTCGTTTTGTAAAGTGGGAGTTATTTCATACCCCTAAATTTATATTTTAATATACTCTCACCTCCACGTGGTGAACATCGGGTGCCTAGTACCTCAACTGGAGATTGGGTCTCAACCCTAGTGGAAGGTTGTTGGTGGCAGCAAACGAGAGAGGGGGGGAGAGGTGTTCCCACTAAGGCACCTCTTCTTTCATCCAGACGGCAGCGGAGGAATTCCCTAGATGGAATCAACGGTGGCGTCTACAGTTCCAGTCAGGTTGAACTACTTAGTGAACACCTTATAGGGCTACTACAGCATATTTGGAGCCCAGGCCTATAAGGAGCGGTTTATCCGGCTTCCCATCCTTGGAGCTATACAAGGATCTGGTCCTCCAGGTTGGGGGTCGTGCTGTCGGGGTGACTTCCCGGCCACGTAAAGCAATTATTAGTTGCGAAGCACCAACAAGCCTCGGATACGGACGGATTTACTGATGACGAACCTAGCAAACGAAAAACGGACAACTAGCTTCGGATCTGTACGTGGAATGTTAGGTCCCTTAATAGACCACGTGCAGCCGAACAATTAGCGGAAGCCCTAAACTGCTACAAAGCAGATATTACCGCTATCCAAGAAATGCGATGGGATGGGCCAGGTAGACGCAGACTAAAAGACTGCGATATCTACTACGGCGATTGCTACCGGGAACAGAAGCAGCGACTGTTTGGATGTGGATTCGTTGTTGGAACTAGACTCAGGCAAAAAGTCTTGAGTTTCAACTATGTGAACGAGCGCATAGCAACAATCCGCATCAAGGCTAAATTCGTCAACATAAGCCTCATTTGCGCACACGCCCCCACAGAGGAAAAGGATGAAGACACCAAAGACGTATTCTACGAGCTCCTGGACAAAACATATGAGCAGTGCCCTGGCTATGACATTAAGATTGTTCTAGGAGATTTTAATGCCAAGCTAGGAAGAGAGGATATCTTTGGTGGAATAATCGGAAGATACAGCCTGCACGACAACACCTCCGATAACGGATTCAGGCTGATCGATTTCGCTGCGGGGCGAGATGTTCTGGTAGCTAGTACGCGGTTCCAGCACCTCAATATTCACAAAGGGACATGGAAATCTCCTGATCAATCAACCGTCAACCAGATTGACCACATTGCGATCGACGCACGGCACTTCTCCAGTATAGAGGATGTCCGAACATTCCGAGGGGCCAACATTGACTCGGACCACTACCTTGTTGTAGCCAAGGTACGACTGCGGATATCCCGATCCAAGCCAACACAAGGAAATACTGTGAGACAATTCGACGTTGGACGACTACAATCGCAAGAGATCGCCAAGTCTTTTTCCGATCGAGTCTCTTACAACCTCTCAAGGAGTCCTATGCCGCCAGCATCAAGTATAGAGAACCAGTGGCAGCACTGCCAATCAGCCATCAGAGATGCCGCCTCTGAAGTGCTGGGTTTCGACGGCCACCACAACGAAACCCCTGGTTTGACGACGAATGCCGGCAAGCACATGCAGCTAAACAGGAAGCATACAAAGCGGCGCTGCACAAAAAGACTAGAACTGCTTATGAGCTCTACAAGCAGAAGAGGAGAGACGAACACCGGTTTCTCAGACGGAAAAAGAGAGAGCATGAGAAGCGCGCGATCGAGGAGATAGAAGGGTGCCACAGCAGGAATGAGGTTCGGAAGTTTTACCAGAAGGTAAAAACAACAGCCTCGGGCTACAAGCCCCGAGCCGAAGCCTGCAAAGACGATCAAGGGAACATCGTGGTGGAACCGCAGTCTATGCTGAGGATATGGAAAGACCACTTTTCCAAGCTCTATAACGGCGATGATGGACCCAATTCCGCTGTTAGAGAGATAGAACCATTCGATTTAGGCGACGTAGACCAAGAATTCCGCCAACCCGACCTGAACGAAGTGAAGACAGCAGTGTCCAAGCTAAAGTCCAACAAAGCTGCTATAGCTGATGGCCTCACTGCCGAATTGTTTAAATCGGCCGGCGATGACCTGGTCAGGAGTATGCACCAGCTCATCTGCAAAATATGGTCGGAAGAAAGCATGCCCGATGAATGGAACCTCAGCATCGTTTCCCCGGTCCTCAAGAAAGGAGACCCTCTGAACTGCGCCAACTACAGAGGTATCAGTCTTCTTAACATCGCGTACAAGATCCTCTCTGCCGTATTGTGTGAGCGTCTGAAGCCATTCGTCAACAACCTGATAGGTCCTTATCAGTGCGGCTTTAGACCAGGAAAGTCCACCATAGACCAAATCTTCACACTACGGCAGATCTTGGAAAAAACCCAGGAGCTTCAAATCGATACCCACCACCTTTTTATCGATTTTAAGGCCGCATATGACAGCATCTATAGAGAGGAGTTATATAGAGCCATGTCTAGTTTTGGCGTCCCTACCAAACTTGTCCGATTGTGTAGGATGACGATGGAGAACGCACGCTGCTCCATCAGGGTTGGAAAAGATCTCACCGATACATTCGATGTCAAAAATGGTTTTAGGCAAGGCGATGCACTGTCATGCGACTTCTTTAACATCGTTCTTGAAAGAATAGTGCAAAACTCCTACGTCAACACAAGAGGCACAATCTTTCAAAGGTCCGTTCAATTGCTCGGATATGCCGACGATATTGACATAATTGGAAGAACGCAGCGTGATGTCAATGGCGCGTTTATGAGCATTGAGACGGAAGCGAAGAAGATGGGTTTAGTGGTAAATGAGGGCAAGACCAAGTATATGCTGTCATCAAGAAAGGACACCCAACACCGACGTCTTGGACAGAACGTCACGATTGACAGCTATAACTTTGAGGTAGTTAAGGACTTTGTCTACCTAGGCGCCGCTATTAATTCAGACAACGACACGAACGCAGCGGTGAAATCAAACGAAGAATAACTCTTGCCAATCGCTGTTTCTTTGGACTAAGAAGGCAATTGAGTAGTAAAGTCCTCTCTCGAGCAACTAAAGTGTCCCTGTATAAGAAACTTATCATCCCGGTTCTTGTATATGGCGCAGAGGCATGGACCTTGTCAAAGGCAGACGAGAACGCTTTAGGATGCTTCGAGAGAAAAATTCTTCGGGTGATATTTGGTCCCGTCTGCATAGATGGAGAATGGAGAAGAAGATTCAACGACGAATTGTACGGGCTGTACAGCGACACTGACCTTTTCAAACGAGTCAAGGTCCAGCGGCTTAGATGGCTGGGTCATGTAGAGCGAATGGACACCAACGCTCCGGCCCGGAAAGTCTTCGAATCCAATCCCGAGGGACGGCGCAGTAGAGGAAGACCGCGACTCAGGTGGCGCACGCAAGTAGGAGAGGACCTCAACCAACTTGGCGTGCAAAACTGGAGGCAGCTAGCTAGGGACCGAGTTGGCTGGAGAAGCATGTTGGTTGAGGCCCTAGTCCGACCCAGACTGTAGCGCCACCTTAAGTAAGTAAGTAAGTAAGTAAATTTATATTTTTTCTTATGCAAAAAGTTATGGTTGTCCCTTTTACGAAATGTCCAATGTTTCGTAAAAGGGACAATCATAATATTTTGTCCTTATCTCTCATGGCTCTTCTTGCTTGTATTAGATTTTTCTTTATTATTCCTCTGCTTTGATTATTCATATTATTCGACGTGTGTTTTTTTCGAAGAGCCAAATACTTCTTATTTGAAATCGCATTAAACAATGAAAAAGTGGGACTTATTTCGTTTATGAAAGTGGGACTTAATTCATTTAAGAAATTTATTATTCAAGGGGGAGTTATTTCATATTGAGTGGTAGTTATTTCATTTCAAGTAAGTTTTTAAATCATTTCATTTTGGTGGGACTTATTTCGTTTTCAAAAGTGGGACTTATTTCGTGGGAGCTATTTCATTTTTTAAGCAATTTTTGGTGGGACTTATTTCGTTTTTAAAAGTGGGAATTATTTCGTGGGAGTTATTTCATAGACCCATCTGTCTATCTATCTATAATCTACATATTTGTAAAATGACGTCTTTTGTTAACTTATCTTTATTTTCACTTTTTGCTAAATTTATCAATTTACACTTTCTCTTTTATTTTTAGGTTAAAGTAATGTAAGGTAGGTAAAACTCATTTTGCTTTCAATTCAAAACTAAAACTACTCGATTACAAATTAAAAAAAAAGTTCCCTCTTACGAGTATGTCATAAGGACGAAATATTGTGTCACAGCGTCCTCACAATTGTAGTAAACTTACTTTTACAAAGGGGGACATAAGGAATGGGGTGGAACCCAAATTATTGTAAAGAGAATAAAATATTTAGGTGCTGCTATTGGTTTGTGAATTCATGCAAACGTTCAAAGCTTCAAATTTATGAAATACCGATTACTTTTGTGTACTTGGATCTGAATGTGCATAACTTTGTGTTTAGGGAATCAGAATTATAAAGTATATACATAGGTATGCACATTTAATAAAAAAAAAAGTATTTGCCTGTGGGAAACTAGATTAGAATTTAACAATAAAGTTGTATTTCATCGCTCATTTCCCCAACTTACATAATGGATATTCTGATAGACTTTTGAATTTGATTACAAATCATGTTATGAAGCAAAAAATATTGCCCTATTTGAATTTAGGTTGGAATCCAATTTGTTTTTCATTCCTCATGCCAACCACTTGCGTTAAAAATATTCTGCTTGGCTTTCAAACTAGATATCATAATATAAACCATTCTGGCCACATACTAATGGGCAAAAATGCTTTCCGATACCAGATTAAACTAGTTGTTTGTTACAAAAAAAAAATGAAATTCAAATAATATTGACACAGAATAGTTGTAATTCAATGTGAAATGAATTTAGTATTTTTATTTAAAGCGATGTTTTTAACTCTGGGCTTTGAAAAAGTGTACACTTTAGCTTAAGAGCGCTCTGTAATACTAATTTATATAACCCGTCTTCTGTAAAGATCCTCGTCCTTCCATACGAGGTCGCTAGTTTAACTAGTGGCATTTTTTCCATAGTGTGTTTAAATTTATTTAAAATCTTGTTCACCCACCTGGCGTTGCTCGGGTGTCCGCTGGGATGGTATACTACTTTGTTTTTTTTTATAATTTTTCTACTTAACCACTGAAAAATATGAAATGTCAAGAATATAATGCTTACCGAAATGGCGGCAAAACAAAAGTAGGACATCCTGTGTCTACAAAGATTAGACTTATGCTTCTGAGGCACTTCTGAGGTAAAACATAATTAAAGTTAAGAAAATCCTAGTAACAATTGTAACAAACGTTTTAATATTGCTTATAATAAGTCCCAGAGCAAAACAACAATTAATATACAGTGAGATTCATAATTTCAACGCACTCTAAAAACTTTTAATATAGCTTTTGTCGTGTCAAATTCAAAATAAGTGAATATCTTAAATAACAGTTATGTTTTTTAAAGCTTATTAAAGCAAACAATTCATTTAAAAAAAAAAATAGCAGAAACAATTTCATTTCTTACTTACTGAAAAACAACGATATTAATGTAAAAAATTAAATTAATTTAAAAAATTAATCAAGTAATTTCTTTGGCAAGAATTAAATCAATATGCTTTTTTTCATGGATTTAACCATGTTCTCTGCGATCGATGCATCGATTTTAAGCCATTCTCTTCGCGGAGCTTGTTTAAGCTCTCGTTCAACCTCGTAGGTCTTTGCGTCGGCACCAATTCTCCTGACTAGTATTCTCCAAAGAATCTCTTTGGAATTGGCTTCGGAAGAACATGCGGGCCATTGCCATAAATTGACGGAATTGAGCCTTAACCAATAGATTGTTTCTCGACTCGTGTGAGTCGAGGCATTTTCCTGCTGAAAAATCCATGATTTCTCATGGTCTTATGCAGGATAAGGAACTAAATCACTTGAAAATAGTACCTGCTTTTCATTTTCGATGAAGTAAACAGCGTTTCGACAGCTGTTCTTTTGAATGCTGAAGAAAAAGCTCCCAACATCATCACTGATACGGCACAAAAATTTCAACTTTCGAAAAATGGCAGTTCCTTCCAAAAACCATGCCAGTATCTTTATAATCCATCAGGATTAGCTGTTTTTTGAACGATAAATAACAAAGAACCTTGACAACTTTGCATTTTTCCTTTCTTCTTTGAAAGTCCGTTCAAGCTTTATGGAAAGTCGAAGTTAAAATTGAAAAGTGGCTTTTATTAGCGCTGATATTCTTGAAAGTGTGCTTTCTGTAAGGTTATTCTAAGATACGGAATGAAATTCACAAATACTTGCGAAAAATTATTTTACCGACCTAATATTATATTACATTTACATTTAATACAATTTTGATGTCGTTACTTTTTTCGTGTCTTAAAAATAGGAAACAAGCAGTTTCAGTTGGGGAAAAGTTATCTGACTTTTCACCTATTGCAGCAGCTGGTGTTCCTCAAGGTTCTATAATTGCTCCCATATTGTTTTCCATCTACCTTAATGAGTCTTTACTTGAGAACTGCCTTCGCATATTTATGCGGATGACGTATAGTTGCATTTTAGCTGCCCACTTGGGCTAATCGAGCATGGTGCTTTAAGTTTTAACGAAGCTCTGTCGAAGATTTTGCATCGGTCTGATCGGTCATTGCAAGAAAACGTTTAGATCTGCCTTATTTAACCTCGATCCTTTTGAACAATACCTCGATTGAATATGTTGATTTGGGGTGATTTTTAATTGCTATCTTACTTACTTGGGACTGGGATAGACATATTAATGCACTCTTCGGAAGTTAGGGTGTCCTATGTTCCTTTTAGGTAACTGAAGCTTTTACACCTTTGGAAACACGTTTATTACTTTTAATTTCACTTGATGAATTCGATTTAGCTAATTTTCTCTCTTTGTTTTTTTTTTTCAAAATTCGCACCTACATTCCTGTTTTCGTTCCCTTAGGAATATAAAGCTGAAGTAAAGCTTGGGGCTATCTCTGTACCAAATTGTATTTAAATTAATTCAGCAGTTTATGCAAATTTACTATCACATGCCTGGATGTTTCTAGAATCCCATTCCCAGTCTATGTAACTCGAAATTTTTTATGTCGATTCAGTAGTTTTTAAGTTCAAGCTCTAGTTTCCGTTCCCGGTCCCGTTCCCGTAATACTATGGGGATGAAATTAAACCTCTTGCCTATTTTAGTCTCTCTCTTTGATCAATAAACATCGTATTTAATTATACCTAACCAAGAGATTAAAAACATTAGTTTCACGCTTCTATCTTTAATAATGACGTCATTTCCAAACAAATTTTCACTCTCCCTATTTCAGCAACTTGAAGTTCCAACTTGCCATTCCAAAGTTGAAAGTATTTTTGAAATCGATGCGGAACTTCTTGAATTCTTGTTCCCATTCGCGTAAGAATATTCGGATAAAATAAGGCCAGCCTCGATTGAATATGATAAAATAAGGCCAGCCTATGTCCTTCCTCATGTTCCAGACCATTTTTGTACCGGTCAAGTAGTTTGCGCGGGAGATGGTAACAAAGAAAAACAGAAAAACAGAGTTACTTGCGCATTTTATTATTAAGAATAGAAAGGATTACAAAACACAACAGAACTTTTTCAGAAAGCCATTTTTCTCCAAAAGTCTCAAGAATAAATTTAAAGTCATTAAAAATCATCTTAAAATGAGTCTGAGTGTCGCACGTGTGTTGTTCGTGGCCTAAGGGTTAGCATCGAGCAGAAATTAGCTCCTGCATAACGTTATCGGAAGCATGGGATAATGCTGCCGGAAACCCAGGTCATGTGGGTGACCCAAGTATTAGTTAATGGTTTTTCCCGTTTTGGTTCACTGAACAATGGACATACAATTTAGTTCATACAAACTTCGAAAAAAAAAAACGGTTCGTTTGGGTTTTTCCATAAATCAAAAGAAGAAAACCAATGAGACTAGTAGCGACCCCAAAAATTAATCTTTATTCTTCTCTAATCGTCCTCTTTTTTCCTATTTACACGTGTTTCAAATGACATGTTACATTTGCCCTCTCTTACACACAAAACACATCAAGGTGAGCTAACCAGAAAAGAACTTTCCCTTCAAACAATAAATCTTCTCAGAGTTCTTCCCAAAGATTTCAACTTTCCATCTCTTGTCGTTCGTTGGTGTCTGGAGAACACTAACATAATAAAAGAACCACGCAACAAAAACCAAAATTTCCTAAAAAAAAGCATTACCCCCACGAACATCTTGTTAGCTCAACAATTTTGTTCTTACAATCTTGATAAAACACTTTCCTTCTCTTTTTTTACCAGACACCATAAATCAGCCTGTCACATTACAGAGAAGCACTGATAAAAAAAAATATCCATATGAACATAGACTGCAAACAAGGCCAAAATGCAGACAGAATCCAGTGATTGTTTGGCACGTCCAGGCCGTTTATAGCTTACCGTAATTGTAGACAACTTTTGGTACAGACCAACAGACACAGACAGGATCTACCCATGAAAGAAACACGAAAAGGAAACTCTCTCTCTATAAACTTTTAGTTTGAAATCCAATTACTTCCATGCTTCGATAGACTTTATTTGTTCGTTTTGTATTTTGGGAGTAAGGAATCGAGAGTAAGATAAATATTCAATCAAAGTTACATGCACCGAGGGAGTCATTACTATTCTTGCTTGTTGCGAGTCGAATAAACGATTTAGTGTGTTTCACTAAAAAATCTCGTGGAAAGAGGACTAGGATTTTTTTTTTATTATTATTCAAGGCTAATCATCTCACATCACGAAGTTTTAAACATTCTTTTTACTCCTTTCAACCCTTTCTAACTCACTTTTTGTTTAAGAATAAATTATTCTATTAAGCGAGTTAGTTTATATTCAAAGGACAACCTTCGCCGGATTTTTCGGCCATTTGACCTTCATAAAAATTTTATTTGTTTCATAATAAACAAAAAAGGTTATTTCATTTTCAATTATGGTTTTTTTTTTTTTTTTATTAAAAATAATAAATAGGGTGGCGCAACAAAGCTAAATTCACCTCGGGGCCTTACGCATTATACACAATTAAAATACGATTCCGAACGGCTAAGTTATAAAACACATTTTATAACGAGTTCAACTCTTGGAGGAATCACTTGCGAAATGTGATACCTGTGAAATTTTTTTGTTAAATATTTCTAGGATTCGAACCACGAACTTATCACGTAACAGGCAGCCATGCTAGCCATTACGCCAGAAGCCAGGGGCGAACGCAGGGGGGTTTGGGGGTTGAAGGGGTAAGTGATTTTTTTATTTTGTTGCGTTCTGGCGTAGGTTTTTTTTTTGCGATAAAGAAGAATAAGCATTTTTTTTGTGTGTTACTTGAATATTTGATAACGGGTAAAATGGATAGAGAGACAATTTTAAAGTTGACCGTCGACGGACTGAAGGACAAATTGACCGAACTCAACTTAAATACGACAGGGCTGAAAAGCACTTTAAGAGATAGGCTTTTTATGCATTTTGGGCTGGGCGAGGAAGAGGCAGTCGAGGCCGAGTACGAAGATGAAGAAAATGTCAGCGTGGATGAGAGTAATGAACCGGTAACTGTTGAACCACTAAGATACGGGATCAGGGGAAATTTCACTCTTCGCGACATCGAAGACTCCCTCCTCAAATTTGATAGCGTAGGTTATCCCAACGTATCTCAATGGCTCGCGAACTTTGAAGAAAATGCAACAACCGTCGGGTGGAATGAGGTGCATAAATTCATTTATGCTAAGCAACTGCTCAAAGGCGCCGCTAAGCTCTTTGTTCGCAGCGAAAGCAGCATAACGAATTGGTCATCCTTGCGTAAGGCATTGATCGAGGAGTTCGGAGAGACTCTTTCTGCAGTAGAAATACACAGGAGGTTGAGAGGCAGAAAAAAGAAAAGCACGGAGTCATACAGGGAATACCTTTATAGCTTAATAGAGTTGGGGAGAGATATTGAACTTGATGAGGAAAGTATTATAGAGTATTTTATAGATGGTATCCCGGATAGTCGACAAAACAAGACACTACTGTATCAAGCATCAACGATAAAAGAACTGAAAGTCAAAATTGCGATCTACGAGAAAATCAAAAGTCCGTATCCGTCATCGGTAAGCAGTAACAGAGGCGAGACAACAAAGAGTAATGCCATCAAGCATGAAAATGTTAGGAAATGCTTCAAATGTGGAGAAACATCTCATTTAGCCAGAGATTGCCAAAAGAAAAACGACCTGAAGTGCTACAGTTGTGGACAGGCTGGCCACATGTCAAGAGACTGCAAGAGTATGAAAAGAGAAAGGAATGTTCATACGGCACTGGACGAAGATGAACTTCCCGAAAGCCGAGTGTCACTAACACTCAACTATAATAAACGGATATTTAAAGATGTTGAAGTCAATCAACAACAAATATCAGCGCTATTCGACACCGGCAGTGACCTGAATTTGATAAGGTACGACAATTTGTTCTTGTTAGGGGATATCGAACTAAGCCCTGGAAAAAGAAGTCTATCGGGAATAGGCCAGAAGAAGGTCACCACTAAAGGTTGTTTTGAGGCGAAAGTGATTATAGATGGGCTGGAATTAGCTGTTACATTCCTTGTGGTCGGTGAGGCTGACATTCCTTACGCGGCCGTGATTGGTAACGAGATACTAAACGAGGTAGACGTGAGCATTACGGAGGACGGTGCGAAGTTTTCAAGGAAGGAGGACAATATCAAAGGTAAAGAGGAGGTAGAACCTGTAACAGGTGACACGAAGTTGGCCGTTAAGCCAAGGACAACAGCAAGTGTTGTGAGGGCAGGTAGGGCAGGTAGTAGAGGTGGGGCTGGAGGCGTGAGAAGCAACGAGGGCCGGAATTACTTGACCGAGGGTGTAGCATGCCAGGGGTTGGAAAGAGTAAAGGGTCGTGAAGGTTGCGGAGGCGCTATAGCCAAAGTGGGCGATGACATCTCATCAGTAGCTAGTGAACTATTTTGGGAGTTAGGAGCTATTTGTCTGTCAGCCGAAGAAGGAGAGTTTTGCCGGAAAGAGAAAATCGATATAGATCATCTGAAATATAATGAAGGAGAGAGGTTGAGAAAGATAGTGGAAGAATACGTTCCGGAGGAAAATAAGTCATCTCCTGTTGAGATGCGGTTAATATTGTCAGACGAGATACCAGTATATTCGGGTGCTCGTAGGTTATCTTTCAGCGATCAACAAGTCGTTGAGAAGCAAGTAGCAGAGTGGATGCGGGACGGGATAGTGAGGCCGAGCTATTCGGAGTATGCTGCTCCAATTGTTTTAGTCCAGAAGAAGGATGGTAGTAAACGGCTCTGTTGTGACTTTCGTCGATTGAATGAAAAGATCGTTCGGGATAATTATCCGATGCCGTTAATTGATGACGTGATAGACCGTTTGCAAGGAGCGAGGGTGTTCACTACACTGGATTTGAGTAACGGGTTTTTTCATGTGCCGGTAGAAGAAAGTTCAAGGAAGTACACCTCATTCATCACCCATCATGGTCAGTTTGAGTTCTTGTATGTACCTTTCGGAATTTCAAATTCTCCAGCAGTATTCTGTAGATACATCTCTGCTGTATTAAGAACTCTGATACAAGACAGAACAATCGTTGTGTATATGGACGACATAATAATTCCCTCTATGTCGGAAGAGGAAGGGCTAGAAAAATTGGAGAAAGTGTTACGAACAGCCGCAGCAAATGGAATGCAGATCCAGTGGAAGAAGTGTCAGTTTTTGCAAAGGAAAATTGATTTCCTTGGTTACATCGTGGAGAACAATTCTGTGCGACCGTCATTGGAGAAGACAAGAGCGATTCGGGAATTTCCAGTTCCCAACGACCAGAAAGCAGTTCAGCGATTTCTTGGGTTAACTTCATATTTCCGTAGATTCGTGGAAGGATTCGCCTTGGTAGCTAAACCATTGTCTGATCTATTGAAGAAGAAAGCAGATTTTGTAATGGATGTCGAACAACTGGTAGCGTTTGAAAAACTCAAGAAGGCGTTGAACAGTGCACCAGTACTACAGCTGTTCAACCCTAAGGCAATGACTGAGGTGCATACAGATGCGTGCATGTATGGGTATGGTGCCGTGTTGTTACAAAAGGACACGGAGGACCAACAATTTCACCCCATCCAATACATGAGTAGAAAGACTACGCAGGCTGAAGAGAAATGTCACTCATACGAACTTGAGGTTCTGGCGATTATCGAAGCTTTAAAAAAGTGGCGAGTTTATTTACTTGGCATTCGTATCAAGATTGTGACAGATTGCAATGCCTTCGCTATGACAATGAAGAAAGCAGAGATTCCAGTCAAAGTCGCGCGGTGGGCGATATTTTTGCAGGACTTCGATTACGTTATCGAACATCGATCTGGATCAAAGATGATCCACGTTGATGCTCTGAGTCGAGTATGGTGTATGATGATAGATGAGTCGTTAAACCATCGTATCAAAGAGGCGCAGTTGAACGATAATTGGATAAGGGCGTTGATGAAAATTTTAGAAACCAGCTCTTATGAAGACTTCTTTATGAAATCGGGCGTGGTCCACAAGGATCCTGTGAACGAGTTGATCGTAGTACCAGCATCCATGGAGCAGGAGATTATCAGCCTGGCTCACAAGCAAGGTCACTTTGCTGCAAAGAAAACTCAAGACCGGGTGGAAAAGGATTTCTACATTCCTTATTTAAATCGGAAGGTAGTTGAAATCGTAAGAAGTTGTGTCCAATGTATCGTGACGGAGGCAAAAATGGGTAAGAAGGAAGGCTTCCTAACACCCATCAATAAAGAGGACAAACCTTTAGGGACATACCATGTAGATCACTTGGGACCCATGGAGATGACTCATAAGCAGTATAACCATTTGTTGGTGGTGATCGATGCGTTCTCGAAATTTACTTGGCTCTATCCAGTAAAAAGTACAGGTACCTCTGAAGTCATCGATCGGTTACGAAAACAGGCGGCAGTTTTTGGGGATCCAAAGAGAATAATCTCGGATAGGGGCACCGCGTTTACCTCAACCGCGTTCAGAGAATACTGTTGTGAGCAGGAAATACAGCATCTACTGATAGCTACCGGTGTGCCGAGGGGAAATGGACAGGTGGAAAGAGTGCATAAGATCGTTGTTCCCATGCTCGCCAAAGCATGTGTGGATAACCCCACTCACTGGTATAAGCACGTGGATGCAGTGCAACAAGTAATAAATAGTACACCTCCCCGAAGTACTAAGCACAGTCCGTTTAAGATCCTTACTGGGCTGGACATGAGGAGGAAAAATGTCGAGAATCTGAGGGAACTGATGGAGGAAACTGTCATTGAGGAGCTGAGTCGCGAACGTGATGAGACCCGCGAGGAAGTCTGCGAGAATATTCGAGCGATCCAAACGGAGAACAAGGGGACCTATAACCGGAAGAGAATCGCAGAAAGGACGTATCAACTGAACGAGCTAGTCGCCATTAAGCGCACTCAGTACGGAAGTGGTATGAAACTAAGACCAAAGTTTTTAGGACCCTATAAAATCGTTAAAGTTTTGAGGCACGGGCGATATGAAGTCCAAAAGGTTGGTGATCATGAAGGTCCCACTAATACGAATACAGTGGCGGAATTCATGAAACCTTGGAATTGACATTCGAGGCCGAATGTAGCGTCAGGACAGCCGAATGTAGGAATGGCCTATCTCGGCGAGTCACCCTATAAGTAACATACGAAAGACAAGACAAATAACTACCACCAACTAAACGAACGACGGACAGACGACACAAAGCGAAACACACGCAACACATTCCTTTCATTTTCTCATAAGTTCAGTTGTAATCGAAACGCGGTACAGAGCGCAACCAAGTAATAAAAGTCATTTCCCTCTTGGTGTTTTTATAAAGAGAATTACTTTTATTGTTTCTAATCAAATAAAATATTAATTTGTCGTTAAGCTAATTAGTAAATAAACAATCCTACACTTATATTTGCAAAGTGCAAACACATCGCATTGGTCGCTTCAAAACTAACGAAAATTAAAATTTTCATCACACATACTAAAAACCAGTTGCTCTGGCTTTGCATAAGAATGGGATCGACAATGGGAACTAGGAAAGAGTATACTTATGTATGAATAAGCATAATGCATACCAATGAACATTGCTTGAGTATGCCAAAATAAAAACAGCCCAACAACTTTATAGACACCTTAAATGTGTGCGATTCGTCCCTATCTAAAACAGTTCATTATTTTATGCAGATCGGTGCCACACTTGAGGTATCCGTGGCTTCAAGCGAGCGATCTTTTCTGCGAGGAAGAACCAGCGAGGAGCAACTGAACGGTTTGATGTTGCTGAACATCTATAAAAGTATTGAGGTTCACTATGAGGACTTTATAAATATAAAAATGGCAAAAGTTCCAAGCCGCATTGATTTAATTTTATAAAATACTAGCTTACTTTCGGCAGCAATTTGAATTTTTCAGTAACCTATCTTCTTACTTTTTTCATATTTTGCCAAATAGAATTGTTTACTTACAAGTAGTAAGTACAAGTAAGTCCCATGGGAATAATGGAACAAAGAAAAAAAACAGACAGATTTAATTTTGGACTTTTTGGAATACTAGTAACGACTCCCGTTCCCGAGGGAATATGGTGATTATTCTCATAGGAATATGGGAATGAGTTAAAGTTTATGTTACTCGTTCGGGGATAGTGTGGCATTCAAAAGGTGGAAGAATTTTTAAAATCGGTGCAGTAGTTTCTAAGTTCTCGTTTACGTTCCCGCAGAAATTGGGATAAAACATAATCTCTATGTCTTTCCTCAGGTCTTAGACTACCTCTGTACAAAATTTCATTTGAATTGGTTCAGTTGTTTGGGCGGGACGACCAGACAGAGCTACTTTTGCATTTATAATATTCGTAAGGACCGGTTCCCGTGGGAATATTCGGATGAATTGAAGTCTATGTCCTTCTAGATCATCTCTGTATAAAATTTTACTTAAATCGACTCAGTGGTTTGGGCGGCAGATTCTTTCGTACTTGTTATAGTAGTAAGGTCTCTTGTTCCTGTAAGAATATGGAGATGAGTTGAAGTTTATGTTACTTGAGGATAGTGAGGCGTTCCAACGATGGAAGATTTATTAAAATCTGTGCTGTAATTTCTAGGTTCCTGTAGGTAAACGTTCTCGTTCTCATTAGAATAAAGGGATAAAATGCATAGTGTATGTCCTTTCTCAGGTTCTAGGCTATCTATCTACCAAATTTCATTCAAATCGGCTGAGTAGTTTGGGCGGGAGACGGTAACACAGAAAGCTGGACAGACAGAATTACACATTACACATTTATAATATTAGTTAGGATTCCTCCTAGCAATGTATGGTACAAATCAATACAGAGTATAAAAAAAGCATAAAAATGTTAAAAACAAATTGTTCGTTAATATTTAATATATTTTTTCAATGACAATTGTAGTAATTAGAAAGACTCGTTTAAGTGTTTTTGATGCAAATGAAATTGGTTTCTCTGAACCATCAGGGTAACGGTGTGAGAGAGCAGCTCCTATACAGTATTGTGATGTGTCTGTTGCTAAAACAATAATTGGAAGCTAATCGTCAAAATGAACTAGCTGAACCGCTTTGATGATGTCTTCCTTTAATAAGTTGAATGCGGTACTTTGTTCATTTCCCCATATGAACTTTCCATTTTGTCGACGAAGTTGGTTGAAAACAGACGCTTTTGATGAGAAGTTGGGAATAAATTTTTGAGTTATTAATTTTTCCGATGAAAGATTCCAGTTCTGTTATGTTTTTCGGAGCTGGCATTAACTTGATTGCTTCTACTCGCTTCTCAGATGGTTGCATTCCGTTTGAGTCTATTTCGTGTCCAACATATTCTAATTTTTCTTGTGCGAGATAGCATTTTTCTTTTTGGCATTTGAGGTTATGTGTTGCAAGTCTTTCTAACAAGGTTCGGACATTATTACGATGCTCTTCATTACTTTTGCCAGTGATTATGATATCGTCGAGATAAACTGTGCAACCGGATATATCAGCAACAACTCCTTCCATGATTCTTTGAAAGATTTCTGGTGCGCTCGTGATTCCAATTGGGATTCTTTCATACTGGAAAAGATCGAATGGAGTGTTGATGACCATAAGTTTTTTTGACTCCTCAGTCAGTTCAATTTATAAATAAGCATCATTGAAATCGTTTACCGGTTTAAGAATATGTTGCGATACTAGACGGTTTATTTCGGTCCGAACGTCCTCATATAGAACGAATGGCAAATTGTAAGGTTTGCAGAACTTAGGCTGAGCGTTCGGTCTTAGTACAATATTCGCTTTGTACGTTGAACAACGTCCAAGTTCCGATAAAAACGTAGATTGGAATTGCTTTTGAATTAGCTCCAACTCGGTTTTAAGTGAGAGTTGTGAGGGTTGGTTCACACTGCAGTACTGTGAGTTGAAATCGAGGTGCTGATTACCTGAAGCACTTTTATACGGAGTTTGTAAGCTGAACTCCATTTTATGGACAACCCATACCAAGAATATTTGTTGCGAATTTACTATCGACAACTGTCATATTCAAACTAAGGCTTCGTTAGCCAATTTTGACATTAACTGAAAGTGTTCACTTCAGTGGCAAAATACTTCCATCGTAAGCTTTTAAGATTTTTGTTGTTGGTGTGCAGAGAGGGCTATTGAGCTGGTGGTATGCTTCAAGGCCTATTAGAGATCACGAAGCTCCAGTGTTTATTTGAAAATTAAAAACCTGATTATTGACATTCACATCAACGAAAAGCTTCTCTGAATTACAACCTATTAGGCCTTGCTTAATTTGAATAGGGGAGGATGATTCCAGAATTTCAATGGTACTTATTGTATCATATTGCTTAACTAGGTTTACATTTTCGCTGCTGTTGCTATTTTTATGTTTTTGCGCATCTTGTGACTGCTGGGACCAGTGTGTAGAACGTTGATTCACTTCTGTTTTGGATGACATACAAACTGCTGCCAGATATCCAACCTTTTTGCGTTTTTTACACACTGTTTTATTTTTGTAATGAAAACACTGGAATCGTTGATGACTTTCTCCACGACCCGGAAACGACTTATTACTCTCTCTAAGAGTACTTATATTTCCGATGCTACGGAGTACCTGCTTACCTTTTCGATACTTTCTTGTTTGAGAGATAGAATTTACCTCTGCTACGTGTTTTTGTTCTCCTTTAAGTTCACTAGTTACCTCATCCCCTGTTGACAATGACAATGACAATGACAATGACAATAACTGACAATGACAATGACAATGACAATGACAATGACAATGACAATGACAATGACAATGACAATGACAATGACAATGACAATGACAATGACAATGACAATGACAATGACAATGACAATGACAATGACAATGACAATGACAATGACAATGACAATGACAATGACAATGACAATGACAATGACAATGACAATGACAATGACAATGACAATGACAATGACAATGACAATGACAATGACAATGACAATGACAATGACAATGACAATACCAATGACAATGACAATGACAATGACAATGACAATGACAATGACAATGACAATGACAATGACAATGACAATGACAATGACAATGACAATGACAATGACAATGACAATGGCAATGACAATGACAATGACAATGACAATGACAATGACAATGACAATGACAATGACAATGACAATGACAATGACAATGACAATGACAATGACAATGACAATGACAATGACAATGACAATGACAATGACAATGACAATGACAATGACAATGACAATGACAATGACAATGACAATGACAATGACAATGACAATGACAATGACAATGACAATGACAATGACAATGACAATGACAATGACAATAGGACCGTTCAGACCTTACAATTAGTTGAACAGACTTCGTTTGATGGTCGAATGTAGTTTGCGTTCAGAGTTATCAAACGCGTCGGCCAACTTTATGTCATATATTCCTCCGATCCGTCCAACTTCAAAAATTTTAAAAATATTTGGATACCATCCAACAAGTTAGCAAAGCGGTTGTCTGAGAGGTCACATTATCAAACATTGGTCTCTCAAAACAAAGACTGTCCAACTAATTGTATAGTCTGAACGGCCCTAACGACAAGGACAATTGCAACTACAATAGGTCCCTTCGTTGAACTTTCCCCAGGGTACCCAAGTTTTCTTGTCAACCCTATGAGTTGTCAAAAAAACCTCGGTTTTCAAGTCCTCAAAAAACGCTATACCGCAAATCACCACACATCCCTGTCATAAAAAAAAACACATGCCATTTGAGAACCCTAAATTCGCCACAGCAAAAACCTAGGGCGAGTTGAGGGAAAACCTAGGTCAACCCTAGGGCTCTAAAAACACTAGGGCGACTTTAGGTTTCTCAAAAAATGCTTTGTGGCAATCCCAGGGCGACCCTAGGGCTTCAACGAACAAACCTATTATGTAAGCCACATTTAAGGACAAGGAAACAGATATGGACTCAGTTAGAAGTAAGGCAGCTATCCTTGATGATTGTGGAGCAATGAACTCGGGAATGCATTTCTCTCAGCCATTCATGTTTTTCACAAATGTCACAAAAATATTCTATTTATAATAATAAAGGTTTTAGGAATTACTTTTTCCTCGACCCGCATATTCAACTTTGGCCTTCATAAGAGAGGCTCACACCGCAACTTCAGATCACACCGTACCCAATTTTAAGTTCGTATTTGTGTTTTTATTTAGAAAACCTCCGCAAACAAATGCTGGCAGCCTGTTAGCCCTTAACACAATGCCCCACAACATAGTTGCACTAAAAGCAACAAACTTGGCTAAATAAAGCATTAGCGTGGGACCCACAAACACACACAGCAAATTATATACAAACATAATAAAAACTTACGTTCGAAAAGGGCTCCGATGCTGCATCCGCTACTGTTGTTGTTATCCTAGCTGTTGATGTCTGTTGTAATGAAATTTTTTTACTGCCATTCGCCTCTGCATGGCTTTTTGCCTTGAATTTCATTTCGGCCGATGCTGGTGCCACCACTCTACCGGCTGATGATGCATCATCATCGTCGTCGTCGTCGTCCTCTCTGCTCTTAACCGTTCCAAATCCATTAGCCGAGGTGTATGTTGCACTGCCCGCTGAGGTTGTTGCAAGTTTTTCATGATTTCCGTGGTGGATTCCGTGTTGATCTTCGGTCTTGTAATCATAGTACAGCACCGAAGGCAGATTTTCCGGAAAGGATAGGATTTTACTTCTTACTGCCGTGTGCTGCAGTTGCTGGTTGTGTTGCTCTTGCCAATGTTTTTGTTGTTTTAGTTTGGAGTTTAATTTTTTCTTTTGTTTCGAGTGCAGGAACTGCTGCTGCTGGTCTTTGTGTGTCCTGTCGATTGTTTTGCCCTTTTTCGGTTTGCCAGGCTTTGTACTTTTTTCCAATTTGAATTTTCTCCTCTTAAGATTGCCTGCAAACAAAAAACAAAACACCAAACAAAAATAAAATAAATTGCAGAGTGAGTGTAATGGAAAATTATTTGAAACTCAGGTGCAAGGAAAGGACATTTTGTGTTGTATTTTTTTTTTTTTGTATGTATAAAGTTTTGCATTTTGTTGCATATTAATAGAATTCAATTTTCTCTCAGTTACGTGAGGCACTTAATGGAAAGTTTTTGGCAAGTTGCTTTAACGATTCAGACACAGTGCCCAGAATTATGTTGCCATGGGGCCAAATAAAGTAAAGCACTCTTTAAAATTCACTGGGCATGAAAGCATTGCTACTGCTTTTGCTAAGCTAAGTTCATAAATGAAATAAACGACTTCAAACACGAAATCAAGTTACCAGAACCTTTTCGGAATCTAATGCGATTAAAATTTCACAGGGAATTTCGGAGATACATGCAGGCGCGGATTCAAGGGGGGGGGTCACAGGGGTCAATAGACAACAAGAATAGGACAACTTCTCTTCTTTTCGGTTTCAAAACAGCCACTGTGGTTGCGAGCGAAGGGAAGCACAGTCAAAAGTCAAAGTGGACAGATCGCATTTTACTATCATTATAAGTTTTTGTACTTTCTTGTCGATCATCTAATTGTGCTCATCTCATCACACAATGTCCTCAGCCTAATCAAGGTAACTTCTTGAACTTGATCTCTCTGCTCGCGAAACATAGTTCAACTCTTAAGTTTCAATTAAAACACTTAAAAAAGGAACACGTATCATATTTATGAAAGACAATTCAAAATGAAATAATTGACATAATGGCAGTTAGAAATAGCATTTTAAATGAAATCAAAGAAGCTAAATACTACACGATAATGTTCGACTGCACTCCAGATGTATCCCATACAGAACAAATGAGCTAGTTTATTCGATATGTAAAAAGAACTTTCGATGTGTGTGAAATAAAAGAAAATTTCATTGATTTCATAGAAGTTGCTGGAAAGACAGGATAGGACATTGTCTACAGATTCTAGACAAATTGGCTGTTAATGATTTAGATATTGGACAATGTCATGGCCAATCTTATGACAATGGGTCCAATATGGCCGGCATCCATAAAAGAGTACAAGCCAGGATTGCAGAAAGAAATGAACTGGCCCAGTTCGTACCGTGCTTGGCTCACTCCTTAAATCTTGGCCTCATTATGCCAGGAAGCTATTAACCTATTTGGACTGGTTCAAAAAGTATATTTCTTTTTTGTTGGCTCCACTACTAGGTGGGACATTGTGAAAAAAAATGTTAAGACAAATTTAAAAGGGAGTAGTCAGATATTCTCCGCGAAATCAATCGAGTGAATATTGAGATTCAGAAAGAAGATATAATCCTTGCACTAATTTCGCTCTAATGGATGGTCTGCTCAAAACTTTACAAAAAATGAGACAAAATCCAATGGAGTATTGGATAAATGAGGCTGAAAAAAGTGGTGTTGACCCTATCTTGCAAAACAAACGAATTCCGAAACATAAAAAACATTTCGATATATATAAACAAACAAACACTCAAACCTGTTCAACTCTTTTCTAAAGAAATAATGATGGTATTTGATCGAATTATATCAGAAATTAAAAAGAGGTTCGATTGTGCTACCATACTGAATATGAACTTCGATTTTCTTAATGGCTATGATATTTTGAAAATGTCAATCGTAGAACTGCTAAAATATGGAGCGGATCTGGCTAAAAAATGTGAGCGAGATGTGAGCACCGTTGAATTCTGTCTGGAACTTTACGTTTTTAAAGAGCGAGCTTTGTGCATTTGCATTTTGCAAGCTGGTGACATTGAAAAAGCTAGCGGTTTCTATCTCTTGCAACAGATCTATGCGCATGATTTACAGGATGCTTTTCCAAATAGTTGTGTTGCCTTGCTAATTTGCTCTACGCTTCCCACTACATCCGCAAGCTGTGAGCGAAAAAAAAAATTATTTGCGATCATCTATGAGCCAGGAACGTTTATCCAGTCTAGCAATCTTAGCGATAGAAAATCAAATCGCACACGAATTAAATTATGATAAGGTCATAGATTTATTTGCTGAACAAAAAGCTCTAAGAGTAAAATTGTAATTGCAAATGATAAATATAATAGTAAATTTGATTTTGTCTTTATTATAAACCTTTTTATTTTAAGTCCTATCCTGTACTGTGTATAAAATATATATTCTACATATCTGTAAATAAATAGGATTAAAACAGAAAAAAGAGCGGTTTAAGCGTTGCGTCTGAAAGGCTTGTGTCCAGTTGTCAGTCAATTAGTGAAGAACTGATAGTTGAAATAATAAGGATTATAAAGGTAAAAGCAAATATAAATTGGTGGGGCGGCATTTATCACTATTTGCCCCGCCTTTAAAAAATTGAAGATCCGGGGCTGTTTATTTGTCAATATAAGTCAACTTTTTTTAAAAAAAAGAACAGTGTTTTGTATATAACGAGAGCTAACGCATTGCATTGATGTCATTCCCATAGGAATATTAGGATTAAAAGTATCCTATGTCCGTCTCCTAGTCCTAAGCTCCCTCCACACCAATTTTCAGACAAATCGGTTCAGCCGTTCTTGAGTTATGGATAGTGTAACTAACACGACTTTCTTTTATATATACACTGCCAACCACTAGGATGAGGCCACAAATTTTGCGATCGATTTTCGCTTTTTATACCTGGTGGAAGTTTTGTACCCGGAAAAGTTTACTATCAGTTAATAGGTACGTATTTTCCCATTACAAATTCATAAATTTGAAGGGTTTATTCGAAACGACTGTTGGAATTTCCCAAGATCAATTAATGAGGTACTGAAAAAAGGTATAAAAAGGTGCTCCACTAGGATGAGGCCACTACGAATATTTCCGTGCAGAAGTGCGCAAGTGCGAATTTTTGTATAAAATATCTAATAGAGTGTTAAAAATAACCGTTTTAATTAGTTTGAAGCACACATGGGTTCCGGAAAGACTTTGACAGCGACAGAAAGAGCAAAAATAGACGCTTTCAAGGAAACAGGACTTTCAGGCCGTGAAAAAGCAAGGAGAATTAACAGGAGCAAGACAGTCATAAACAATTATCTTGCTGATCCCCTTAACTATGGGGAAAATCAAAAAGGATGCAAGGGAAAAGCCACAACACCAAGAGAAAATTGGTCGATTCTACGACTTGCCTCAAATTCTACTCCACCAGCGACTATGATACGGGCCAAAAGCAGAGTTTCAGCCAGCATAACAACGGTTCGATGAATATTACAAAAAAGTAATACTATTCAAAGGAGGAAACTAAAAAAGAAACCAGTTTTGAAGCCAGTACACAAGGAGCATCGCATGAACTTAGCAAGACAGCATGTTGCTTGGAGCAGTCAATGGAAACGCGTTGCCTTTTTGGATGAAAAAAAGTAATAAAATAGCTCCCCACACCATTACACCTGATGTACGGCTATGATGTCTTGCCAAAATAAGCTCATCTATTCTAATGTCATGAAAATAGAAGTTGTGACTATCAGGACCGTCAAGGTTAAACTTTTTTTCATCCAAAAAGGCAACGCGTTTCCATTGACTGCTCCAAGCAACATGCTGTCTTGCTAAGTTCATGCGATGCTCCTTGTGTACTGGCTTCAAAACTGGTTTCTTTTTTAGTTTCCTCCTTTGAATAGTATTACTTTTTTGTAATATTCATCGAACCGTTGTTATGCTGGCTGAAACTCTGCTTTTGGCCCGTATCATAGTCGCTGGTGGAGTAGAATTTGAGGCAAGTCGTAGAATCGACCAATTTTCTCTTGGTGTTGTGGCTTTTCCCTTGCATCCTTTTTGATTTTCCCCATAGTTAAGGGGATCAGCAAGATAATTGTTTATGACTGTCTTGCTCCTGTTAATTCTCCTTGCTTTTTCACGGCCTGAAAGTCCTGTTTCCTTGAAAGCGTCTATTTTTGCTCTTTCTGTCGCTGTCAAAGTCTTTCCGGAACCCATGTGTGCTTCAAACTAATTAAAACGGTTATTTTTAACACTCTATTAGATATTTTATACAAAAATTCGCACTTGCGCACTTCTGCACGGAAATATTCGTAGTGGCCTCATCCTAGTGGAGCACCTTTTTATACCTATTTTCAGTACCTCATAAATTGATCTTGGGAAATTCCAACAGTCGTTTCGAATAAACCCTTCAAATTTATGAATTTGTAATGGGAAAATACGTACCTATTAACTGATAGTAAACTTTTCCGGGTACAAAACTTCCACCAGGTATAAAAAGCGAAAATCGATCGCAAAATTTGTGGCCTCATCCTAGTGGTTGGCAGTGTATATAGATAATATAGATATATATATAGATTTATAATTTAATATAAACAACAGTTTATTTTTGTTATATTTGATTTTTTTTTATCCCGTGACCCCCCCCAGAAAAAAATTCTAGATCCGCGCCTGGATACATGCCAATGATTGTTAACACACCAAAAGTGAGTACAAATTGCATGTATGTATAAAGCCCCCTTCAGTTGAAAATACAATAAACTTAGTTAAAAATCTTTCAACAAGAATGCCACATCCAAAACTGAAGTTTACATAAAGTTGGGTATAATTTTTTTGGGTAGTGGAAAATCTCTTCAAGGAACAACAATTGAAAGTCAAGTTAAGTGAAGGTTGTAAACTAAAAAAATTTTGGTAACAATGAGGAATTAGCTGAAAGTTAACTTATTAACAGTTGGTCTTTGTTGTCTATTTGTATTTGAGAAGTTATTTCGGTTCCGCTTGCAATTTTTATTGCAGGAAAAAACCGGAATTGTTGAAAATGTTGGACTATTTTTCTCAGAGGTTTTTGATTTGGTGAATAAATAATGTGCTTTAGTGTGAGAATTGTTGCGCTTTGGTAGGATACATTGTTTAGGCAAAAAAAGCTGCCACGCTTCAGACACAGTTTTCCTGAAAGTCTTCACTTGAAAAGAACGTCGTCTTTCAGAGAATGGAGCATAATTGGTTCAGTTGGTGTGCTCAAGTTCAAATGAGAGACCCAGAGGACCCAGTCAAAATGGCAATATACAAATACTGTGCTTCAGAGGAAAAAATAAACTGTTTAAGCAACATCAGCTTTCAAAGTTGGGAAATTTTTTTTTTTTTTTTTTTGAGGTTTTTAAAATACCAGCTGGAGCACTCAGACCTAAATACCAGTCCATTGAACTACCAGATAGCAACCTTCTATTTGTTATAGCTTTTCAGATGTTCGGAGAAAAGCCAAAAGACGCTGCCATGATAAGGAGCCTAAGTTACCAGCTATTACCATGTCTGCGCCGAGTATTTGTAACCTCATGTAAGAAAAAGCAGGACATTCACAGAGGAAATGCTCTGCGGTGTCCTCATCTTCTCCACAAGAATCACAGAGTGTGGTATCACTTAAGCCTAACACGTTTAAATGCTTGGCAAAAGAGAAGTGCCCGCTGGCAACGCCAATAAGCTTTCTACAGTCTTTTCTGCTACGAGCTAGCAAAAATGTTGCAGTCTTCTTACTAACGTTGGGGAGCATACGTTTGGTCTGTCTGCATCCAATGGAGGCATGCCATCTACGGTTTTTCTCTTCACAGATCCAATCGTTGATTGAAGCCCTCACTGAGGACGCTGGCAAACCTAGCGACGGTTCGGGTCCTGAGAAAGCTGTCTGAGATCCCTGCCTAGCGAGTTCATCGGCGATCTCATTTCCAGTTATGCCGTGATGGCCCGGAACCCAAATGAGACTCAAGGAATTGAATCTTCCGATCGCGTTCAGAGAGCTCTTGCATTCCTGGTTCACTTTCGAAGTGGTTAGAGGGTTGAGAAGGGCCTTAAGCACAGCTTGGCTGTCGCTGCAAACAAAGATACTTCTCCCCGTCCATCCATTGTTTGTTACGTGGCTCAAGGCCATAAGGATAGCATAAGCCTCCGCTTGGAAAACGGATGCGTATGATCCCAAAGATGAGTGCAGTCGTATGTCGTCGTTCTCAACAAAGGCACCAGCACCAGAACCCTCGTCGGTTTTGGAGCCATCTGTGAAGATACGATAACAGTTCTTTCCAGGCTCAGATTCTGAAGCAAACCAGTCCTGAACCGAAGGAAAGTTGACTGAGTAATTTTGACGCAGTTTGAGCCTTGGGATCATCGTGTCAGACGGCATATCCATTAGACTTGAGTCAAAGAATATGCTGCTTGCGAGTTCCTCAAAACTCCAGTGCGAATTGTGCCAGAGACCACATCTCTTTAAACGAGAAATGGTCTTGAGAGTACACCCCATGATGTGTGGATCAAGGGGAGGAAGATTCAACAGTGCGTCGAGAGCAGCGCCCGATGTGCTGGGGAAGGCCCCGTAACACCAAGACAAATTGTTCTTTGAAGTTTGGCAAACGAGGCAATAACGTATTTACGCGAGAGCTTATTGCACCAAACACTTGACGCATAGGAGATGATTGGTCTTATCATAGCCGTATAGATCCAAAGGACCCTTTTCGGTGAAAGACCCCATAAAGGCATGTTGATGTTGACGCCTTTAAGCGTAAGTTGGGTCAGACCAGTCAATTTTCCAAGTCTCGTGAAGAGGACAACCTCGGTTCGAAGAGGATTGACGGAGAGACCGTTTCTGACACAATAGGCTTACTTCATCATTCTTTTCGACTCTTTAAAAAGGTCCCAAACCCCAAAGCTATATAAATTCCGGAACTCATGGCCCACTTTGGAGAGTCACAAGTCCCGAAATCAATAGTCGGGACATTTGGCTCTTGGAAAGTTTAAGCTTTTTTTTGGTCGCTAAAAATCTATTGATAGATTTTAGCCTGATGGTTAGCGCAGACAATGTAATCTGAGAGTGATAGTTTAAGGCAGGCAAAAAATATTCTATTTTGTGGCAGATTTTTATGATTTTGATAAAATTAAAAATGTTACGAGTAAATCCACGGCGATTTCATTCTTGGCCGTGATATTTTACCAAGCGGACAAACGAACTTTTTTTTGATGATTGTGAGGATTTATTCGTTTATATTCTATAGTAATAAAATATTTGTATGTACAACTTAATTTAAAAAAAAAGCTATTTTTATCGTTTACTTGGAGCACTACTTAGATATCAACCAATTTTTTGCTATGGTGTGGCAGTGGGTTGAAATTTATTGTGATTTCTTCCCAAAGTCACTATCATTCCTGGATTTGATACAAATCGGTTTCGTGGTTCGGTTTTTATGAACATTTTTCCGCTCTCGCATACAAATGACCCCACTGTGCGGCATGCCCAATATTGTACTGCGAAACCTCCTTCGAAACCGGTGGACATTCCTACACCTCATTGCATTGGAAGACGGCAGTGTTCAATCTTTTCCTTAAAAAAGAGTTTTCTGTGATCGAAAAGTACTCCTAAGTTGAAAATATAAACCCCTACCATTGATATGCGTTCAGCATTCACAAAACTATGAACAAAAAGTATGAGAGTACCTTTATGGTAGCTGAGATGGTGATGATTCTTGTAACAGAAGAAGCAATAGAAGCTTTGCCTGATAGAATAAAATAAATAAGTCAACATATAAAGTGGCTCAATGGGGCGAGGAGCTTAGCACTTTCCTGACAGCCATTTCCTATAGTGAAGGAATGGAGAGGACCTACAATTTTCGGCCGATTCCGAACGGATAATCGTGAAAGCGCTTTTCATGGCAATGAATTTAGTATCGGAGGAATTGTGAATTCCTCGCGACTGCTTGATAGGAATTTAAAGAAGACTTTTAGTGAAGACTTTTACGAAAATAATTCGTGAATTTCTTCACCTAAAAACATCATCTTTCAGATTGCTCTATTGCATGGTCGGACTAGTTCGTACTGTCATTTTCAATAGAAGATACCCAGCGAATCAGATAAAAAATTCATTATACAAAGTTCCGACATGATCGGTACCGATAACGGAAAAGAAAAATGTCAGGCCAAAAACTGCTTAGGCAAGCAAATGTGAAAACACAGCTAAAGTTTTACCTCAGGTATGGAATATCTTATAATCATGAAGTTTGTGGACGCGTAAGTGACCCGTTAAAACCAAACAAGTGGGAAAACTGTGATCCAGAGAACATGAGGGAGAAGGCAATTTCAAACTCTTAAAACAGTGAAATGGGTACATGAGCCGTACATAAATCTGCTGTAATGGAAACCGAAAATTCGCCCTCCTTATTTCTACTGATGTTGCTTCCCATTGGATTCACTCGGGGAAGAACTAATTTTAAAAACCAATGGAATAACCAAAACTAAATATCTATATTCAGTTTAACCGAATTGCCTTTGTGTGAGTGAAACACTTACATGCCACACAAAAAACATTCCTTGAGGAGAATTTTCTTCTAGACATTTGATAAACATGAATCAGTGCTCCTAGAATGGATACTACCTACAGGGTGGGGCACGAATCGTGCTACAAAAATCAAAAAAAAAAAACGTAATAATTTTTTTTAAATGTGTGAATAGTCGGTTTATTTTTTTTTTTGTTTAATTTTGAAGACTGCTACTTTCTACTTTCCGTCCAAGGGAATTTAGGCGAGGGTTTGGCAGTACTTCTCCGAGTAGATGAACCATCGAACAAAGACCGTATCATCAGGATCACAATGTTCGGATTCAGGATACAATCGTGGCTGTTGTATAGGCAACCCTTCAGGGCCTCAGTGAACAATTTTCTGAACAGGTGCCGCATATGCGTGGATGAGCGGGGAGGTCATTTGCGGTCTATTATCTTTAAAAACCATTTATAAAATTTAATTTTTAATGCAATAATTAAAAAATAAATGAAATACATCGATTTAAATAAAAGTTATTTGAAATTCTTATTGTAGTACGATTGTAGCACGATTTGTGCGCCACCCTGTACAAATCGAGTTACTTTTCTGAATCGTGAGATATGATTAAGATAATGGAACGGTTTTAGAAACGCTCCTGGACGTTTCTTTTCGTCAAATGAAAACCGACATAAATATTTCTTGAAGACTGCCTGCAGTGGCACCATCTGACTTCAGCTTTAACAATGCCTCGCTATACACTTATTAGCCACGGTTAGCTTTAAATAAATAAATAAATAGGATGGCAAAACAGACCGAGGAGCCTCAAGGCATCTCATAACCATGCCTTGTGAGGGAATGGAGGGGACCTCCATATCGGTTCCGAACGGCTAGTCGAGAAAGACCTTTTCATGGCAATGAATTTACTAACGATGGACTTGCCAATTCCTCGCGTAGGGCGATACCCATTTAAAAAACATTTTTAACTTTGTTGGGATTTGGGATTCGTACTACAAATCTCTGGGTTAACAGGCAAATATGCCAACTATCACGCTACAGTTAGAGTTGCTCAACCTTTTATTTGTAGAAGTGCAACCAAGGACTCCACTCAACGCTTTCAACGTCGTTGGGGTTGACTTTTCTATTAACAATCAACGCTTGAGTTTAAATTTAAATTGTTCCATCCAATTTTATTTCAACTTTTTCGGACTACTGCCTTTCTGAAGAGGTAAACTTAACGAACCAAAAACCAAAAGTATATATAAATCAAGTGCATCATTAAGCTTTTGTACTCTTTCAAAATCATTTTCCAAGACAACTTAAGAAAAAAACTTTCTCCGCATTGTCTAACACGCCCCGCCGTCTATGTCTGTCGGTAAAGAAGCAACCACCACCCCCAAACAATAAACGTTATCGATCATCAAAGTCAGTTGGTGGTATACGAGTCAAGTTTACCTTTTGCCTTCTCACGTTTTAATTAAGTTTCAATAATGAAATTTTCCCATTTCAATTTTGTACAAAATTTGTTCCAAACTTTCCAACAATGGGGATCAAATCACAAGTAATTTATCAATGATGCTTAAATAACACAGCATCTGCGTTGGCTAAATTCCAAACTTTATGCTTTAATGTGCCAAAATGTATCGTTATACTCGTACAACATACATACCCAGCCACTTCCTACAATTGTTATTATTTATGCGTGTACGTGTGCGTGTCAAGGTATGTGTGTGTGTGAGTTTTTGCTTAAATATTTATTGACGTCTTACCACATTTCTTCCACCAGCAAAATATTTCACCATCAACGCACAGGCAAACTTCACATGGATCCTCTCGTGCGACCTGAAATGAAGAATATTTGAAAGGAAAAAAAATTAGTTATCCATCCATTAGTACCTACCTGTACGAGTATATGCGGCTCTGTGGGAATAGTCTTTAAAAAAAGAGGGAAAAGCATCAGCCCACTCGAGGCTTTAGATGTTGTGTTTTTCTAACTGATTTATTTATTTTTTACAAGTAGGTATTCCTAAGTCGCCCCTCAGTTCTGAATACAAAAAAAGTACGATAATCATGGTGTAAATAGGACATCAGGGTGGGATGCTTTCACTTTCAAATAATAATTTGTTCTTTTCATAGGGTCCTCATTTCCTGGCTTTGAGAAAAGGAAAAATGCAAAACCAAACGTTTTACTTCTTGCAAATATAAATTACAAACTTAAATAGAACCCCGAAGGCACATTTAAAAATATGCAAGCTGAGATGAAAGTACAAACGCTGGCGCTGAACCGAGAAAGCGTATCCATTTCCATAATACACAGGAAGTGACGACATAATGTCGTTTATTCATAAAAGAACAAAGATAAAACAAAAGCAGGATATATGAAAACTCCATTCCAGTTTCCTTTATCAAACTTGAGATGCACATTTCACAAAGCTGAGGACATGGGCGGAATACTTCTTTGTTATCCACATATTTTCCCGAGTGGAGAAGGCTCTCAGGCAAATAAAAAAAAACCAGCAGAAAGCTCAAAATTCGGATCAAATTCGGATAACAAGGGTTGCCATTTGCAAACACACACGTGCGAACAAAGGATGCTGCATAGTAAAAAGCAGAAAACACACACAATCATACGAGAGCGGCACACATTACAAACAGATACACGAACGAGTGCCTAAAGTGTCCGAACAAAGAGCTCGAAAATGGGGGAAAATGTTCATTTTTTTCATTTTCCAGCAGGACTTGGGAATACATGTGTAATTACGTACTGTTTCGTGCAATTCTTTTTCCATGAATAGAAAAAAAGGGGCATAGAATATAAAAATAAAAACAAAACCCGTTAAGGATACTCGGTTGTGTTTCGTTGCAGCAGAAGCAGAAGCAATTATTATGGAAGCATTACTGGGTAAAGGTTAGATTAAGTAGGAACGCCTGAAGCGAATAGCCCCGGAAGGCGGCGCTCGGCCTCACATATAGTACTTGAAATTATGCCAGAGTAGGCATGTGGGCGAGACTTGAAGAATTGCATAGACAAAGCATTTATATGTACAGGGAATCTCGCACCTAGTAAAAGTGCTCATTTGTGTTACTTTTTAGAGGTGCCCACTTATTTCAACCATGTTTTGTAGCATCCGAAACTACCGGGGCGGTTAATGAAGGCATAAAGTGCAAAGTTTAAGTGCACGTCAAAAAGATACACATCCATAGACAATGTAGGACAACAATGAGAGAAGTAGAAGCAGCATAGTAGGGACTAAAACACAACTCACACAAAAATAATTCCACAGGAAACGCAATGCTGATGGTGGCATAGAACTTGTGTAATTAAGAAAAGTTTTGTAATCGTTTCTCTCCGTCTGCATACTTATGCCAGTAGAGATGAACTACATGGACAAAGTTAGTTTGTTTCTATCCAAAGGGAAAGTGAGCTCTCATGCGGATTTCTTGTTGCTGCGAGTGATGAATTCTGAAATTTAATTTAATTTTGAATAAGAATAGCTGAACCAACTGAACTGGAGGAAAACTGATGCCTCTGCTTAGCCAGAGATGTGAAATGTGCTTAGAACTTTGGAAAAATTTTATCACTCCATGCAATGCGTGCCGAAGATGTGTCTCTAGAAATATTTGCAATTTTCCCTTGCGCGGGAACACACCAACATTATGATGTAATAGAGATTTAAAAAATTTTTTTTTTCTTCGGATCAAAATAATTAAGAGGGTTTTGGAATTTGTAGGCAGCAACTGATAAATACATATAACCTTCTCCACTGCCCCTATAAAAGCTAGTTTTAGGAGCTATAACTATGGTAGGTTCTTCTTATGGTTTATATTGAAGTATATCTTGTAAAATACTGATATGTAATTACAATGAGATAAGTAGGGGTGGGCTAGGCCGTCTTTACCCTTTTGGGGGCCCTGGGCACTTTTTGAAAATGGGGCCCCTTTTTGATTCTATAAAAATGTTATGTTGTGTAGTAAAGGTATACAGAAAAAAAACATATAACTTTGAATCAATATTTCAGCAATCATAATTATTGCAGCATGTCTATGTTTTAACATAAATATTGACATAAATATAAACAATGTAAGAATAAAATCAAAATAATTCCTATTTCATAAAAGAACTAGCTGAGCCGCCCGGCTTTGCTCGGGTGTGTAGTTTTATGGTTCCCGTTCTCGTTTTTCCTCTTACGTGAGAATTTGGGGATGAAATATAATCTTTATTACTGTGGGACTATGTGGCATCCTAATGCTGAAAGAATTTTTGAAATCTGTCCAGTAGTTTCTAAGTTTCCGTTCTCAACCAATTGTTGGAATCTTCCGTTCCAGTGGAAATATCATGAATGAAATATAAATCTATGTCACTGAAGGATAATGTTACACCCTAGAGTTGAAAGAATTGTTGAAATCGGTCAAGTAACTTTATGGTTCCTGTTATCGTTCCCGTTTCTGTTCCTGTGGGATTATGGGGATGAAATATAGTTTAGGTTACTGATAAAGGGAGATAATGTAGCCCCGTAGTGCTGAAATAACTTTAGAAATCTGTGGAGTTGTTTCTAATTTTCCGTTCCCAACACCGTTCCTGTGGGAATATGGGGATCAAACCTTGACAGGAACCATCTCTGGACTTAACTATGTCTACCCTGAAAATTTCTAAAAAATCCGTTTGGTGGTTTAGGAGTATACCCCGGACATACATACATACATACATACATACATCCTACTTTATATATAGAGATTCAAATATAAACAAAATTTAAATAGCAAAAAATTTAATTCAGAATGTAGTTTAAGGAACAAAATATTGATATGCAAAAGGATGGACAGAGCAATGTTTATTGAAGGAGTCTTTTTTCTTGACTTAAGATAAGCAAAATCATTGATTATATCTACAAAATCGATACCTCTGAGGATGTCGTTTTCGATTGACATCAGCGACAAACTTGTGAATTTTTCTTGAACCATTGGAGTTCTGAGTTCGTTTTTTAGAGAAGGAACGTTCACTGTTGCAGTTGGTCACCATAAAACTAAGAAAATTTTAAGTGGAATTTCAACACTTGGAAATTCATCTTCAACTTTATTTGTTTTTAAGAAATTATAAAGTTCTAGAATATTGCCAGTTTTTTCGTTTCCGTGTCGAATAGTTTTATAGTATTGTTTTAGTTAATCTCCGTTTACATCTTCAGTGTAAAACTTAGTTAAAGATTTGGAATTTTCTTTAAAGTCTTCTGAATTCAGGTTTTTTAGCCGAAAAAAAAGTCAAAACGTTGGCCAATATTCGTATACGACCCAAGTCGCTGTTTCAAATCAACGATTAGAGTGTCAACAATGGGAAGAATAGTTTCAATTTCGAACCATTCTTTCACAGTCAAAAGTACTGAGGGTTCAGAGCCGTCACATAAGTCTGTTCTATACCTAGTCCTTTCAGAAAGGTTCTTATATTCGGAATCCTTTCTTTTTGTCTGGATGACGAATCAGAGTTATCAAAATTGTCCTTGAGCCCAATTATAAACTCTTCGATTGTTGCATTCAGCAAATTTAACATTTTTTTTTGCAAAGACTAAGAGCTTCCTGTCTGGCATTTCGTGCCTGTCCTTAATCGTTAGCGATAGGCATTAAAGCTTTCTTCAATTTCTTGATGATCATTATATAGGGCGCTTAGTGCATCACCTCGCGCTGACCATCTTGTTTAAGAAAGACTTCGTGCAACTTTTTTTAAACCTAAATGAGCAGTCAGCACACTCCATCTTTGAAATCTTAAAAAATTTAATGCCGTTCATCCCAGAGTATACATATCTAGTAATGAGTAGGGACACTCTTTACAAAAATGCAACGCCTACATTAACAACAGACAGCAAAAAATAGAAAACCCACAATTAGTGAAAACAGGCAAAATTTATTAATAGTAATCCTTTCGGACCATCGCATCACAAATGTCAGAAGGATATACACAGGATACAAAACAGGATATACACTATGGATGTTTTTTCTGATTGGATTTTTAAAAGTGCCCTGAAACGAACACAATAAAGTGTATGGTTTCGTTGTCATGATCATTACTTGAGTGACCTCTGACCTCTTTTTTTGTTTTAATTTGAATATAATTTCGGAAATGTGATTTAAAATGTTCAACAAAGGTTGTTGTTAAATGTATCGAAATATATTTTTTCTTGAAAATAGACCAATAGAGGTTGAGTGTTGTTTCAGCAATTTGGGGGCCCCTGGACAAGCGGGGCCCTGGGCCTGGGCCCAGTGGGCCCAGTGGTAAAGAGGGGTCTGCGGGTGGGTTTGAGCTAAGCTCAATGATGATTTTCCTGACACGGATCTGAGATCGGAATTCGAGCGATGGCAGTATTCACTTTCAAAATGGGATTGCACAGACTCATTTTTGATAGTCAATTCCGGCTCTGGTTTCAGAATGTGAATTGTGATAGGTCAGGCATCTTGGTTGAATGTTTTTGGTCAGATTGAATGACTATTCCCGATACAGTTGGAATTATAGGATTTTATTTGAGCTTTCACCTCAAAAAGTGCTACAATATTCGACAGTGAGGTAGCACTGGAGTGTTCGTATGATTTGTGTTATATTCCGGGTAAACAACCCCGATTAAGCTTGTGACAATATTAATAAGGGATGGCCTGCCTATTCATCGTGGAAGATAGCTGCCACAAAAAAACATTTTGAAGATTAGAGGAAACTCTAAACTGTTGACTCCAACAATGGAATACTTTTTGGTTTGCTCGATAAATTGCCCAAATACCTGAAAACTAGAGTCGGCCCTTGGACCAACCCCTGCATTAATGAATTCGATATTGAATCTGTGTTGCCACAGCAACAAAATAGCAATCGCCAGGTCGATCTTGCGAGAAGGAATTGGCAATTCCTCCGATAGTAAATTCATTGCCATGAAAAGGGCTTTCTCGATTAGTCGTTTAGAACAGGTAGAAAATTGTAGGTCCCCTTCATTCCTTCACAAGGCGGACATTCTAACCATCACGCCACGGGTACCATCATGCCTTGTGAGGTACCACCTCACTAATTTCTATAAATATGAAACCCAAGCGCTTTCTGGTACGTATCTTGCGACATGCGACAGATGAATTTTATCTTTGGATATCATTTTCATTATTCTTCCGATTATTTTGAACAGGAGAACAAATTTAAACTGCATTCCTTTACTCTAAGTAGGACAATGAGGAGGATAAGATGGAGAACAATCAGGATGACGAGGAATAAGGAGGATAAAAAGGAATATAAGTATAGAATGATAAATAGGGGGAAACCACTGAGGAAGATAAACGACGCCGGGAATGACAACAAGGAAGATAAGAAGGAAAGTAAGAATTAAATGGAGTGCAAGAAGGAGGACGATAAAGAGAACGATGAAAAGGACAATGAAGAGGCGGACAACAAAGAGGAGGACGATAATGATGAGGAGGAGAATGACGAGACGACTTCCACTACGACGGGTAGGACGAGAAGGAGAATGAAAAGAAGAAATATAAAGAGATGGAAGACTGGAAGGAGAATGAGAAATAAGACAAGAAGGAGAACAATGAGGAGGACAACGTCGATGAGGAGGAAGACGTTGATGAGCAAGGCGAACACTATGAGGAGGATGGCGACGGTGAGGATGACGTCAATGGGGAGGACAACATCGATGAGTAAAGCGACGAAAATGAGGAGGACGACGACGCGACGATAAGGACAACGAAGCCGAAGAGGAGGACGACAACGATAAGGAGGACTACGAATATAAGGAGGACCACTGCGATGAGGAGGGCGACGACAGTAAGTAGGGCCAAGACGATGAGGAAGACGACGGTGCTGAAAAAGACGACGACAATGAGGATGACGATGAGAGAAGGACAAGTACGTTGACTAGGATTAGGGCGAGGACGAGGAAAGTAAGAGAATGTCTAGGAAAACAAGAACTATAAGGAAAAGGAGTATCACGAGGAAAACAACTGAAATATTGCAAGTACTACGATGACAAAGTATTGGCTTTTAGGTGTTCGTAGTTAGAGGGGAGGAATCAGGGGGATATATCTCCCCCATTGAAATCGGGGGGGCGTTTAAAGAAACGCACTCTGAAATTTAGTACCTACTTCCTACGTGAATTAAGTCTTATTAGTACTCACAGGATTGTGCATTCTATACCTACATTCTACGCGGAATATACAAAGTCAACTTCATCTGAAAAAAATTATTATTTCGACAGATCACCAAATTTTTTGAATTCCTTTTCTTACATATATCGATTTTAAAAAGTTTTTTTTTACGTCTCTCACCAATTGATATATAATAGGTTAACGTGAAAGAAAGAGAGCTTCCATTCAGCTTTCCATCACATAGCACAAAAGCCCACACATCAGAAAAAGACATACAATCTTGATACATTAATTGTCTGCGCAATGAAAAAGATAAAAACAAATGTATTTAATTGACAGTTCACGAATTAAACAGAATTTAAAAAATAGGCCCTATGCGACAAGATTTGGTCTTACGTGGGCATCGTGATAGTGGGCCAAATTATGCAAGACCATTTAACTGGACCGAACAAACGAAATTTTAGAGCTCTTTTGAAATACCAAGCAATTTGAGATCCGCACCTTCGTGTGCACTTAGATGGTCCGGGGAAACGCGATAAATATACAAGTTCTTCTGTAAAAAACCAGATTATCTTGTTTTAAAATTTTGACAAAAAAAGTGCTAGCTTAAGCCAAAGATGCAAAATTTTTCTCTGTGCTGACGGATGAAACTCAGGACTCAGTATAGACAAGTATGAGTAAAATCTTTTCTCTTAAAATCTCATCAGTTTACTAATCATTACAGTCCAGATGATGCTCTTGCAAAGCTTATAGTGGAAAATCCTCAAATTTGTGGTCTGGCCATTTATTTTTTGATCGGCCAAGGTTACACGGAGCAAGCAATATGTCTGATCGATACAATGGTGTTCTGGCAGTTATTCGCCAACAATTTGGTTCGGATGCTCTGTACGTCCATTGTGCAGCACATTCTTTGAACCTTGCTATATCTGTTTCCAGCAAAACACCATCCATTAAAGATTGCTTAACCATAATTAAATCAGTTTACAATTATTTCCATACACCGAAAAGAAAAGATATGCGGCAAAAAAGAATAACCGAAAGCAAAGAGACTCCACAAAAAAGACATTAAAAAGGCAGAATCTGACGGGATGGATCTCAAAATATCAAGCAGTTCGCGACTCTTGGCCAAAAAAGAACATTGGAAAGTGACGCAAGGAACTTAAAAAACGCTGTGGACTTCGAGCGAACTCTCGTTGCCATTGAATCGTGAAAATTAAAGAGCGAAGTGAAGTCCTTGTCATTGACGTTAAACATAAAAGAATAGTGAAACGACAAAAGAATCGTTTGAACCCTTCGGTTCAAAGTACAGAAGAATATTTTTGTGTTACTGTTTTTAATCCCTTTCTCAATTTCTATGAAATAGACCTTGGAGAAAAATTTACAGACCATGAAAACATACTAGAAGGGTTTATGGTTCTTTTCAAGAATTCTTCGTCTGAAATAGATAAAAATTTCATGAAACTGATGAGTTTTATCAAACATATTTGGCTGCCTAACCGTCTTCTCCTTCTGTTCTCAAAAAATAAAAAACTTGAAGGAGATATTTGATCCGAAGGAATAATACTTCCTATATATGTTATTAAAGATATTAGCTACACTGCCAGTTTCAACCTCACCTTCCGAAAGAATTTTTTCCACTTTAAAAAGATTCTAAAAATCATGTCTTTTTTAATAACAGTTTGATAAGCTTTGGATGTTTACTTATTTGCAGTATCGTTTGAATGGTTTGGCTGCTGTAGCTGTTCATCGCGAAATACCCATAACAGCAGACGAAGTTATAAGTGTTTTAACTAAAAAGAGCAGAGAACTAGATTTTATTTTATTTTTAAACTAGCAGGATCTGCCCGGCTTTGCTCGGGTCTTTAGACTTAAGGTTTCCGTTCTCAATCTTCCTCTTCCGTGGGAATATGGGGATGAAATATTTATAATCTTTCTTACTGTGGGACTGTGTGGCATCCTAATGCTGAAAGAATTTTTGAAATCTATCCGGTAGTTCCTAAGTTTCCGTTTCTAACCCATTCCTGTTGAAATCTTGAATTCCCGTGAAAATATGTGAATGAAATATAAATCTATGTCACTGGAGGGGTAATGTTACATCCTAGAGTTGAAAGAATTTTTGAAATCGGTCAAGTAACTTTATGGTTGCCGTTCTCGTTCCTGTTTCTAATCCTGTCTGATTATAATGAAATGACTTCAGACTTTCAAGAAAATTAACTGAAAGCGAACTAGATCTACCCCCCCCCCCCCCCCCCCTATCAACGGCACTGTTCACAAAACATTTTAGTTTGTCTAATTATTTGACAAACAACCTATGTGAACTTCAAAAAACAATTTTTAATTTTGTTTAAATAAAGTAGCTGACAGGAATCTCTATTTCGTAAATTCTCTCAACCCGTTGACTTTCCTAGTTTTGCTGTAGAATGAGCCGGAAGAGTCTGATAGTGTGATGAGCAAAATGAAATTTAAATTAAATTAGTGCTCTCTAGAGAGCTGGCTTTTAAAGCTCTTCATGATGTCAACGAAAATTGCTCAAAAAGTTTTCATTAAATTGTAAGAAAATGCTTCCCTCGGACTTTTTTGAAGCCTATTCTTTGGCATTTTTCTCCATTTTGTTGTTGATAAAGCAAAATTAGCACAAGTAAATGCTTTCGAAATTGAGGGTGTTAAAAGCAAAACTTATCTAAAAAGTAACATGATTAGACAGTCTTCTAATGCTTCTAAGTCTATTTACCACACGACAAATAAATCTTCAGCAAAAAAAACCTTGACAAAATTCCCACGCCAAAAACTCAAAACATCCCACCATTAGTCGTAAAGTTTCTGGTCGAATTCAATTCAAAGAAAACCTTATCATTGAGTTGTGAGTTCAATCCATCATCACCTGCGTCATTCATCACAAAATCTATTTATCTCCTGCCTGGCATCAATAACCATTATTAACAAAAGTCAACCACCATTTAGCACAATCGCACGTTCGTCGACAAAAATCAATGAAGAAATTTCTACTTCATTAGCTTCTAACATCACAGCTAAATGAGTTGGCTAAATAAAAGTTTTCCACCCAACTAAAGCGTAACACCATCAAATCCTTTCAAAATGGAACACATAAATATTTTCTAATCTCAATCAGTACACTTGTCTTGCCATTCGAAATAATTACTTCCACATCACTATGTTGTAACAAGGCAAGGATGAGGCACAAGGCACAAGGCATCACAAGGCACATCCAAGTCAATGACAGAAATAAAATGGAGAAAGGACTTTAACTACACCTAAGCATAAGACTAAGAGAGAAGAAAAAGGAAGATAATCGTCGTAAAAGTTTTATGAAGCTTCACCCTTTTTGGATTGCAGAGCTCACAGTCCGCTTCGCTGTCCGCTCCAACGAACTGACATTTTATGCCAAGGACAAAGATCTCTTGGAATATAATGAGGAAGAAGCCGCTTTCTGTGCAGTAACCACATCAGCATAACCAATGAGCACAAGAATATACTTTGTCTTTTCGTCTGTCATGCTTTGTTCGTAGTCGTGGTCGTTGGAGTCTCGTCAGTCGGTCGTCTCTCGTCTGTCGTCTACAAAACCCCTCAATGTTTTCTTCTTCTTAGTCCTTTAAAAATTGCGTGCTTCTTTCTAGTTTTGTCAGAGCTGACATCCAAGATGATTCGTTTAGCAGGACCTTCAAAAGGAGTCACACGAAGAATGAACAACGCATAAATGCCACCAGCCAACGAGGTCGAGATGATTGTTGGATAAGAGATAAGAAAAGGATCCGGTTGTGTGGCAGTATTTATGGGAACATACCCAGCAGCTACACACACATATACACTTCTGCCGTTGTATGGTGTGATGTTATTGCTGATTCTTGATAAAAAAATGCCAATCTTTTTCACACTCCCTCGAGGGGACAAATGTTTACAACACATTATCCCAAGAACATTAATTATGCGGGCCCTGCACAACGCTGTTCGCTATTCGACATCGTTTAATGCTCTTTTTTGTGCAAAAAAAAGAATCCCCAAGCTATTCTCTTGTCATCGCTGCTGTCGTGGTCGGTGGAGGCTCTTGAAATCCTTTTCCTTAGACGGAAAAAGATGTAAGGTTTCTTAGACGCAGTTGACAATAGGCACCCAAGAGCGAATGAATCCATTTGTTGTGCTCAGGTTCCTGTGGTCTGTGTCTATGTCTGCATGGGTGACTGCACAAAAGCAAAATCAAAATGTCTGTGTGGGGGTGTAAGTGTATGAAATAAGCCAGGAAATGGATTCTTTTTTTTTCTCTTTTTCAAGAAGAAGACCTAAATTAAATTTCAAAAAGCAAAAACAACATTTTTGCAAGGACATTCGACGTAAAATGACATTAAGCAAAGAAAAATGCTAACCGTACTTGTGGGATGTGGGGCAATTTACATAATGATGATTCTGACTTTTCTCTGAAACTTGGCCGATTGTTGAGTGTAGTGCTTTCAGCTAAACGGGTAAAGGGATGAATGTCTCCAAAGGGCTGTTTTGATATGAGAATTCAGAGATATGATTATGCTTATTACAAGTCGATGTATAGAATTTGGCCTTCGGCGGTTGGCCGTTTGACGGAAAATGTTTTCAATGTATGAATTTCTTTTTTCAAAAGATGGTATGACGGCTAAGATTTTTTGAGAGCGTATGTGTTTGTTTTTGTATGGTTTTCATGGGACAGAAATAGTAAAGAATACAAATAAATGCCTTTCTCGTCGATAGATACTCTTCTACTCGAAGTTCAATGTCAAAATACTGTAAGAGGATTTTGTCAGTCTCATTTTTTTTTCTTTTTTTTTCTCAAGAGGTCTTAGTAGCTGTGAAGCAGAAAGTTATTCGTATGACTTGACTGTGCTCAAAATTATGATAGCTTAAAAGACAACTTTAAAACCAAAACATTATGGAATATCGAGTTTGATAAGAGTCGTCCAACCCATCTTCATCTCTAGACCGTTCTACCCACCACTTCGGATATGGAATAATCTTCTGAAAATAAGTTGGAAATGATGAGCGGCAAAAATGGGTTTGATGGTTAATGAGGGCACAACCAAGTTTTTTTTTTTTTATATAATTAACGCGCACATCAAGGGGTTATGACTACCCTTATAATGTTATGAAAACAGTGCGAGTATTTAGGAAAATAGGAGAGGATTTGAAAGGAGACACCGATGCACGTTGATTTTGAACTTTTGTGAATCGTAATGCAGGGGAAATACAAAGCCAAGTAAAGCATTCCACATTCGGGTGGTGCGACTGAAATACAAATCTCTATACTTGACTGTGGTACCCGTGGTGTGATGGAAAGCATGTCCGCCTGTTAATCCAGAGGTTCGAGTTCGAATCCCAACAGAGGCAAAAATGTTTTTTCCACGGGTATCGTCTTTCGCGAGGAACTGGCAAGTCCTCCATTAGTATTCATTGCCATGAAAAGCGCTTTCTCGATTAGCCGTTCGGAACCGGCAGAAAATTGTAGGTCCCTTCCATTCCCTCACAAGGAATGGTTGTGAGAAAAAAAAAGGCCAGGGGCTCCTCGCTCTGTTGCGCCACCCTATTTATTTTTATTTTATTTATACTTGACTGTACGTCCGAAGTTGGGCTTAAGGTAAAACTGATGAGCATTCCCAGCGAGGCGGGTGTTGCGACTAAATTGTTTCAGGAAAGGAATGCAACTGGCTAGAAAAAGCGATAAAAGAGAGTGAGACGGCAAAGATGTTTTAGGAGCACCTGACCAGAAATGGGAGTTAAACTCCAGTTTTGGGCGAATGAAGGACTTACAAATTGTAGCCAGATCAGAAAGGGTGAAGAACTTCCTGCATCGTCTCAAGAAGCCTTATCAGTTAGCAGCGTTTTTGGCGACTTCAAATATGTGGTCATTCCAACGAAGATCATCGTTTACACACATACCAAGTACTGACAGCTTTCCGGTTTCTTGGATGCAGGTACCATTCATGGATAATGGCAATGGGGGAATGTTAAGCTTCAACGACAAGAGACAGCATTGAGTTTTCGAAGCATTGGTTCATAAGACCCCATGAAACAATGCTGTCAAGGTCAGAATTCAATGAGCTTATCATACGCATGCTGTTATCAAACAAGAACAGAGATCATTGACTAATTGGACAAAACGTCACATTAAACAGACATAAATTTGAGGTTGTACAGAACTTCGTCTACCTAGAATTCGTTATAGACGTGTAAAATAACATCAGTGCTGAGATCTTAGTGGGCAAAATTGCATTCTAAGAGCTATAATTTTTTTAAAAAGCAAGGGAACCTTAATAAGCACAATTCGGTATTAATTTTATTTAAAGAAAAATATATTTTTTTTTTTTCAAAGTTTTGGTTTTGAAACTTGATTACTCAAAATTCATTTCTAAAAAAAACTTGCTGGTTGTAAAGCACAGTATTAGGTTCTAGAAACACTTAAGTTTGTGGTAGTAATTGAAAACGATTCAATGCACAACATCAGGAACTTCATAGAATACTTCGCCACAAAGTAACTTCTGATATAAGAAAAGCTAAATCTTGTTTTTACGGAGTAGTTTTAATCCGTCGAATGCAGGCAAAACAGTTTGGAATAACTTGAGGTCAATAGGAGAAGGAAAGTAACTTCTGTAAACGTTGACTGTCATCATCGGTATCCAGTTGTGAATATCTCGAATACGTTCGATATCGAATTTGATGATAGCTATTGTGAAGATGCAGGATATTTTTCCTAAATTTCTCTGAAGCCGATGTTGCAGAGGCGCTGTGGTCAAAATTGGATGCTACTGGGTTTGGCTATTAGATATAAAATTAATTAAACAATGCTTGCCTTTTATACTACTGTATATATATATATATTTTTTTTTTATTTTGTCAGGAGTAAATCTTCAAAAGACACTTAGGGCCAGTTGCTCAATCGAATCATAAATTTAAGTTCTACATAAAGTTCTACTTTAGTATAGGGATTTTATGTAGAACTTAAGAATTCCGGAACGTCTCATACAAAAATGAAAACTTTATGTAGAACTTAAATTTATAATTCGATTGAGCAACTGGCCCTTAGTAGTATTCGATACCAAGTAGTGTGGGATTCTTATCCACTAAAAACTCCTCATAATCAGAACCAATCTATAAACGATCGACAACAGATTTTTCTTTCTCAATAATATTATCGCCTTAAGGGAAGCTTAAACTTTTAATGCTTCCCTTTTAGGCCATTAGCTCGTGTGGCTTGGTTCTTCTTAATCTCCGAACATTGCCTCTCGTATTTAATACGGACTCCATTTCAGAGTTGATATGACTATGCAGTCGCTGATTGTGTGATACAGCATGTTTTCTTACAACTTCTGTAACCGTTTCTATTTGTTGGTCACGATGTAAATCGCTATTTCTTATATACCATGGTACATTTACTATTCCACGAAGGACTTTGTTTTGGAACTTTTGGATGATTTCAGTATTTGTTTTCTTTGTACAGCCCCATAATTGGATTCCATAGGTCCAAACAGGTCTAAGGGCCAGTTGCTCAATCGAATCATAAATTTAAGTTCTACATAAAGTTTTCATTTTTGTATGAGACGTTCCGGAATTCTTAAGTTCTACATAAAATCCCCATACTAAAGTAGAACTTTATGTAGAACTTAAATTTATGATTCGATTGAGCAACTGGCCCTAAGTACTTATTTATAAAGCAGTATTTTATTTTCGACAGATAAGTCAAAATTTCTACCGAGTAACCAGTACATTTTTCTATATTTCAAGTTGAGCTCTTCCCTTTTCTTAGATAGATAGATAGATAGATAAGATTTTTATTAGTCATAAATTTTAGAGATAACATACAATATTTATGATACATTTCTTCCCTTTTCTTTTTGGTATGCTCTTTTCATGTGTCGACGGTATTTTGCAATTTCTCAGCAGCCTTGACGACGCACTTACTGGATGCCAAAATTGCAGTATCATCTGCAAAAGTTGCCATAATGGTGTTGTTATCCACTGGAATATCCCTTGTATATAGCAAATACAGGGTAAGTCCTAGGACGCTTCCTTGTGGAACACCGGCTTGTATTTTACTTAGCTTTGAATATTCTTGATCATACCGTACTCTGAAGAGCCGGTTTGAGATATAAGATTTTAGTGTTTCGTAGTACTGCCTGGGTAGGTCCCTTTGCAGTTTGTACTCCAGCCCCTCATGCCATACCTTGTCGAATGCTTGAGCAACATCTGAAAATATAGCCGAACATACTTGTTTTTCTTCTAATGCTTTTTCAACTGTATCCGTTATTCTATGAACTTGGCCTATCGTGGAATGTTTATTTCTAAATCCAAACTGATGATTTGGGATTAGATTTCTTTCTTCTATGACCTTGCTCAGTCTTTTCAGTAGCAATTTTTTAAAAACTTTTGCCATTATTGGTATAAGCGATATTGGTCTGTAAGACGTCACTTCTGTTGGTGGCTTACCTTGCTTTGGTATACCAATTACTTCAGCAATTTTCCAATGATGTGGGACATATTGGGTCTTTAGGCATGCATTTATTATGAATGGGAGTTTTATGAAGGCTTTTGATGGCATTTCTTTCATAAACTGAGCAGTTATTAGATCGTATCCAGGTGATTTTTTGTTCGATAGTTGATTTCGACATACTTTTTATTTCTTTGAGTGTGACAATTGGTATGTCAACTTCATCGACTTCATCAATAAACTGGAAGCTGATTTCAGATGTATTTGCTGGGAATGGCTTTCGTAAGATGCTCTGCAAACAGGTTAGCTTTTTCTTTCGGATTTCCGATCCAATTCCCGTTTAGAGATTTGATGCTTTCCAGAGCGAATAATCGGTTGAAGCATCAGTCGTTAAATTTTTCAGGATTCTACTTAATGAATCATTTTTGAATTCGTAGATTTGTTTTTTCAGTTCGTTGCTTAGCCGGTTAAACGCTGTTTTGTCGTCTGGAAATCTAGTATTTTGCCATTTTCTTCGAGCTCTTCTCTTCTCCAATATCAACTCTCTTATCTCGGCAGGGTATTTTGTTTCATACTACTGTATATAACACATATATAAAATGCTATTTGGATTACATGATTACATTTCCATTCTGAATGGAAGAAGGCCAAAATGATTCCCATTCACTAATAAAAAAAAAAAGCATAGCCCTTCAGATATAAACATATAGCAATACTGTCATTCCTGTCAAAAGTTTTCGAAACGTTTTGATACAGTCTGGCCTTATAGGGAGACAACAGTCGTAGTCGGTAATGATTGGAAACGTAAAGTCAAGATTTTAACCAACGGCCAGTCATCCATACTAGGTCCCGTACTATTTTCACTATACATCAATGAACTCGTCACAGTAATAAAGCATTACTACATATGAACACATTTACGCTGATGATGTTCAGCTATTTATTCAAACAACTCCTTCTCTAAAAGAATACCTTATCGACAAATCTGCAAAACATTCTCCATTGGGCGATCTCAAAACATCTTTAATTGAACCCAAAAAAATCTAAAGCTATTGTTATCTAGCGTAACTTGTTTGATTCAACTTCTTTCCACCATTTAAAACTAGTCATCTCAGAAATAGAATATGTTAACTCCGCTAGAAATCTCGGGCTTACCTTTAATCGTACTTTAAGTTGGGACGACCGTATTAACTCAAGGCAAGGAGACACTACGAGTTCTATGAACTTCACAGTCATATTTACCAACCTCAACAAAACTATTGCTTGGTAAGACATTGGTTTTGCCAATATTATTGTATTATTGTGAAGTTTTCTGTAATGTTAGTAATTGTAGTAGGCGTAAGTTGAACGTCAAAAGACGGGGCCGCTTTTCTTCTTACTCTTAATCAGTTTTCGGGTGTACTTTTGATATTTTAATTAAGTTTCGTACCATTCTATACATATTTAAGTAATGCAGACATGTTTGCCTGAATACCTAATGCACAAGCTAGCCTTTTTTTCTTCTCAAAGATCTTGTTTTCCTGCTTGACATCAGAACGTCAGTTTTTTGTTCAAACCTCACGCTTTTGGAACTCACTACCTATCGAACTGAGTAGATGTAGGAACGCAAAACTTTTCAAAAACAAGCTTTTAACACATATGGCCAGTGATAATTTTTTGTGATAGGAAACAATACGTCCTTTTTAACTTTAAATAACTTGTTTAAATTATTTTTTAAGATAATTTATCTTAAAATGTAATAAGAACCTCAGATAAAATAATAATAATTGATTTTTAATCTTTTCTTCTAGAAAATTAAGTAATTTTTTTTTATAAAACTGCCCCTCTTGTTTAAGCGGGTGGAGATAGACCACCATCCCATAAATTTTGTTTTTGTTCTTGTTTTGACCCAACCTATCCGCCGGCAGTCAGCTTTTGTCGCATCTTTATGCAAAGCACCCTGTATATGCGACCAGTGTTTTGGTTTATGTTAAAAAAAAAAAACACCACGACGAGAGTTCAAAACTGTGCTCGCTACATACAGATAACTACACCTCTTATGCCGAAAAAGGGATCTTTGCAGACGAGTTTTCTATGCTATGATGAAGACAGTTTGGTGCAGCCGTTCTGTGCTACAAAGGGATCACTATTTTTACACTACCATGAATAAATTTAATTGCTTTTCTTTTATAATTACTTTTCGGATATGTTATGCAATAATTTTGAATAATTTGAAATTTATCACATTTGCAGGCACATATTTTTGTATTATACCTTTGTACTGCAAACTAGATACTGTAGATTTCATATAACCCACTCTACAATGTGAAATGCGTGATATGAGTAAAAATGATTCCCTGATGTCGGGTGGAATATTAAATGTTGAGTCTCTTTGCTAGTGAGCTTTGTTCGTGTGCAAGAATAAATACCAATTTCTCAAGCAGAAAACCAAAAAGCACGTGAAATGTTCGCTGTTTGCCTTGGTTGGTCACATCCTTTAATTGTGTTAACCAAAAGCAAACTTCGCTCTCTCATATTCTGTTGAAAGGAACAGAAAAGGGCTACAAACCTCTTGTGTACTCCAAAAACATTTCGCCTAAGCCAGGTCATAATTTTAAAAACATAATTATGCGCGTTTATTTGATATTCAAGAAGGAAAGCTTAGTTTTCATTTTAACTTTAGACATTGAAGAAAATAAACGAGTCGTATCTCGTGTGTCTTTCTTTTCGTAATCAAAATTTGAGATTTAAAATCCAGTGATGTTTGCAAATTTTAAAATATAGAATATAGAATATAAATAAATATTAAATACAGAGTGGGTATGTAAGCTAGGAATGTTTTCTTCTAAACACTTTTTGTTTCATTTTACTTTAATTGCTCACATAACTATTCGCTGTTTTGTAAGAATTTATTGGCGATTAAAAGTAGATTTCAACCCGATCAGGTGCATCCTCATCTTTCGTATACGAACACTCCATTTTTGTTAAGCAATTATACAATACTTTGCATATTATAATTTCAAAATGTTAAAAAAAAAATAAAAATAAAATTGTGAAATATTTTCAATAAAACTGTAGTCATGGAAAATTGAAACACTATTATTTTAAAGATAAAATAAAAAAAAAAACTTACAGTAGACGCTCGATATAGTGAAGTAATAGAAACCAGCCCTTTTCACTATTTGGAGATTGTTCACTATTTCGAGCGGGAGGCTAGAAACGCTTTCAAAAGCTAAATTTGATCAAAAATGCACATTTTGTTCAGTGTGAAGAAAATTATATTTATTTAATCTATAAACAAACACTTTAATCAAGTTGACTGCTAAAAACAAAAACAATTCTTAATACATCATCACTATATACAAAGTATAAAACAAAGTCGTTTTTTCTGTCCCTATGTCCCTATGCATTCTTAAATTTTTAAAACTACGCAACGGATTTTGATGCGTTTTTTTTTTTCAATGAATAGAGTGATTCAAGAAGAAGGTTTATATGTATAAAACATACATTTTATAGCAGAGAAAAGCCGATAAATTTAAAGATTTGTAATGCGATGTCGTAACAACATATTTTTCTGCGCTTGCATTGCAAACGCTGGCTAAACCTAACGAGATTGAACAAATTTATGTACTACGGAATTGTATATCTTAAAAAGATGAATAAAAAGTTCACTGCAGCATGTGCTTATCTTCTAAGGATAACCCACAGTAACAATTTTTATCTTTTACATAGTACAAAATAAATATGTGTTATTTACCAAGCTATTTTAAACGATACAGTATCATTCCTTATCCCATTTAATACATTACAGTATGTGATTTAAATGAATATTTTCGAAGATATTACAGACTTAAAAATTGCGGGACGTAGCGTTTGCTTTTTTGTTATTTTATACCCGTGCGAAGCCATAGCGGACCGCTGTGTTGTTAGTTCACAGTTTTTCTGTAGTGTATTTAGTATCAACACTGCACCCGTGCGAAGCCGGGGCGAGTCACTAGTACTCATGTAAAATAATATAAAACAAAAACATTTTACCTCATAAAAACGAAAAATTTACATTAATGTACATAAATATAACATGAACAAATTAGCATCTTTTTTCACTATAACAATCAATTTTTTGGAAAGTAGTTTGTTAATTTTGTCTGCTGTTGTACAAAAGTAAGAACACAGCAAGAACTTGTGTTCTACTGGGTCAAGTGACTACTTTCCTTTGTGATTCAGTGTGAGATGTATACATGAATGTAAGGTAGAATTTGTTCAAATGCAGTCGACATACTGTAGACGCAATGCAGCTGCAATATTCTTGTTCAAACCTGAGAAAAAGTATGTGTTCACTATTTCGAGATCTTTATTGTTCACTATTTAGAGTAGTGCATGTAAAATTTTGGGTGTTCACTATACTGGATAGTTCACTCTTGCGAGATTCACTATATCGAGCGTCTACTATGTTTAAAGCAAAATTTAATGAAAAAGTTGGCATCTGGCAGACGGTTTCAAACCAAGGCCAAAAGTTATTTATATTATAAAAAATTGTACCTTAATTATATTGAATTTTTAAATAAACTAAACTAAAAAAAAAAAACTATTCGCTGTTTTGTATTAATTGACAAACAAGAAAAAGTCGGTGGAGACAATAAAAAATCGCTTCGTTCCATAAAAGTTAAATTCTTTATCTAACTTGGAGTAAAGATAAAAGCAGGGAGTGGATATTGTGCTCAAATAAAGGAGTTTTTTTTGCTGTGTAGACTTATTTAATAGCGAATTTGGACCTGACAGTTAAATGTTGCTATAATTTAAAAAATAAATGTAAAAATTTTATACAGGAGGCATGGGTCCCTGTCTTCGTGACACAAGAGAAGCTAAACTATATTGTGGTACCCGTGTCGTGATGGTTAGCACGTCTACCTGTTATACGGGAGGTTCGTAGTTTGAATCCCAACAGAAACAAAAATGTTTTTCACAGGTATCACCTTTGTCAAGTCCTCCGATAGTAAATTAATTTCCATGAAAAGCACTTTCTCGATTAGCTTTTCGAAATCGGCAGAAAATTGTAGGCCCCCTCCATTTCCTCACAAAGGCAATGGCTGTGAGAAATGCGCAAGGCCTCGGACTAATCGTTCTGTTGCGCCACACTTTTCTTTTATTTATTTATTTTAAATGTAAGGAAAGCTACAAATTCAATATAAACATAGCACTTGAAAAAACTAACACAACTTTATAGAAATTTTGTATTCTATCTAGAAGTCCTAGATTGTTTAAGAAAGATTGAGTATCAACACTTGAAAAACTTCAATTTTCGACATTTTTTAAAAATTTAGATTTTTTTGAATGTTTTCAGTTTCCAATTTCTTATCAAAGCTTTTTCTGGCAAGAGCTTAAAACTTGCACATTTGATTTTTAAAAAGCCTGCATTTAAGAAAAGTGAAAAATAAAAAACCGGTTTAAAAAAAAAATTGGTCAAATGATTAAGACTAAATTTTCAGCGTTAGTATAAAGTGACATTTTTATTTTTTCGCTTAAAGTCTTTCGAATATTTAATTCATTTTTTCATGTTTTTATGTGATTTTATTTATATTTCATAATTGATGTATAGTTGACAACCCTGTACCACCAAATACGTTATGAAGAACGAATACTGAAAGCTTGTGCTCAGCCTTAAAACTTTGATGATGGTGTTGTTTTAGCAAAACAGTTGTGGCCATTTTTCTCCTAGAAAGCTGTTGGTAGTCAAGCATTACGTTAGCAGATATATTTCAATAATAATTTATTCCCCCTCCCTCTTGTCAGAAAAAACCAACAATAATTGTTATAAAAAATAATCAAAGCAAATACCTATCCTTTTATTATGCTTACGTAACATTTGAGTGACCACCATTTGTATTTTATTATAATTATATTCATAGTGCATATAAGATGTAACAAGTATTTCTTTTGAGTTGCACATGCTTGAATTATATTACAGAGTTTCATATATATGATTATATTATACAGTTAAAAAATTCATATAGCCTTATGCTTCTAGACAAATAAGAACAGTAAGAGTAACAGAAAAGGATAGATAAAAAAGACAAGTTAAAATTTTTTTCGATTGCTCCAACAATAAATTTGAAAACTTCTTTTGCGAAAACGTTGATGTTGGTTATTATTTTAAAGTTATGAGGAATTTGATTATATAGTTGAGAAGTGTAAACAAAGAATTGCCTTGAACTGATTACATATTTATAGCGCGGTATAATGATTTGCAATGTTCGATTACTTCTTTAAAACGTTATTTTACCAAAAAGGTATTCAGGTTCCTTAAGATGTATTATTTTTTTGCAATAGTAACAAAGTTCTGTACTTCAAAAGACCTGACAACGAGCAACTAGCAATTTGAACTGCGAATTCGATAAATGTGATCACATCTTTTCAAACCAAAGATATATCTCGCGCATCTATTATAAGCAACGGTTAGTTTTTTTCTGGACTCATGGTCCATACCAAAGAATAGCTCACAACAATATTTTAAAATAGGAAAATAAATGATCTCACTAATAATTTCAGTTCAACTTCGGTTGGTAAATATTTAGCTATAGGACACAGGCCTCGTAAAGCACCATACATTTTTGAACCGTCTTATTAATATGTATGTATATTTATAAACCCCGAGATTCTTCACCGTTTCTACATATTCTATTGGTGTATGATTCAGAAACAAAGGAAGGCGTTAAATTTGACATTTACTACAACAGAAAATCATTGCTTTTGTTTTCGACGTATTGAGGTAGAGAGCATTATCAATACCAAGCAAATATTTTACGCAATTCTTGATTCATTTGAATGGTTTCTTGGGGCATAAGCGATTTTGAAAACATTTTATAAATGTGAATATCGTCTGCGTAGATGTGATATTCAAAGTCAGACAAACATTCGACTATGTATGTCGTTTATAAAACATGAAAATAGGAGCGAATCTTACTAAGCCCTGTGGAACACCTCTCGGGACTCTTATTCAACTCGACCACTTTTGATTGTAATACACAACCTGGGGATCTGTCCGAAAGGAGTTGGTGACGTTTGCCCCAAAACAAAAGCCCCAAACGGAAATCCCAAACGCAAAATCCCCAAATTAAAATCCACAGCTCTGAAATCTCCTAAGAGAAAATCTACAAACTGAAAATCCCCAAACCAATATCCCCAAACCAAATATGTTCATGAACATATTTGTCTTTGAGATGTTTGTAGGAAAATGTAATACAAAGAATAAACAAAAAATTTTTACTAAAAATTGGTCATGCACTCATAGTTGTTGTTAAGAAGCTGTTAATCATTACACTGGTCTACAGTGGTTCTGTTGCCAAAAGCAAGTTATATTATTTTAAAGGTTTTTGCTTCGGTGAATCTAAAGATGAACTCAGAATCTACCTAACAGCTCGCGCTTCTGAGATATTATGCGTTCAAAATCGAAAAAATCCAGTTACTGCTATCTTTGAGCCTCTGTTTTAACATGAAAAATATGTTAGCCTAAAAACAAACCATTGCTTTTCCGATGATTTGGTATCCGCTGAATCTATATCTGGTCTTAAAATGGCTGTATTACATCAAATTTTTGAGATATTTGGCTTCAAAAAATGTGATACATAGTCATGCATTATTTTGAGGACTCTTGCAGTCTTGCAGAAATTAGAGTTAGAAAGCATATTTATGAAGGTTTTGGACTTAAAAGAAATGAGTTTTCTAATTCTAATTTCCTTTCGAGACTGCACTTAGGCCTCAAAATAATGTATGATCCTGAGGGCTTAAATTTTTTTCAAAAACTTTGCTGAAAAATTAAAGAACAGCAACAGGACGGTATTCCTGGTATATTCACACCGGTATTTAAACAGGTGTGATGATTTTTTTTAGGTGCCCCACGCTACCCTATATCTTTTCAAAGCACTTCAAGTGTCCTAATTGATAAATGTCAAGATAATCTAACGAAATTGGCATCGTACAAAGTTTTGGTACAATCATTTCATTTCCACACCAGTGATAAGCCACACAACGGCGGCAATACTTTAAACCAGTGATGGGCAAAGTACGGCCCGAGGGCCAACTCCGGCCCGCGAAAGCATTTGATCCTGCCCTCCGACGATCCTTCGACATGAACAGTATATGGCCCGCGATAAAAAACGACGGGGCAGATTACTCATAACGAGTTTTCTGAAGGTCTTCAAAATTTAAATGCTCGTATTTCAAAATTATGCAATATAACTACAGATGGAGCCCCAAATATGTTTGTAAAAAACACGAGATTCTTAGGTATTTTTCGAAACCAGAATCCTAATCACAATGTTGTATTTTTACATTGTATGATTCACCAGGATGCGCTTTGTAAGGCTGCAATATATATTAGACCCTTGTACTTAATGTTGTTATAAAACTAATGAATACTACAAATGGTCTTCGAAGACAAATATTGGCGTATCGAATTTGCCTTTTTTACCGATTTACTCGAACACTACAACAAATTAAATAAAAAATTGCAAGGAAAGAACCAATTCATAGATGAGACTTGCGGGTGTCTAAAATCAGGTCTGTTCGTTGAAGCCCTGGGGTTGCCCTAGGGTCGCCACAAAGCGTTTTTTGAGATACCTAAATTCACTCTGAATGTCAAATTGAGTGTTTTTTGAGCCATAGGTTTTCCCCCAACTCACCCTAGCTTTTTGCTGTGGCGAGTTGAGAGCTGTCAAATGGCATGTATTTTTTTTTAATGACAGGGATGTGTGGTGATTTGTGGTATAGCGTTTTTTGAGGACTGGGAAACCCAGGTTTTTTTGATAATTCACAGGGTTGTCAAGAAAACCTGGGTCAACCCTGGGGAAAGTTCAACGAACAGACCTATCTCATTTAAAACTCAGCTTTCCTGTTTTACAACTGCATGACTAAAAACGATTTAACTCACTTTCCGCGTTCAAGACCCATGTCACCATTGAGTGAGATTAGACTGAAAGAACCCAGTCACGCGTTGAAAAAACTTAACACGGAATTCGAAACTAGGTTTCAAGATTTTAAGAAAGGTTTGTTCGTTGAAGCACTGGGGTTGCCCTAGGGTCGCCACAAAGCGTTTTTTGAAAAGCCTAAATTTGCCCTGAATGTCAATTTGAGTGTTTTTTGAGCCATAGGTTTTCCCCAAACTCGCCCTTGCTTTTTGCTGTGGCGATTTGAGGGCTGTCAAATGGCATGTATTTTTTTTTAATGACAGGGATGTGTGGTGATTTGTGTTTTAGCGTTTTTTGAGGACTGGAAAACCCAGTTTTTTTTTGACAACTCATAGGGTTGTCAAGAAAACCTGGGTCAAACCTGGGGAAAGTTCAACGAACAGACCTAATATTCAGTCGTCGCTGGATGTTTTCTTGATGACGTTTAATGTAGATCCAGAAAATGTCTCTGCAGAATTGTAGTTGGAAATTATTGTAATGTAGTGCAGCACCCATTTGAAACAACTGTTCCTAAATTCCACAAAATTAGAATTATATAGAACACTACCGAAAGCTGAATTCCCGAAGAAAATTTCTCACGCCCAGAAAATTATGGCGATGTTTGCTTCGTCGTACTTGTGCGAACAGACTATTTCGACCATGAAATTGTGGAAAAACTCAATCAGAAACCGACTTATTGATGAACACCTTTTCACGCTACTGATACTGATACTGATACTTCGTCACAGCTTGAACTTTCATTCGAAAATATTATGGAAAATCAAAAGTAATTTCATACATCTCACACGCCTCCATGGCAGGGCCTTCAAATAATAATTAAATTGTCATTTTGAACATTTGTGCAGGTGTGTAATAGTGTAATGTTCTTTTTTATATGATTAAAAGTTTCAACACAAAATGTATTTTTCAAATAATTTTGCCCCTTCTCTGCAATTCCTAGAAATTTCTGGCCCCCATTAAGAAAGTTTGCCCACCACTGCTTTAAACAGAAGACTCCTAACGTTTGTGACTTCTTCTCTTCCAGATGAACTCATAAGATTCAAACTAGAGGCAGCAAATTGGGAACAACTTCAACGGTTTTTTTGAGAGCTATCAGTTCATGCTAATGTCGGCCGCTGTAATGGTTAATCCGCTTGGTCCAATTTTGGCACACTTTTTCAAAGTTTGCTTCCAGTACTTCAATCAAAATGGGTTTGTCACTGTAGACATAAGCATAAAAATAGCCCTATAAAAAAAGTGTTGAATCGTACGATCTAGGCGATATTGACTGGCCTCAAACGTCAAATAATCTGTTCGCCTCTGAATTGGTCCATTGCTAGGGGGGATATGTGGCATGTGGCACCGTCTTATTGAAAAACTATGTCACTCTACGTAAGGGTGTTGGTGGTTTAATATCCAAGAATGTAAATTAAGTGCGAAATTAGATCACAATAAACTCCTCGATTAAACTGACTGTGGAAATGGAAGAGGTGAGCGATGAACTTTCTCAACAGAGCAGCCAATTGGATTAATATTGAATAATTTTCCAACGTTGTTCGTTTCTAAGATGGTTAGGTGAAGATGTTTGAGATTGACACAAAACACGAAACGTGAGCTGTCAAAACCAGTATTACCGAAAGGAAAATAGCAACAAAAAATCACTCATTATAACCTTGTGATGCTTCTTTTACGAGGCTGGGGTAGGACTCAGGGTGTCCAGGGTCTACCCAAGGAAGCTTCGTAAGACTTGGGTGTCGGCGGTCCAACTTCTCAAGATGAAATGAAGACGCGGAAACGGTCGGGTATTTTCTAAGTAATTCTAAATTTATTTTTTTCAATTTCTCTTAGGATTTTATAAATTCGGTTTTTAAGTTTTACAATTTTTTACAAATGATTAATGACTTTTCGGATAAACTTTTTGTAAGTTTCGTCTCTTGTCTCTGGTACTATAGTCTTCTCGGGATGGCTGGTCTTCTCGGGATGTCTGATGCCGTTGGGGGTCGCGGTGACGTTCTCCTGGGGGTTGGACGCTGCGGCTGCTGCGTCCTCTGTCCGGTACTGATGAATTTTTGACTGGCTCTGCGTTAGGCAAGGCACTCTGTCGGCGACCGCGGATTTCGAAATAAAGGTCTGCGTTACGGGGAAGGCAGAACAATTTATCGGCGGGGGCGGACTACGTGGGAAGTGCCTGCGTTGTAGAGAACGGCAGAACAATTGATCGGCGTTGGCGGACTTCGTAGGAAGTGTGTGCGCTTTCCTAGGGCAAGACACTATGTCGGCGGCGGCGGATTACGTAGGAAAAGTCTGCGGTTGCGGATGGTAATGAACCGGCCCTCGCTAGGAAGGTTGACTGGAGAAGAAAGTTTACACACTCGGTGGATAACACCGTAATAATGTATTTTCCTGAAGAGACGGAGAGTTCTCCAAAAGAAGAATCCACTCGCTCGGTGGGCAACACCGTAGACGGATAGATTTGCCTTAAGACAACTGAAGTGGCGAGGAACGTTTACACACTCGGTGGGCAACACCGTAATAATGCAACTTCCTAAAGCGGTAGAGAGTTTACCAAAAGAAGAATCCACTCGCTCGGTGGGCAACACCGTAGACGAATAGATCTACTGAAGCGACGGAGGAACGTTTACACACTCGGTGGGCAACACCGTAATAATGTAACTAACGAAGTAGAGGGTTTACCAAAAAGAAGAACCCATTCGCTCGGTGTGCAACACCGTAGACAAATGGATCTACCTTAAGACAACTGAAGCGGCGGAGGAACGTTTACACACTCGGTGGGCAACACCGTAATAATGTAAATTCCTACAAAGCGAGACTAGAATAGTCCAAGAAGAGAAAAAGTAAAGTTTACGTTATAGGTATGAGAACCCGTAAATCTTTTTCTGGTTTGTAGTGCAAAAACCACTTCTACTTATTACTTTTCCCACTGAAAGACAATGTGAATTATAAGTCAGTGACAATTTCACATATAAAAAATCGGCAGGCCTTTGCCAATGCATTTTCTCATAAGGAGATGCATGCAAAACGATGATATTTGGCCTTGGAATAAATGTTCATTGGGTAATTTAATTGCTTGTGGGCAAAAAAAATAAAAGGAAAAACACGTAGAGTGTTTTGATGCGGTGGTTTGAAAGTGGGGGCGGAAATTAAATTGTGACGCTTCGTCACAGATCCCCCCTTCTTCGAAAGACGAGAACCCTCTCGTCTCAGAACCCTCTGGTACTAACTGGAAGAGTTCTTGTATGTTTTTCTGATTTGAGGGACTTAAATCCTGCCCTTCTTTTTTTTGTTTTTTTTTTTATATGTATTTTTTTTCTTTTTTTTTTTTTTTTTTGTTGTTTTCTTTTTTTTATATATATATATTTTTTTCTTTTTTTTTTTCTTCTTTTTTTTTGTATAATTTTTTTTCCTTTTTTTTTTTTTTTTTTTTTTTTTTTTTTTTTTTTTTTTTTTTTTTAAGTAAACGTTATAAAAAAAAATAGTCAAAATACTCAAATTCAGGCGTTGTATAAAAAAACCAAACTTAATCCCTATCCTGTGAGAAAATAAAACTGATTTCCGTAACTAAACAAAACCAAACTCTATCATACTGCGCTTAAAACAAAACCCGATCGTTCTACGATCATCATCATCAAAGTTTAAACTCGCTCGGCCTAAACCTCCCGCAGTTCCATTGGGACCACCTTGCTTTTGTCCTGGAATGACAGCACCGCCTCCGTACCGGTGAAGTTAGGAGTCACGACGATGCTCCTGTCCTTTTTCCGCAAGACGAAAGGTTGGGTGTCGTGCCGGAACACGAATGTAATGCCTTGGAACGGGTCGGCAGACGTGTTTTTTTGTCGGTCGGCTCTCCTACGCTGGGTCTTGGTGATCGGGGGCTGGCAGCGTTCCTTCTGCTCTGGAACTAGCTTTGACATGTGTGCGCTCCCGACGCTTGCTGCGGTTGTCTTGATATCTGGGGAGCTAGGGCTCTGAAGCTCGGGCACGGTCGCGGGCTTTTCGGGCGGTGGGAATAACCGGGGATCCAAGCGGTGCAATTGCTTGGCAGCTGGGCCCTCTAAAGCGCTGCGAACAATTAACCGACGTACCTTGTCCATTGGGGGCAAGTCGATCTCAATCAGTGTCCATGTCGGCGGAAGATCGCTACGAGTTGCTCGCTGCAGCTCGTTCAGCTGGCGCTCGTCCCACAAGGCGCTGGCCTTGTCTCGCGCCGATTTGATCTGGCTCATCTGTCCCTCAGGGCCAGGCGGTGGCCGAATGAGCATGGCTGGTGGATGAGTGGGTCGACAAGTTACCCGTCTAGTTGTAACCGCTTTGGTCGGCGCCGTTTGCACCAACTGCAAAACAACCGGACGGTCTCCGGGATGCGGTCGACAGGGCTGGGTTGGTCTCCTCTTACATGGGTTGTCGGGCGAAGTAGATTGGGGCCTTTTTCTTGGTTGCTTGCTATGATCCATTTTCGGTTGTTTAAAATTAATAATTTCTTTATTTTTCCAACGAGGTCTGTGTCGCTCGGTGGTCGGTGGTCGAATGAAGTTTTCCTTGTTTGCATTTATCTGCGCAATATCAGCTGCGCAGTTGTTATCTCCATTACCTGCATTTTCTGTTGTTGTGATCCCTTTTAAATCTCGTACATGCGCTCGGGTCGTGGCAGCTGCGTGATTGCGAATTCCCAGTCTACGTAGCACAACTATAACGGGAGAAACAAATTTAATGACCTCGTATGGTCCTTCATACTTTGGCGCTAGCTTCTCGGTGAAATATTTCGCTGCTGATGATATTACACGGTCTTTTTTATACACACGCTCGCCGATACATGGGTGCCAGGGGCGGTGTCGCAAATTGTAATATTTTGCCTGTGTTTGGGAGGCGCGCTGGAGATTCATTTTGGCCAATGAAAATAGTGTTCGCATACGTTCTGTGCGAAGATTGGGTTCTTCAAGAAGGTTATTTGGAGATATGTCAGACAGTAAATGGCCTGGTACCCGCAACTCTCGTCCGAAATTGAGGAAGGCAGGAGTAAATCCAGTGGATTCGTGGCGGCTGGTATTGAGCGCAAAAGTCAGTTCGGGAAGGTGCTCGTCCCATCTTCGCTGGTCGCCTTGAGTATATTGGGCGATCATGGTTTTTAATACCCGATTCACACGTTCGGTATAATTTTCTTGGGGAGTGTACGGTGCGGTCAAGCGTTGGGTAACACCTAACTCCGATAGAAATTCCTGGAATAGACGGCTCGTGAATTGACTCCCATTGTCTGATATGAGAGTGCGGGGTACTCCGAACCGAGTGATGATTCGCTCGCGGACGGCTTTTATTAACCCAGTGGCGGTCGCGGCATGCATCGGGACTGCTTCTACCCATTTTGAAAATTTGTCCACCATCACTAACAACATGGTGTTGCTTCTGGCTGACCGCGGTAGTGGGCCTATGAAGTCGGCGCATACGACGTCCCAAGGAAAACTGGATGGGGTAGTGTGCATCATTCCACTAGGCTTCTGCTGGGAAGGTTTAAACTGTATGCACACTTGACATCGTTGAATGTACTTGGCGATGTCTCGGAACATGCCTGGCCAGTAATAGTGTTGCATAATACGAGCGGTCGTTTTCGCGACTCCTAGATGTCCAGCGGTCACTACGTCGTGATTCTCGAATAAAATCTTGTTGCGGTCGGCGGTCGGCACGCATAACTTCCATTCAGACGTGTTCGGGTCGGCGGCAGGATTGGTGGAGGTGAATTGGCGGTATAGCAGTTCGTCTTCTATTTTGTATTCGGGGTACCGGTCAGGAGTGAGGCGTACTTGTTCCTTCCGGTTCGTCACCCAGTCAGGATTGACGTCACGGCGGCGATTCGGTCTGGCTCTGAGATCGGCAGGGGATCCCGGGACAGCGCGTCGGCCACGACGTTGAGTGCGCCTTTACGATATTGTATAGTAAAATCGTATTGTTGCAACTCTAACGCCCATCGGGCCAGCCTCCCTGACGGATTCTCCAATGAGTGCAACCACTTGAGCGAATGGTGGTCCGTTACTACTTTAAATTGATACCCTTCTAGGTACGGTCTCATCTTCCTGATCCCCCACAGAATTGCCAAGCACTCTTTCTCAGTGGCTGCGTATTTGCCCTCTAGCTCCGTTAACGTACGGCTAGCATACGCGATCACTTTTTCGTGCCCCTCCAAGGTTTGTGTTAACACCACGCCTAGTCCCGTTTGGCTGGCATCGGTTTGCAGCGTGAACTGTTGCGAAAAATCAGGACAGGCCAATACAGGGGCTTCGGTCAATCGTCGTTTCAGGGTCTCAAATGCTCTTTGCTGTTCCTGCGTCCAGCTCCATCTCACGGCCTTCTTCAACAGGTGAGTCAGGGGGGCAGCCACGGTGGAAAAATCCTGGATAAACCGGCGGTACCAAGAGCAAATTCCCAAGATTCTGCGAAGTTCTCGGAGGCTAGTCGGGGCTTTTAAATCGCGGACGGCGGCAACCTTGTCAGGGTCGGTATGGATACCTTCTTTTGATACCACATGCCCGAGGTACTTAAGGCTGGGCCGACAGAAGTGGCATTTGTCTAAATTTATTCTCAGGTTTACTTCTCTGAGACGGCGGAACACTTCCTTCAAATGCACTAGATGGTCATCGAACGTTTTACTTAGCACGATGATATCGTCTAAGTATACCAATACATGGTCTTGCATGTCGGGGCCGAATACTTCGTCCATAGCTCTCTGAAATGTTGCTCCGGCCGAATGCAAGCCACATGGCATGACATTCCATTCATAAAGCCCACGGCCAGGCACAGTAAAAGCGGTATACGGGCGGCACTCAGGTTTCAGGGCGATCTGCCAGTAGCCTTGTTTTAGATCGATTGTAGACATAAACCGGGCCCCTCGTAACTTATCCAAAATGGCGGTGATATATGGAAGAGGGTAAGCGTCTTTGAATGAGATTTCATTCAACTGCCGAAAGTCTACGCACACGCGCCAGGATCCTTCCTTTTTCCGGACCAGCACCACCGGCGAACTGTACGGGCTTTTTGAAGGACTGATCTTACCGGATTGTAGCAAGTCATCAATTTCCTCGTCGATAATTTTCTGCATGGCGGGATTACGCGGATAGTACCGCTGTTTAAAAGGTTCGGTTGTTTTCAGGCGAATGTTATGTGGAGCTACGGTTGATATACCTCTCATCTCTTCGAACTTCGGGATTTCTGCTCTCAAAAACTCTTGCAATCTCGCATCTTGATGGTGGGTAACCGCGTCCGCTACTGCATGTATTCGCGTGGCCTCGGGCGGACTCGAAGGACGTCCCATGACGAGTTTCTGGCCTCCTATCTTTAGCGAGCATCCGGCCTTTCCCAGGAGGTCCATGCCCAATATGGCGTCTTCTGCCAAGGTAGGTAGAAAGATGGCTTCTTCTTGCACCATCCTTCCATTCAGATTCAGCGACAAGACGTAATGTTCGGACGGCACGGCTGTTCGACCGTCGGCGAATTGTACAGCGTGTGGTTGATCTCTTCTTGCCGCTCCGAGTCGGCAACATTCTTCCCGCAAGTCCGGGCCGTTGAACGACCGCGAAGACCCAGTGTCAACCAAAGCGTAGTACGTTCGGTCGCCCGCCTCGATATGGACGAACGGTCGGGGGTCGGTGGGACTGGTGGGGCCAGGCTGGCCGAGGACGGCGTTGGAACTCTGGTGACAAGGACAATCCTTGGTGAGGCGTCCGTCCTCCCCACAGTATGAACAGAACAATCTGAAAGGGCGTCGGCAATCTTTCTTATTATGCCCCCTCTGCTTGCATTGCCAGCAGTGCGTATTTCTGTCATACGTGGTGGTAGGTCGCGGTAGCGGGGCTCGTGGCATGACGGCTTGACGAGGGAAAACGGGCGAAGGCGGTTGTACTTGCAGTCTAGGGACGGGTGCAGTTGGGTACGGATACTGCGGGTGGCTCGAGGTAGGGCGCGGGTTACGGTCTTCCTGACGCACGAACTCGTATTCTTCCGCGAGATCCATCAACTCATCTAACGTCGTGAATTCCATGCGCTTAATGTAAAGTCGGTACTCCGGCCGCAATCCGTCGTAGATACGGTCTATGTTATCTTCGATTGACATGCGCGGATGCTGTCGAATCAAATATTGAGAAGAACGCACGTAGTCTTTCGCCTTCTCTTTGAGACCTTGTTTCTTGCGCATGATCTCGTCCTCAAGTTTATGATAATATCTTGCGGGCAAAAAATGACGTAAAAAGGCCTGACGGAATACCGCCCAGGTGGTTAGAGCTTCTCGGTTAATTCTAAACCATTCTAAGGCCGTGTTGCGGAAAATCTCGGGAAGCGTTCGGAGCATATCGTTCAAAGGTACCTCGTAGCACACAGCCAAGTCTTCAATTCTTTCTAAGAATTCCAAGGGTTTACCGGAACCGTCGAAACGGAATCCCCATTTGCGCACGGTATTCATCAATTCGGCTTCGAAACTGCGCCCGAATCGGCCGGGCGGAGGATATGGTGCTAACGCTGGGTCTGTACGGGGATGGTCTGGTTGTTCGGTCTGCGGAGGAGCGGAGGCTGCTCGTTCGAGTCTGGCGGGGGGAGCATAGTGTGCTGTTTGTGACAGAGCGGGTGTGGTCATGACCGGTTTCTGGAGCATCGGTACCTGGAGTCTGCTTTGGAATAATTTCTGGTGTTTACGCTCCGACGCGGACGGCGGTATATTCGATCCAGAAGCAGTTGCGTAGTCTTCGTCATCCGAAGGGTCAGCATTGTTCCTTTCCTCTATTTTGTCCTCCCACTCAGCGCACAGATTTTGTGTTGACCGGTGCATACGCGCTTCTTTCAAGTGGCGACTCAGGCGTTGCCGTAGCTCCTGAACCGTTCCACTGGTGTCTTGTCCACGTTGGGACAGAGTTTCTATTAACTCAGGCTTCTTTAGGAAATAAATGAATCCTAAGTTCTGGTACGGATTCGGGTTCTCCTCGTATTCCTGGGCATCTTCTTCCGGTGCTATGGAGTCGGTATCGGTAGGCATCTTGGAAGCTGGTCGGTCAGGTTTCGGTGTCGGTCGGTGGACTCTGCGTCAGTTCCTGGACAGGTACGGCGGACGGTTGAACTCTCTGCAGGTCCCTGCTCGGGCGCCAATTTGTGATGCTTCTTTTACGAGGCTGGGGTAGGACTCAGGGTGTCCAGGGTCTACCCAAGGAAGCTTCGTAAGACTTGGGTGTCGGCGGTCCAACTTCTCAAGATGAAACGAAGACGCGGAAACGGTCGGGTATTTTCTAAGTAATTCTAAATTTATTTTTTTCAATTTCTCTTAGGATTTTATAAATTCGGTTTTTAAGTTTTACAATTTTTTACAAATGATTAATGACTTTTCGGATAAACTTTTTGTAAGTTTCGTCTCTTGTCTCTGGTACTATAGTCTTCTCGGGATGGCTGGTCTTCTCGGGATGTCTGATGCCGTTGGGGGTCGCGGTGACGTTCTCCTGGGGGTTGGACGCTGCGGCTGCTGCGTCCTCTGTCCGGTACTGATGAATTTTTGACTGGCTCTGCGTTAGGCAAGGCACTCTGTCGGCGACCGCGGATTTCGAAATAAAGGTCTGCGTTACGGGGAAGGCAGAACAATTTATCGGCGGGGGCGGACTACGTGGGAAGTGCCTGCGTTGTAGAGAACGGCAGAACAATTGATCGGCGTTGGCGGACTTCGTAGGAAGTGTGTGCGCTTTCCTAGGGCAAGACACTATGTCGGCGGCGGCGGATTACGTAGGAAAAGTCTGCGGTTGCGGATGGTAATGAACCGGCCCTCGCTAGGAAGGTTGACTGGAGAAGAAAGTTTACACACTCGGTGGATAACACCGTAATAATGTATTTTCCTGAAGAGACGGAGAGTTCTCCAAAAGAAGAATCCACTCGCTCGGTGGGCAACACCGTAGACGGATAGATTTGCCTTAAGACAACTGAAGTGGCGAGGAACGTTTACACACTCGGTGGGCAACACCGTAATAATGCAACTTCCTAAAGCGGTAGAGAGTTTACCAAAAGAAGAATCCACTCGCTCGGTGGGCAACACCGTAGACGAATAGATCTACTGAAGCGACGGAGGAACGTTTACACACTCGGTGGGCAACACCGTAATAATGTAACTAACGAAGTAGAGGGTTTACCAAAAAGAAGAACCCATTCGCTCGGTGTGCAACACCGTAGACAAATGGATCTACCTTAAGACAACTGAAGCGGCGGAGGAACGTTTACATACTCGGTGGGCAACACCGTAATAATGTAAATTCCTATATAGAGGTAGAGAGTTTACCAAAAAGAAGAACCTACTCGCTCGGTGGGCAACACCGTAGACAAATGGATCTACCTTAAGACAACTGAAGCGGCGGAGGAACGTTTACACACTCGGTGGGCAACACCGTAATAATGTAAATTCCTACAAAGCGAGACTAGAATAGTCCAAGAAGAGAAAAAGTAAAGTTTACGTTATAGGTATGAGAACCCGTAAATCTTTTTCTGGTTTGTAGTGCAAAAACCACTTCTACTTATTACTTTTCCCACTGAAAGACAATGTGAATTATAAGTCAGTGACAATTTCACATATAAAAAATCGGCAGGCCTTTGCCAATGCATTTTCTCATAAGGAGATGCATGCAAAACGATGATATTTGGCCTTGGAATAAATGTTCATTGGGTAATTTAATTGCTTGTGGGCAAAAAAAAATAAAAGGAAAAACACGTAGAGTGTTTTGATGCGGTGGTTTGAAAGTGGGGGCGGAAATTAAATTGTGACGCTTCGTCACAACCTTAAGCGGAAAAGAATGAAAAAGGACAGTAGAATGATGCTAAAATTCAAATATAAGGTTCCCAGAAAACTTGACTATTACGCTTATGAACCACACTGTATGCTTGATAATAAATAGTTTCGAAAGTATATAGAGGTAATACTTAAGCATTTAAGCTGCCCTTTACATTCGGTACACTCACCTACTCTTCAGAAAAACGAAAACGGACTCAGCATCAATTTTGGACTAAACAAAAGCAAATAGAGAATCAGTCCTGTACTGACTTTGAAATCTCAACTGGGTCTTTTATACGAGATTAGAAAAAGTCGACTTCTTCCAGTAAGCAATTTCGAGAGCTTACAATGCGCTGTATTGAAATCTTCTTAGAGCGACTGTGTCTAGTGGTCCTCATGGAACATTGAGCTCTTTAGAAACTAATACCCAAGTTTACAATCAAAAAGAGACCAACTATTATTCTATTGCTATGTTGAGAAACAAAATAATGAGTGGACGTGAAGAAATAAACAATCAAAATAACGCACCAGAAGAAGTTTTCACTCTTCTCTGAACGACAGAAAGCGACCAACTATGTAATCTTCCGAAAGAAAAACTTAAAACTGCCATCATCCACAACCCACTGGTGACCTCAGAAAGGTAGATATCCTTTGTTCAACATGTAACTATGGCAACTTCGGCATTGTTTTTATTGAATTTAAATCCAATAGCTTTCTCTTTCCACTACATAAATACAAAAGACTATTAAATACCGGTGGTTTTTGTTTAAAAATAAGCTCGGTCCCCAAAACAAGTCTGACATTAATTTAGTTCACGCTGCAATGTCCTTTTAGCAGAAAAATATAAAAACAGCTAACACTTTCCAATCAGAGAAGAGATTCATTTGGCTTTCCGTTGTCATTCCTTTTTATTCATTGAGGCAAAGCAAAAAACCCAAAATTTAGTACGCTCCTTCCGAAGTTATTTCTGCACCATCATTCACTGCAATTTATGGCTTAAATTGTATAAACCCATACTTAGTCGTTGACAAAGCCAGAATCATATTCCCTTATAGTGTATGGTCCTCTGACGACAATCGGCACCAATCTCATTCTTTTGGTGAATTAAATTGGATAACCAAGAAGAGCTTCGCAACCCAGCACCCTGCACAGCACACACACAGTGGTTTTCATTGTTTACCCACACGTCAGGCCGAGTCCCGCCATCGGGTAATCTCTGCTGTTTTCATTCAACCAAGCAACCAACTGCTTGACACACATAGATATACATATGTTTGTATGTATTTTTAAACTTAACAAAAACCCACAACAACAACAACAACATAACAAAAAAATCCAATTCACAATGGAATTCAAAACAAATAAATTGAAAAAGCACAGAGAAAAAAATATCCTTTTATTCCCTTTTTCTCCGGTTGATAGATTGTGCAAGCAAAGAAAAAATTACCAGTAACACAGAAAGGACCCCATACCAAGTTCTTTGAATTCGAATCACTGAAGTTATATGAGATGCTATGCTGCATGCCCTGAAACTCTGTAAGGAACTCTAGTGGTAGGTAGGTACTAGGATGGATTAAATACAGGAGTGCAGGACGGGAGATAAATGAATGGCACCTCCCACCTCTACATCTACTTTACGAGTCTCAATACCAACTGCATGTGTCATTGGCAGATCCTAACGGACGGATAAAATTGGAAAAAGCTAGAGAAATTGAAAATATCTCAGGTGCACAGAGTGCACTCTGTCTACTACACTCAAACAGAATATAAATAAATAAAAATAAATAAAAGATTGGAAAATCAAAGAGGACAGGATAACTTACCCTTTGGCCGTGAGTATATTTATTTGTTGCTGAATAACACGGTGCAGCCCTCTCCTGTGGGTGATTGTGTTGATCTTTCAACTGTTGCGACAGTAGTCTGGGATCATATTTGACTTCTGATTGTGCAGTATCCATGTCGTATGAGAATTCATGATCGTCGAAGTACTCCATTGGCACTGCAATCAAAAATTGAATCAGATAAGGATAATGTTACTGTTTGAAGGACATGTAGTACATGGGTTTATATGCTAATTTCCTTAACTGACTACCAAAGTTGCTGCCAAGAGAGTGATAAGTTGTACATTGGAAGATTTATTTATTTTGTAGCGAAAGAAAATTTTCAGTCTGTATGTCAAAATGTACAGAAAGCATAGAGCAATTGATTGGAATTGTCAAAGCTTGCCAAGATTTATGTGGTAGTTCGGAAGCAAAACATGAAGTGAATGAAAAGTTTTAAAATTACATAAAATCCAACTTATGTTTCTGTCCTGAACTGCTGCAAAGCAGTCAAGAAGTGCGATGGAGTGGGCCGGGCATGAAGAAGATGAAAACCTGTGACATTTACTATGGCGACTGCTACAGACAACAGAAACAGCGCTTATTTGGGTGCGGATTTGTCTTTAGAGGAAGACTCAGGGATAAGGTTATCAGCCAACATCCATCACCGCAGGGCTTAATTTGCCAACAGAAGCCTAATATGCGCCCACGCCCCTACAGAAAAGAAAGATGACAATTCTAGAAAATGTCTCTACGAGCTCCTCGAAGAAACATATGAGCAGTGCTCTAGAAGCGTTCTTGGCGATTTTAACGCAAAACTAGGGAAGGAGGACCTCTTTGGAAATACAATCGGTAAGCATAGCCTCCATGATAAAACCTCCAAAAACGTGCTAAGGCTAATCGATTTTTCTGCCGGGCTAAATCTTGTTGTAAGTAGTACACGCTTCCCGCATCTCAAAATTCATAAAGGTACATGGCGATCCCCAGATCAATTAACCGTCAACCAAATTGACCATATTGCGGTCGACGCAAGGCACTCTTCCAGTGTGCTAGATGTCCGATCTTTCCGAGGGACCAACTTTGACTCGGACCACTACCTTGTTGTAGCCAAGTTACGAATGAAAGATATCTTCTTCACGACCAGCACGAACTAACGCTGTGAAGAGATATGACATCGGAAAGCAACAATCGCAAGAGATTGCCAATACCTTTTCCAATTTAGTGTCCGTCTAATTATCCTTGAATCCTATACCCTCAGCATAAACCATTAAAAACCAGTGGCAGCAATGTCAAGAAGCCATTATAGATCCGCTGCCTCTGTGGTTCTGGATCTCACTCGCCCCCCAAAATGCAACCCAGGGTTCGATGAAGAATGCAGCCAAACAAAAAACACGACAAATGCAGATGCAAAAACGAACAAGGGGTGCTTACGATCAGTATAACGAGATTTACAAGGAGAAAAGAAGGGAAGGAAAACCGAATTCTCAGAAAGGAGTAGAAGCAGCCTAAAAAGCGCTCGTTTGAGGAAATAGAGACGTGTCATTGTCATGCCAGCAGAGAAACATAGTTGTAGAGTCACAGTCACTACTGAGTATACCTGGAAAGATCACTTCTGCAGACTACTTAACGGCGATGAGGACACAAATCCCGCTGTCAGGCAGATTGCCACATTCAGCTTGGACGATGATCAAGAATGCCGTCCTCCCGACCGATAGAGAAAGTTAAGCTTGCTGTATGCAAACTTAAAATAAGACTGCAGGTGCAGATGGCCTTGATGCCGAACTCTTCAAGGCAGCTGGAGACCAGTTGGAAAGGAGCATGCACCAGTTGACCTGCATGATATAGTCGGAAGAGAACATGCAAGATAATGGAACCTCAGTATCGTGTGCCCGATCCTAAAGATGAGAGACCTTCACAATTGAGCTAATTATAGAGGGATAAGCCTCCTTAACGTCGCTTATAAAATCTTGTCTTCTTTAATATGTGGACGTCTCAAACCCCACTTCAATAACATGACAGGTGCTTATGAATGTGTTTTTGGGAAAACTTGGGAATATAACATCGATATACAACATCTTTTTATCGATTTCAAGGCCGCGTATGATAGTATTTACAGAGATAAGCTGTACAGAGCCATGTCTAGTTTCGGGATTCCTGCAAAACTCGTACGACTATGCAGGATGACTTTGCAGAATTCACGCTGCTACGTAAGGTCGTTAAAGAACTCACCGAGTTTTTTGATGTCGAAAAAGACTTCCGACAAGGCGACCAACTGTCATACGATTTCTTTAACACCATACTTGAAAAGATTGTACAAAACTTAAACGTCAACACCAGAGCAACAATCTTTCAAAAGTCTGTACTCAAACAAGGACACAGAACATCAACGAATTGGACACGGAAAATAACTCTTGCCAACCGTTGCTTCTTTGGGTTTAGAAGACAATTGAGAAACTAAACCCTCTCCAGAAAACTTTGTAAGAAACCCTTATCAGCCCAGTCCTGCTTTACGGCGAGTAAGCATGGACCTTATCGAAAGCGGATGAGGAAACCCTTGGTCGTTTCGAAAGAAAAATTCTCCGAATGATCTTTGGTCCCGTATGCGAACACAATATGTGGAGAAGAAAACACAACAACCACATGAGCATAGCCAGAATAGTACGCATCGTGAGGCTACGATTAGAAGGGTTTTCGAAAGCACATTGCATTGAAAGAAATCGCGTAAGGGGAAGACCTCGTTTTAGGTGGCACAATCAAGTGCAAAAAGTCCTCAGCCGACTTAGAGTGCAAGGAAAAAGCCCGAAATCGAACTCGTTATAGAAGGATGTTGGTTGAAGCCCAGGTTCACTCCGAACTGTAATGCCCACCTAATAAAGAAAGTAAGTAACCGCTTTATAAAAGCATTTCTCTTTAAAAAATTTTAACATTCTTTCTATTTTGACTCTCTTCTTCAATCTGCTATCATTGTAATTTTTCTTAAAATATACTTTTAAATTAATTTTTAATTTTTTTAATTTGTTTAGTTCTAAGTATGTAGGTACTATAAAAGATAATAATAATCTTAATGTACCACTTTTACTTTATAAAGTAAATTGAAATTGAAATCACTTCTTGCTTCTTCGACATTTTATTTATTCTGTCAATCAAATGTTATAAGATTAAGATTTAGTTTTCCAGTTTTGTCCCAAACTGACTTCAATAAATTTAAATAGAAGCCTCCTATTTATCACAACTCTCTGCTTGGCGCTTTGTTTTCAATGATATTTCAAAATAAATCCCAAGATTTCTTCAATACATATTTGCATTCATAAACGCCTTCTATGGCCAAGCACAGACAGCAATGAAATATTTATTACCCTCAAAGGCTAACAACACAATCCTCTAATCCAAGGAATTTAATAATGATATTCAAATTGTCCAATGAGTTCCATGCAAACAATCAATTCCTCATTCAATCCAAAGACTACCCCAATCCCTGTTGATGGGTAGTTTAGGTAGGTCTGTGTGTACCTAAACTACCCATCATTATTATTTCTACTTGCAAATTAAATTTACCAAGCAATTTGTATTTCGGGTTCGGTTTCTACTACTTTATATGCAAACGTTTATTACAAACAAATTGAAAATATAACCCAAGTTCAATCGGCAACCAAAACAAACACACTCAAACTCATATGTATTCGAGTAAATGATTCAAGTATACATCCATAGATCGAGCCTATAGAATCGAAAACAAAATCAATAAGATAAAAATCCTTTTCCTATATATAAAGAGAAAAAGATACAAAATAAAGAAAAGTAAACAATTCAATACACTTCGTCTTCAGTCGTCGGTGTTGTTAAGCATCCCTTGATAGACTTCCGATTGACAAAAACCGACGACGAAGAAGGATTAGGGACGCGGAAACATCCGGACAGATTAAAGTTAAACATTGAGTCCTATAAAAACTTTTCCCGGCCCTTCTGTCCCAAAAATAGAAGGCCTTTTTCGATCCATTAAAGCCAAATCTACACCAACCAACAGCTATCATAACGGTTTATATTCATGTTTTGAATGAATAAAAACAACATTCCATATAAAAACATACACACGAGTATTTATATACATACCTGCGTGAATAACATATCCGAATAAACATGAAGTGGAACACATCCAGATGCAGATATTCCTTAACAATTTCAACATTTCGTTGTCCTTTATGAGCAGCGTATCCTTATTGATGATTATTATTATGATTATTTGTATTTCAATTAAGCATTTGTTTTGATATTCACTGAATTCGAATAGCAAACTGATTCACTAAAATTAAATACACAAACACAAAAGCAATGCAATGTTAGGGATTAGTTGAAGCGAAATGAGAGCAAATTCAAAACAATATCGTTAAAACGTGCAAAAACTCTTCAGCCATATCTTCATCGTTAGGCTTGCACGAAAATATAAACAAAAGTCAGCCATGGTATAGGAATTGGACCCTAGCTAGAGCATAAGACGGAAGCCGAAAGCACAATCTATTATCCTTTTGCTGATGGATGAAGGTAGGATTGGGGTTGGGATCGGGGTTGTATATAAACATAAACTATATAGGGTAGGTGTACCAGTACCCGGCCAGTCACTAGTACCCGGCCACTTTCTATTAAATACGAAATAATAAGAAAATAACACATTATTTGCATGAGCAAAAACATTGTGACTATTATTCCAGGCCCATGTAATGCTTTGGTAAAGTTTGTCTGGTCTGCGCTTGAAAGATCCATGGCAAAAAAATATTTAGTTTGTGAAGTTCGTTGTAAGAGCAGGAAGTGCTAGTTTTAGTTTGCGAGTGCTAGTAGAACCGATTTGCAAAATAAGTGAGTTTCAGCGTTCTTTGTAATTATACAAATCAGTTTTGTGTTTTTTTGAATAAATATTATGATTATTGACCGTAAACTATAAAAAAAATATAAATTTTTTGTTTTAAATTACTAAAAATGTGGTGGCCGGTTACTGAAACATAAATTTCTTATGATGTTCTAGTATCCGGCCAGGGTGGCCGGGTACTAGAACTTTACCTGAAATCGAATAATTTATTTTTTTCGCGTTTAAACGTATGACAATACTTTTGCCTACCTCCACAATTCAATAAAATGTATTAAATATGTCAAGTTTTAGTATCCGGCCACCCTTTTTTGTCAAAGGTTTACTATGGCTGGGTTTTGGAACAAACCGGCCACCTTACTAATTGTGAACAAATTCATACTATTTGTTATAGAAAATGAGTCAAGAAATAGTTGAAGTAGAACCACAAGAACTTGCACGTACTGAAAGAACCGAACTTGATCTAAAGGAAATCCAGAAAAAAATTAGGCCATAGAAAAGCCACTTCTAAGTATGAAAAAAAGAAGAAAAGGAAGCTCAAAAATCATCTGGACGCAAGAGAAAAACCAAGAAACAAGTTATTAAATGCAACAAATGCCAAGAAATTCTTATAAGCGATACTGAAGAATACGGTTTAAGAACATAGTTTGCGATATTTGTGTGGTATCATCTTAAATGCTAGGGTTAGGTTAGGTAGAAGTGGATGTCAGCCAATGAGTAATGCCTGCGTACATTGCCTGACACACTTAGACCCTAACGGTTCATTGTGATACCACAGAAAACAGCAAGTAAATCACCTACAAATCTCAGAAACCCGACGTAAGATTAAAGAGTTGATCACCCATTAATCTTTCATTACGGGACTACCCGGTTATTCACCTGCTAGTCGAATCACGCGAAACTTTTAATGTATTTCGAAAGATCTTAAGGCTCTATGAAGTAGTGCAGGGCATGAGCAAAGAAGGTGTTGAATGGTTTCCTCCTCTTCTTCGTCCATGCAGCTTCTGCAGATATCATTGGAAAGCACACCAAGTCTTTTGGCGAGTCTCCCTATTAGACAGTGTCCCGTAAGAACACCTTTGGTAGAACATAGATACAGGCGGTTCAAGGCTAACAAACTCCTTGAGCGTTTTGAGTCTACACACGGCCAAACGTTTTTTTGTTGCAAGGCAGTTGTTACTCTCAGTCCATCTAGTGTTTGTTTTCCTCGAAGCGTCTTGTCTAAGTAGGAGTTTACTTACAGCGATAGGTGCACCTATGTTGTTCCATTCTGAGCGTAGTGAAGTGGTCGTACCCTTTTTGGCTAGTTCGTTTTTACAAGAGCAGAGTGCCACGTTGGCTTTATTTACTCTTTCCTCAATATTGGTTTTCCAGGTCAGTTTTTTGTCAAAAATGAGACCTAGATATTTAGCCTGATTTGACCGTATGAGAGTTACCCCCTTAATAGTTGAGGATTTGCAGTCCGGAATTTCGTATTTCCTCGTAAAGAGAACTAATTCCATTTTGTGGGAATTGATATTCAGTCCACAATCTTCATCCCAATTGTTAAGCTTGTAAAGTGCTGTTTGTAGCAGCTCAGCTAGTTTTTGTGGGTGCTTGCCTGAAACGGCAATTGCTACATCATCGGCATAGGCTATGGTTTTGAAACCTTCGTCCTCTAGGTCGATTAACAATTTGTTAACGACCAGGTTCCACAGTAGGGGAGATAGAACTCCTCCCTGCGGGGTTCCTCTTTTGGCCATTCTGCTTGTTTTGTAGTTCTCCAATTCAAAACTAATGATTCTGCTGCTGAGAATTGTTGTTATCATGTTCTTGATGTGTTCTTCTATGAGCAGCCCATCAAGACCATAAATGATTGCTGTGAAAAGAATAAAGAGAAGAACCAATTCTTGAAACATTATACATTCCATCATTTTAGCAATAGCACTCAATTTTGCAGTACCTTTAGTCACGCATATTGCAACGGCTTCTAGACTTAAAAGGTGGTAAAACAAATATAGACGTTCAAGTTTGAATGAAAACGGAAGGTGAAAAAGACAAGTTAAACAAATAACTAAAAGAACAAGCCATGAAGTTTTACAAAAAAAAAAATACTATCTGGTGCATATCAAAAAAAGCTACTTAAATGGCAAGTTAAAGTCAAAAAGATGACCTATTCCTGTATTTTTTAGGAAACCCTTGAAGTTTAGGAACATTCTTTTATCGTATCGTTTTTTTTTCTATATGCTGGTGCAGATTTGGTAGCAATATCTCACTGAATACATGCATTTCAATGATGAGCTACTGGTTTTTCCGGTTCGGTACAGTAGCAGCTGCTATTGGAAATTAGGACTCCACCACCGGCCATCGAAGAATATAAATATGAACTACATTTAGGTTAGGTTAGGTTGAATGGGGGTGGGGGGGGTGGGGGGGTGCAGCCACAAGTGACAACACCTCACTCGGATCTCAAGGATCCATTGTGCTCCCCGAGGAAACAGAGGATGAGGAGGTTGGAGGATTGGAGAGGTAGAGGGTTGGGTTGGTGGTTGGGTTATTCGGGTAGGGAAGCCCCACTGAACCATTTAGAGCCCTGAGTAAATTTCACGACGTTGCCCAATGGGACGTTAGAGATGTCGCCCAGTTCGTCGAGTTCCGAGGTCTTTTTTCCTAGTGTGGGCCAAGCTAAGACACTCACAGAGGAAGTAGAATGATCCTTCCTCTGCCTTTTCGTCTTTGCATCCTCTACATATGTCGGATGTGTTAATGCCCATTCTCATTGTGTGTGTACCCAACGAGTTGTGGCCCGTAAAAATGCCAATCAACAGAGAGAGCCGAGGTCTGCTTAGCTGGAGTAGAAATTCTGTTTTTTTCTTGGAAATATCTGGCCAAAGGATTCTGGAGACTCGGCTACTACGCTACATAGTGTTTAGTTATCCTGAATGAATTATCTACCAGTGTTTCAGTATGAAGTATTGCATGATCTAGCCTTGAAAAAATTGATTTTAGCTTTCTCATCAATCCTCCAATATTTCGATTAAATGTTAAGGGAGGGGTAAACCCTGGGCACTATAAAAAATCGATATATTTTTAAAGGCAACAACACGAGGATCTTTAAAAATTTAATTTTTCCGGAATTGACAGCTATTTATAGGCGGCATTTTTAGGCAAAAAAAAATTACTTTTCACTTTAAATTGTCACCAAAATCTCAAAATCGCAAAAAAAAAAAAACAATTTGTGTTTTTACCTGGAGAAAGTTGTCTTTTAACGAAATCTTTTTAAAATATTGATTTTAGATAATCCTGTCAAAAGTTATTTTGCACACCGCAAAAGACCAAAAAGTGGAGGCGTCTCGGAAAATGCACTATCATAGGCTTCAATATTTTTGTATGAAAAAATTACAGAAGATACTTGAGACTATCTATCTATCGATCTATCTATCTATCTATCTATATACATATCTATATATATAAAATAGGATGTATGTATGTATGTATGTATGTATGTCCGGGGTAAACTCCTAAGCCACCCAACGGATTTTTATGAAATTTTCAAGGTAGAGATAGTTTAGTCCAGAGATGGTTCCTGTCAAGGTTTGATCTCCATATTCCTACAGGAACGGTTTTGGGAACGGAAAATTAGAAACTACTCCACAGATTTCAAAAGTTCTTTCAGCACTAGGGGTGCTACATTATCTCCCTTCATCAGTAACCTGAACTATATTTCATCCCCTTAATCCCACAGGAACAGAAATGGGAACGAGAACGGGAACCATAAAGTTACTTGACCGATTTCAAGAATTTTTTCAACTCTGGGATGTTACATTATCCCTCAGTGACATAGATTTATATGTCATTCACATATTTCCACAGGAATGGAAAACTCCTTCAGGAACGGGGTTGGAAATGGAATCTTAGCAGCTACTGAACCGATTTCAAAAATTCTTTCAACATTAAGAGTGCTACATTATCCCTCTTTACCCTTTGTCAGTAACTAAGGCTATATTTTTGATCCCTATAATCCGACAGGATCAGAAACAGGAAAGAGATCGGGAACATTAAAGCTACTTGACCGATCTTGAAAATTCTTTCAACTCTAGGGTGTTACATTATCCTTCAGTGACATAGATTTATATTTCATTCAGATATTTTCACTGGAACGGAAGATTTCAACAGGAATGGGTTGAGAACGGAAACTTAAGAACAACTGGACAGTTTTCAAAAATTCTTTCAGCATTAGGATGCCACATAGTCTCACAGTAAGAGAGATTATATTTCATCCCCGAATTCTCACGTAAGAGGAAAAACGAGAACGGGAACCTTAAAACTACAGACCCGAGCAAAGCCGGGCGGCTCAGCTAGTATACAATAAAATAGGATGTATGTATGTATGTTTGTATGTATGTATGTCCGGGGTAAACTCCTAAACCACCCAACGGATTTTTAAGAAATTTTCAGGGTAGACATAGTTTAGTCCAGGGATGGTTCCTGTCAAGGTTTGATCCCCGTATTCCCACAGGAACGGGGTTGGGAACGGGAAATTAGAAACTACTCCACCGATTTAAAAAATTCTCTCAGCACTAAGGGTGCTACATTATCTCCCTTCATAAGTAACTTAGACTATATTTCATCCCTATATTCCCACAGGAACAGAAACGGAAACGAGAACGGGAACCATAAAGTAACTTGATTTCAAAAATTCTTTCAACTCTAGGATGTTGCATTATCCCTCAGTAACAGACTTACATTTCATTCAAATATTTCCATGGGAATGGAAAATTCCCACATGAACGGGGTTGGGAACGGAAACTTAGTAACTACTGGACAGATTTCAAAAATTCTTTCAACACTGGGATGCCACATAGTCCCAGAGCAAGAAAGAATATATTTCATCCCCAAAGTCCCACGGAAGAGGAAAAAAGAGAACGGTAACCTTAAAACTACAGACCCAGGCGGCTCAGCTAGTACTAAATAATGTAGCAAATCAACAAATTAAATGACTTGATCAGATTTTTCATAAAAAATTCGTAAAAAAAAGCCTGTTTTTCAGCCTCCCATGGTTTACCCCTCCCTAAAGGAAGAATTTCTCCTGTGTTTCACTTTCTTGGCTATACTAGATTGCTTTCGAAAATAATGAACTTTGAAGCTTAGTGGGCTTATAATGATTGTCAAAGAAAACCATTAAACGTTTCTCGGTTGCAGTAGTCTTAATTCGAGCATGGCCAAGCCATCGTATCGTGTATTAGTGTATCGTTTCTATATTCGAGTACTTTAAAGAATTAGGCCAAAATATTTTTCTGATCTTCCCACAAGCTGCTAACAGTAAGAAAAATCGGTGAAGTTCCAACTGGAATACAACAAGGCTGCACACTATCAGCTGTGCTGTTCAGCAAAGTGATCTGTGGATTTAGTGTTACTTTGTCTGTCGAAGTACTCGAAAGCAATTGCACCTATGCAATAAGACCTTGGAGCATAAAACACGTTGAAGAGAGGACAACAAAAAGCAACAGGTACACCTTCCCATATTTCGTGTGGTACTTCACCTCAAGAAACCAAGGTAATAGCTTGGTTTGAATGTTATTCAATAATATCAAAGTAACCTTTAGTCGTGATGTTTCGAAATTGAAAAGTTCTTTCTTAAAGCTGGCGGCAAAACAAAATTGTGTAAACGATTTTAATTTTATGGATGGATAACAGGGGTGGTAAACATTTTTTTAATGAGGAAATTACTTTCATAACCATTCTTGTGTCTCAATTGTAATGAAATTAAGAGATGAAAGCCTATCTCGGAGTGATTGAAAAGATGTGAGCATCGGTGTGAGCCGTTTTCAAGACTTTTGGAAGAACTTATTGTTAAATTTATAAAAGCATAACGTTAAGTCTTTAAACTCAATGATGAGGCAGTTATCCGTTGGAGAAATCGGTACAAAGATTACATCCACTTGTCGCTATGGGCGAGGAAAACGCCATTGATACATAATAATTAATCATCAATTTTTTTCTTTTGCCTAGTATTTCTTTGTTTCATCACTTTAAGGAGTCGGTAAGGATATAAAGCAAGAATGATTAACGAGTTCAATATGCTATGTGAGCTATAAATTATTATCGTTACTTTCTTTAAGCCCGGTAGATTAAACCAGGTAAACTAGAGCAGTGCTGACACTATGTACACCAAAATGTCAAAGGCTTTTAAGTTGTTTTATGTAAGAGTTTTAGGGGTTGATTAAGAATTAAATTCGGCATGAATGTGACTTAAAAGGAGACATGGTTTGCTTAATGAATTGTACAAATTTATGGAGACAAGGGATTCTGTTCTAAACAGAGCTTTTGCTGACTCAGACGTGAAGACAGGTAGACTAGAGTTTTATCCAGAGTCAGAAAATCCAGATAAATTAGATAAATCAAAAATGTCTGTTTCCGCTGAAATGATTTGTATGGGAGTATTTTTATGCTGGGCTATGAAGCTATGATATATTCATTCTGAACTCTGGGTGACCAACCTTTAATACGATTACCGTCAACTTTATTGCCAAATAATATCTTTCATGCAACTTGATAATGAGCGATTAAAGAAGAGCTACTTAGAGTATTATTGTATTTTGATCCTAAAAGCCGACCTTTTAACCAAAACCAAATACGTTAGAGTATCAACGGTTCACCGCTAGTTCTTTTAGTCGAGTTCATTTGCTATGACATTTCCCATGCGGGCTTGCCTTGCACACTACTGAGATTCAGGCGGCTTATTCTCTATGAGGAGAGCATTATAGTGTTGCTTTATTTATCTTTGTCCAATTGTCAAGTATCGCACTTACTAGCTCGGGAAGTCACATCCGGTGGACAAAATCAGCACCCAGCTGGTAATAGATATAGCAGGCACAATTGACGTGTACTTGGTATAAGTTACAATATCTGGGCGCTGACCAGTTGACACTAATCAGAACCTCCCAACCACAAGATATTTAACTGTCGTCTTATAAATTTGAAGACTTTTATGCGCGTTTAAACTTGTTCGTGCAGTATCTAGAAACTGAACTGAACCGAATTGGAAGCATAACAAAGTTTATAGTGATATTAAAGGTGAGAGTTCTTACTGGGTTCTTACAACTTAGAAATTAGTAAACCAAACAAAATTTAATATTTTCGATAGTAAAATGTCCGTTATGAAGAGTTTTTGCAGTAAAAACATAAAGATTTACGCAAGAAGATTTAGTGAGATGCTCATGCAAACGGGTTTTGGAAAAAAATTTCTTCAGAGCCGGGACTCATCTCGTCGCGTTAATTTGTATAACTTCTGCAAACTTGCATCAGATCGAAACTGTCAACTACAAGAAAAAGGTTTTATTTATTTAATTGTGATAAAAAACTCCAAAATATCTTGCTAATGGATTTACGTCACTTCTTTTTTTACTTTGTTCGGCCAGCGATTCAATTTTATATTATAATATTGTTGGCCTGTGGAATACGTTATACCTAATGTTTTCCGAACCTTGTTATGTTACGAGTATTCAATTTATGTATTTACTTATAGAGCAAGTAGTTGAATTCTTTTACTGCTGTCGAGTTTTGTAATCAATTTCCAACTTCACTTCTTTCTTTGTGAACTTCATTTAACGATATCAATGATATCATCTATTTTTTGTGTTCAAATTGAAGATTTGTTTTCCAACTCAACTTTGCCATCGATATCTCTCTTAAAACCTTTAATCGTTTGGAGATCTTGGCGTCTTTTCTTGTTCATTTTAATGTCTCGTCGTGAGAGAATGGCCTCCAAAACTATAATAAGCTTAATTGTAACCCTTGGATAAAAAACGAAATACAATCACTTCAGGTATACTTGCTGCATCTTCAAACATCCATCCAAATCAAATCCATCTTCGATCAACGACTTTTGACGAAATATTTCAAAAAACGTTTAAAACTAGTTCAGTTGCAGTCTGCTTCTGACAGGTATCACATAGCCACAGGGGCATAGCGAGGGTCCAAGCCATGGGGGGAGACTTTTAGTGAAATACCGACCAGTTATAAGAATTCGCCAACTGCATCGAAAAAAGGATAAAAGGCATAATAGGGTTTTTTTTTACAGAAATTCGTGCATACAAACATAAGATGGCAGAACAGAGCAACCCAGGGCCTTGTGTATTTCTCACAACCATGATTTGTGAGGGAATGGAGGGGACCTACAATTTTTTGCCGGTTCCGAACGGCTAATCATGAAACGCTTTTCATGGCAGAAATTTAGTTAATTATAAAAAAATTATTTACCATAACAGAACGAGCAAGGTTCTAGTTCCGATAATTAGCAGTCGTCTTTAAAAAACGTCTTTGACTAATTCTAATGGTGGCATTGAAAGATTGGTTGATAAGATCAGGATACTCCACGGTTGATAATGTATTTTTGTTTTCTAACATTGTTCAGCTGATGAATAAAAGCTACACATGTCTTTAAATAAAGCCAACGTTGCACTCTTCTCCTGTAAAAAAGCCATTGGCGGGAAATGGTGTTTCTCCCCCCAAATCACCCATTGGCTGTTTACATCGGTAATTAGACCGATACTCACATACGGGGTGATATTCTGGTGGACAGCACTAGACAAGATGATCAACTACAACAAGCTGGCCAAAGTTCAAAGAACGGCTAGTCTGTGTATTAGTGGTGCACTGAGGACAACCCCATCGGACGCCCTCAATGTACTACTAGATCTCACACCCCTAGATATCTTCAGCAAACAAGTCGCAGCTAGCTCAGCTACTCGACTCAGAGCTACATCACAGTGGACCAATAATCAAATTGGCCACACTACCATTCTAGACAACTTTAGATTCTTACCGAATCGATCCGACTACACCACCCCCAAGTTGGTGTTTGACAATAATTTCCAAGTAACCATACCTTCAAGAGAAGCTTGGGAAAATGGCGCTCTTTTGGAAAATGAAGCAATACACTTCTACACCGATGGTTCAAAAACCAGCGAAGGTGTGGGAAGTGGAATCTACTCAGAAAAGCTGAATCTCAGTCTTTTCTTCCGCCTACCCGATCATTGTAGTGTGTTCCAAGCGGAAATTCTGGCGATTAAGGAGGTGCTGTCTTGGCTCAAAGAAAACGTCATATCCTCCACGGATATTCGGATCTTCTCAGACAGCCAAGCTGCCCTTAAATCTCTTGCCTCTGTCTCTACAAAATCCATCACGGTCCAAAATTGTCAGATGTCTCTGAGGGAGATGTCAAATCAGTTTAACATTCACCTTTCATGGGTGCCAGGGCACAGGGACATACCAGGCAACTGTATGGCAGACGAACTAGCCAAAAAGGGCACGACCACTTCCCTACGCTCAGAATGGAACAACATAGGTGTACCTATCGCTACATGTAATCTCCTGCTTAGACAGGACGCTTCAAGGATAACAAACACTAGATGGACTGAGAGTAATACATGCCTTGCAACCAAAAAAGTTTGGCCGTGTGTGGACTCAAAACGATCAAAGAGTTTGTTGGCCCTGAACCGTCTGTGTCTAGGTTCTACCATAGGTGTTCTTACAGGACACTGTCTAATAGGGAGACACGCCAAAAGACTTGGTGTGTTTTCCAATGATTTCTGCAGAAGCTGCATGGACGAGGAGGAGGAAGAGACCGTTCAACACCTTCTTTGCTCATGTCCTGCACTGCTTCACAGGAGGAAGGCTCATCTCGGTGAATTCTTCTTCGATGATACTAGCGACCTAGCTTACATAGACCCTAAAAGTCTTTCAAAATACATTAAAAGTTCCACGTGGTTCGACTAGCAGGTGATTAACCGGCTAGTACCGTAATGGAAGATTAATGAGTGATTAACTCGTTAATCTTACATCGGGTTTCCGAGATCAGTAGGTGATTAACTTGCTGATCTCTGTGGTATCACAATGGGCCCCTGCGGCCTAAGTGTGTTAGGCAATGTACTCATTGACTGACAGCCACTTCCACCTAACCTAACCTACACATGTCTTTTTTGTAGATTTAAAAGCAGCATTTGACTACATAATATAACAGAATGTACCAGAAAGCTACTCTTACATAAGCTGTACAATCCTGGGGTTTCATATAAATATGTTCAATCGCTATGAGCTCTGTACGATGATACAGTGTCTGCAACATACGATGGGAAAAATCTATCCTATCGTTACAAATTTGAACTTGGCTTACGCAAAGGATGTAATCTAAGCCAAATCCTTTTCAACTGTTTTATTAATGACATAACAGAAAATCTACCCTGCGGTATGCAATTAGGAGATGAAAATATAGAAGAAATCCCCCAAGTCATTGCAGCTGATGATTAAGAAAATTGGAACTTACTGTAAGCACTGGATGCTAGAGGTAAACGCCCAAAAATCAAAAGTATTAACCTTCAAAAATGGCTCAGGACAGCCGGCACTAAATGAGAAATAGAAATTTAAACTACCATTAAAAATAGTAAAAGATTATACTTATCTCGGCATAAGACCAACTCATAATTTAAACATGGAAAAACACATAACCAGTAAGTTAGAAAAGGCCAAAGCTGTTATCGTAGCTCGTAGTTAACTGATAACGAGTTTTTAACAACAATTGCATATCACATGAGGCTAAATACAAATTTTTCGAAGGAACAGCTAGGGTCGTTATGTTTTATGGTGCGCAGTGTTGGGTTTATAAAAAATACGAGTTAGTAGAATCCTTGCTGAGGTACTACGTGAAGAAAATGTTTAAACTACCTAGCAGAGTGCCAAATAATATCATCAATTTAGAAAGTGGCTGTCTGAGCTCTTCATGACCACCCTAAAACTACAAATTGATTACCTGCTAAGAGTTGTAGAAATGAATGATAAATCGGCTCCCAAAAACGACTACTGTACAAGTCATCAGAAGCAAATCAATTTGGTTTGCAGTATGGCACAATCTAGCTAGGATGTATGGATGTGAGCTTTCGCTGGACCTTGCGAACCTCAATTCTTGGAAGCCCAAACTTTACCAGATACAGAAACTAGAAGATGCAAAAAGGCAAAACTTAATAGAACAGGCACGAAATTCCTCAGCTAGATTCAGGTATTGAACATTAAACCGCAACCTCTGCGAGAAAAACTACTTCAGCAGCTCACTCATCGTCAAATATCTACAATTTTTAAAACTAGGGGTGAATTGCTAAGCCTTAATTGTTGCCCATATAGAGCTGATGTAGAACAACTATGCAGTTTGTGCAACTTAAGAGAGCGGGAAGATATCAGCCAATTCCTAGGAAGTTGTCCTATAATCCAAGTACATCCGCCATTTTAGCATACGTTTATACACTTCTTTTTTCCTATATGTCACAACTCACAACGGTGTAGATGCTGTCTGCTGTCTATTACATAGCAGGCTTCTGTGTATTAAATTAAACATAGTTCGATTTTGAATTAAAAAAAAAAGAAGAAATATTTTCTTTTTTTTAGTTACTATTGACTTTTTAAGTGGGTTTTTTACTTCTTAAATTGATGACTTCCCTCTGCTCAGTGAATAGTTCCATTGACGAATACTTGGGATTAAGCTTTTTATTGTTTTATTTTATTTAAATTTTTTGATTTTCAAGAGGTCGGCTTCAGAGTTGGTGCTCGTCCGTTGGTTTAGTTATATGTTTCCCAGCTCATTCTGGTATCCTTGCAACATTTTAACCAATGAACCAATCAATGCTCTATCATGGTCATGCCATCGTTTTCATCATCGTTTTTTTTTTTTTTTTGACAACAACATCAAAAACTTTATACTCCTTTTTTGCTCCTTAAGATCACTTAGGTACATACTTTTTAACATGAAACTTGTTAACCTCTAGCCATCCCACACCACTATGGGTTCTTTCCGACTTCTTCTGACAAGTATATCATTCAACTACACCTTTGTTTATTTATTTGAAGGAAGCCGTATGCTACTCACTCAGCCCAAAGTTAAGTCTCTTTTATCCCCCAATACTTATTCAAGGAATGTTCCCTTACGGCATTCTTCCCTATGAAAAGATGTGGTTTCTGTGGAATTCAAATTGGAATTTCGGTGGCCTTTTTCAATTTCGATGACCTCGTAAAGCTGCTGTCAAAACCAAATATCAGCATTTTTAAGTAAAACAACTCTATGCGATGACTATCCTACGTTTTCTTGTATCAAGTGGCAAATGCTTGCTTTTGACATAATGAAACCGATAACAGAGTTTCGTCACCAGGAAAGTATTTTGATGGTTTTTTTTTTTTTTTTTTGCTCTGAAAAGTTATAGACATGCTCTGCTCTTTTGCTTTGAGCATCTACTCAATCCAATTTTAATTCCGCTGCAGAGGAACATAACCAGCGTTTCTTGTCAGACATAGACAGCTCCGTGAGGTATTCATTGATTTCTTCAATTTACTCCGAACATCCTTCAACAATTGCCACACTTCAACAATTTGTCTGGTAAACGAAATATCAATTTTCAAACCCCAAAATATAAAACTTGACAAGAGGTTATTTAAAAATAAAACAAAAAATCTCCTTTTCCAGTAAGCCCAAATCAACAGGGAAAAATGCTTTCCAGTCAGAACACTCACTCAATTGATTTGCAACACGTCGGATATCTTACAGGGATTTACCTCCATATCATTGACAGGAGAATCTCATTCAGCTTTATTTAGTGACTCTAAAAAAGTTTCCAAGTATACAATTTGGTTTTTTCTCCCTTTTCCATTATAATGCCCTCGTTTATGAACTTCCTAAATTTACTTATATCCTCCACCTTTCCACCATAACACCATCGACAAGATGAGACTCTTAAATATGCGCAGATGACCATCGAACTTGTAGTTAAAGGTAAGATTTTTCTTTTACTCTCCCATAAGAATTTTCTGCAAGTTTTTTCCTCATATCATCGTACAAATGAGAAAGTGTAGACTTTCCTATCCCACCATTTGGCGAAATCCGATAGGACTCCTTACATACAGCAGAATGGACCTGCTAGCACCACCCTTGGGAAAAGTTTAAGTAGTTACTTGACAAAGCGCTCGATCATATTTAAAGAAATACGTGTATGGAAGAAATATTTAACCTTTTTATACGTTTTATATGTAGGTACTAACCAACACACATAAGACGAAACATGAATGAGCTTTACTTCTTAAGTAAACATCAAACCACTGAAACTTTGAAATTAGGATGTGAAAAACAGAACATCTCATGCTTAGACTTTATGGGTGGGAATTTAGATGTGAAAAGTTGAAAATATCATAAGTTTTAAATACAGCAAGCAGTTGAGGGGACTGAAAGAGTTTCTTGTATTTTTTTTTTTTTTTTTTTTTGTGGTTGTTGGGCCTGACCGGAAAATTACTAAGCGTTGAAATCTGAAGCTTTGTTTTGGAGGAAACTTTTTCCATCAAACCAGTTGCTTCTTTCGCTAAGTCCGAGTAAAAGGTATCAGTTACTGCTGGCAGTGTTGCCATAGCTCTTCTTTACAAAAAGTGACGACATTTTTGTCTCTCTCATGGAATCGATGTTTCAAATGCGCAATTTTAAGAGAATCTAACAAAAACACTCTCTAAACAGAGCTCAAAAATGTTGAAGTGGCCAACATGACGTATCTACTAAGAGCAACCTCTTTTTTCTGTTGGAGTTTTTTAAAATACCAGCTGGAGCACTCAGATATGCAACGGCATATTTGATGGCTTCGTCAGTAGCAACTAACGATGACGTGTACCAGCTACATCCGAGTAGATTTATCGGATTCACCTAAGCTAAGGGAAATAGATTGTTGTGGTCCGATTGATACCTGGTTTCCTGTAAAATGAGTTTCCAGCATAAGATTGAGTGACTCTGATTTGGACTCGGTATAGCAACCGTTTGATTTCCAGAGTGTTTCTAGTTTGTTTATCTTGCTCCTTTCAAGGGCTTTGGCAAGTCGACTAGTCTCACTCAGTGTTCCTAAACTTTCACAGAATTCTTTGTAAGAGGCATTCCTTGATCTTCGAATTAACCTTTTAAAGTCCTTCTGTTTAAATCGGTACAGGGTCCAGTCAACCTCTGATTTGGTCTTGCGGGACCTATTCAGAATACTTCTGGTTTCCCTGCGATGTTTCTGTAGTTCACTGTTCCACCACGGAACCATAGACCTACTCGGTAATTGTCTAGCTGGACATGCTAGCTCGAAGCTACTTGTAAGGGCACAATTCACTTCTAGAACTGCATCTTCCACTTTTTGTGATGTTGAGAGCTTAGGGAGAGTCTTGACGAAAGTACCAAGCTCATCGTTGAAAAGTGTCCAGTTAGTTTAACTAAGGGAGTGGGAACCACATTTGCTACATGGAATTCAATGTATCTGTGGTCTGAAAGTGACACGGCAAAACTTTCCAGTTGGTAATCTCCTTGGCATATCTGTTAGATAGTGTCAAGTCAATTACGTCCTGTCGTATAGCTGTAACAAAAGTTAACCTATTGCCAACATTGTTAATTTCTATGTCAGAAGACAAAATGTAACTAAGAAGATGGTTGCCCCTCATGTTGCATTTGGTGCGTCCCCAAGCTATGTTTTGGGCGTTAGCATCAAAGCACATGATAAGCCCCAACTTCCGACTTTCACAGAACTCCACTAAATCCACAACCTGTCTAGAGGGAGGGGGTTAAATAGAGTTCCAGGGAAAGTAAACTGGCGCAACGGCGAAAGTTTGTAATTCACTGTTCATTTCGTAGTTTACCATCGCTGCAACCAGGTCTTGACCACAGAAATGATCAAATTTAGTTGCTGGAAAAGAACTCGATATGATGAGACAGGTCCGGGGGGGGGGTAAGTCAGACCGTTCGTCATAGAGAATATTGAACCCTCGTAGCTCTCAAAAACCAAGAACTCGGCCCTTCCAGGCCAATGGCTCTGGGATTGCTACGAGGTGAGTAGCAATCCAAGTGCTACAAGTGAGAGCAACCTTACCTAGGCTTAAGGGCGTACACTGAGGCTTGCATATTTCATTCATATTCAATGTCTTGAACAGAGTTATTTCAGCAAAATGGTCCGTAATCCAATTCATAATGATAATCACATAGCCTCACCCTCGAAGAACGATAAATAGCTTCTGAATTTAGTCAGACGAAATTTTTATTTCTAGGCAACAAAATTTTGGTTCTTGATCTATCTCAAAGAAGAGTAAAATCGGGCCATACTCATACCAAGTTTAGAGGGTAGGCCATCTAGTGGCTTCTCCTTCAATCATATGTTTTTTGATTCTGACCTATGTTTCCCTCTCGAAATCTTAGCAGAAAATCAAAAATGAGTCGCTTTGCTGCGCTTAAACAGCATTGGGAAATATTGAAAACTTATTTCCAAAGTGACTACAGTGTAGCCCAAACAATGCGTTGTTTTAAAAAAATGTTCAGTCGAAGACCAGTCGTAACAAAACTTACAAGCGACTAAAACCATAGCTTCTGAGGTTTATACTTTATTAAAAAAGACCTGTGGTACCCGTGGCGTTATGGTTAGCATGTTTGCATGTTTACCGGGAGATTCGTGGTTTGAATCCCAACTGAAGCCAATAACGTTATTTCTATGGGTTTCATTTTTCGCGAGGAATTGGAAAATCCGATTGTAAATTCATTGCCATGGAAAGAACTTTCTCGATAAGCTGTTCGGAAAATTGTAAGTTCCATCCATTCCCTCACAAGGCATGTTTGTGGGAAATGTGCTTGCCAGTCCCTGGGACATCCCGTTCTATTGCGGCAACCTATTAACTTATTTTGATTCTAAAAAAGGCGCGTAGGGCGATTTACAGATGCCATAGCACAATCCACAATCGATGATTTTACCAAACGGGAAAAAGATCAGAAAAATAAGAATGTATTTTTCACGGCAGTATAACTCTCAGATTCCTTATGAGCTAAAATAACCGCAAAAAGCACTCTAAATTATCTGGGATTCAACTTTCATCAGAGCGTTTGCGAGAATAGAAAATTGGTTAAAATAAGTTTAATTGTGTAAAAACAGTGTAATGATGTGCTGTCATGACACACATGCGAGTTTTTTGAGATAGAAAAAGAAGTGTCAAGTAGGTTTAATGGTCAATGTGGAAAAAACAAAGCACGTAGGTGTCTACTATCATCAAACACGGACTGAGGACATCGATTTAGTGGACATTACTTCACAACGTCACGTAGTTCAGTATTTCGTTTACAGTGATTTGTAGTTGATTCACTTGGAACTAGGCAAGTGAATCAATTACCAACCACTGTTTTTTTGAGATAAGGAGGCAATTGAAAAAGCAAATTGTGCGTGAAAATGAAAAAGTTTATTCGCATTTCCAATACTGAATGTCACTCTTTAGTTGGTTTAGTTAACTCCAAGTACTCCAAGTGATCTGTAGTCCTAGCAAAAAGATTAAAGTGTGAATACATTCAATAAAGATAAACGAAGAACTTGGAAAGCAGTTTGGCAACATGAGCTTAGCTAGAGGAGTACGAATCAGAAGATAACGAGCAATTACTCCAATGAGGGTTCTAAAAAATACAAAAAGAGTTAACAGATGAGAGAGAACTTGTCTAAGATGTCGTAATTAGGTGTAACTAAACGCACGACTTCGCCAGATTTGTTGGCACAGTGTATTAGTTCTAACCCCAGGTCCTGCCAAAACCAGCTTACAGAGTTAGCTAGGTAGGAATTGTTTTCTCAATATATTTTGAGTAAGTTATGCGTTTGGAGCTATGACCAAAGTGTAAGTTGTCTACTGGATGCAGATCTGATTTCATTTCGAAATGTGACAGGTTAGGTTAGGTTAGGTTAAAATGGCTTTCAGGAATACAACTGAAACACTTAGACCAATATTAGGTAGGTAGTGAGGGAGTACCTCACTTAACAAAACCATTTGGAGATTTTTAATAAAGCGAAGGAGATGCAGGGGACCTATGTTCACCAGATCGCTTGGATCATCAAGAAAATATTAATATTCTTAGATGCCGTTTTCTTTTAAAGGAGAGTGCAGGACATGAGCAGAGGAGGTGTGGGATTGTTTCCTCCTCCTCCTCCTCATCTAAACAACTTCTGCAGAAGTCATTAGAAGGAACGCCAAGTCTTATGGCGTGTCTTCCTATCAGACGACGTCCGGTGATGACATTAATTACGGAGCTAACGTGTGTAAGAATCGTAAAATATAAAAGATACTAGAATCACCCTGCACTGTGCATTTGCATATTCGCTTCAAGTTCTTAAATACACTTAATTGTATAATTGTATAAGAGATTACTATGCACACAGATGCACTCAATTTTGTGATAAATGTACCTATGCTTTATATTCTTTTATCTAAGCAACGTCATCGATCGAACGATGTCGTATGATTTATGTATTAAATATATAACGTCATTTTGATAATGTTAAGACCTTTCGAGTCACTTGAATAATTGTATAAGAATCAGTTGTAATAAAGCCTTGCTAAAAGAATCATCATCATCTTTCAATTGTTTTGGACTAAAGCTCTTATAACATCAGAAGTGAGATTACTGTTCCTACCCCCTTAAGTTTATGTTTTATGAACAGTTTAAGTTTTGATCGAAGTTTATGTTTTATGTTTTATGTATTTAATTGAGAGTTTTCAATTAATAAATTAAGTGACAAAAGTAGTCCACGAATGAAAGATGACAGAGCGTGCCAATACATTTTTGCAAACAGCAACTGTGATGCAGTTAAAAGAAAAGTTGGGAGAAATGAACCTGGCAATTGATGGACTAAAACCAGCCTTAAAGATGCGGCTAGAGCAGGCAATTGCACAACTCACCATTGCCGAAATTGATAATTTATTTCCGACAAGCGTACTTGATGTCATGAGCAACGACGACAGCTCATCTGAAATTGAAGAAGAAAATAGACTTGTGACACAGCAGTTGGAGACACTACGAGTTGTCGTGAGGAAAAAAGAAGAGATTCGGGAACTAAAAAGGAGACTTGCTGAATTGGATAACCCAGTGGAACCTGTATCGAGAGCTGAAAGTGTAAGTTTTCGAGATTTAGAAGATTCTCTACCTCATTTCACAGGCGATGACAATTACTCTGTCACGAGATGGATTCAAGCTTTTGAAGAATCTAAACAGATGTATAAATTTGACGAATCGAGAAGTTTCATCTATGCTCAGCGACTGCTTAAAGGGACAGCGAAGCTTTTTTTAAGATCAACATCATGTCAATCATGGAGCGAACTCAAGTCAGCACTTCTTAAAGAGTTTCATCATCACACTTCAGCCTCAGACGTACACGCAGCTCTTCGAAACAGAAAAAAGCAAAAGGAAGAGAACCTTCAACAATATCTGCTAAGCATGCAGGAAATAGCCAGCGCAACTGATCTGGAAGAGTCTGATATCATCAACTATGTTATAAAAGGTATTCCTGACTCTATAGTAAATAAACAACTCTTGCTTGCAGCCAACACACTACCCGAATTTAAGCTTGCACTCAGAAAGTATGAGCGAATGAGGAGCGAATTGTTTTCAACAATAAATTACACCAAGCAAGCTGTGAGCATCAAACCAACACCACATATCCGAAGCAGCAAAACCATAAAATGTTTCAACTGTAATGACGTAGGCCACACCGTCATCAACTGCCCGAAACAGAAAAGAGAAAAAGGAACTTGTTTTCGCTGTGGGAAACTTGGTCACATGATCAAAGACTGCCCGCAATCAGCATCAGTGCTTATGCTTGGAAATTATGAGCCAGTAATTACTCAGCGATCGACGACAGTGGTTCTAGAAGATTTTTTTGGCGAACTTAAATTCGAGTTTATGAATGATAAATGCAAAGAAGTTTCATTTATGATGAAAGCGATGACAATTATAGACACCGGCAGCCCCATTAGTCTAGTTCAACAAAAATATGTTCCTGCATATCTGATGACAGCCTTGGAGTCCTCACAACCAGAATACAGTGGTATTAACAACAGTAAGCTAGTTATATTTGGTAAGGTAAATTGTAAGGTTCTATTCAATGAAAAGCATGTTTATTTAAGTTTATTTGTGGTCAAAGACGACACCATGAGAAACATTGCAATTTTAGGCAGAGATTTTTTGCAAAAAAGTAAGATCAAATTATGTGTAGATGACAAAACTGATTATGTGCATGAAAACGATATTGACCTTGAAATGAATGCGATTTTTAATATAGACACGTGCTTTGAAGAAAATTATGATAACTTGCGTATAAACGAAAACCTGAAATTTGAAGAGAAGATGAAAATTACTAATTTAATTACGAAAAGTGTTTTAGATAAAAATATTTTAAATAGAAATGATTTTTCTTTGGTAAGTGCATGCGATGATTTTCAAATGAATATTGTTTTGAAAGATTCTAACAAAATTTTTAATTGTGCTCCAAGACGGATGCCATTTGCACACAAACAAGAATTGCAAAAGATTCTCGACGATTTAATCAAAAATAATATAATTCGTGAAAGCAATTCACCCTTTTCGTCACCGATTGTTATGGTTAAAAAGAAATCTGGCGAGTCACGTTTGTGCATAGACTATCGCGAATTGAATAAAATAACTTTAAAGGACAATTTTCCGCTTCCTCTAATAGAGGATCATCTCGATACTTTACGTGGGAAAAGATATTTTTCGCTGCTCGACTTAAAGAGCGCCTTCCACCATGTGAAAATGTCCTCAGATTCTATCAAATACACTGCCTTTGTCACACCATTAGGTCAATTTGAGTATATGCGCATGCCATTCGGACTCAAAAATGCGTCCGCAGTTTTTCAAAGATATATAAACTTCATTTTTAAAGACTTAATAAAATCAGGAAAATTGTTAATTTATATTGATGATTTGTTCATAGCCTCAAAAACAAAGGAAGAACATTTTGAAATTTTAGAGCAAGTTTTGCGCTCAACGGAAATGCATAATCTTAAATTACGGTTGGATAAGTGCTATTTTATGTTGGAAAAGATAACGTACTTAGGTTATGAGGTGTCAGCAGACGGGATCGGTCCCAATGCGGACGGTTTACGTGCAGTTAAGGAATTTCCGATTCCAACAAATACTAAGTCGTTACATTCTTTCCTTGGCCTATGCTCATATTTCCGTAAGTTTATTCAAAACTTCTCTTTGGTTTCCAAACCACTTTATGATTTACTGAAAAAAGATGCTAAATTTGTTTTTAATGATGAATGTCTGACAGTTTTTGAAGAGTTGAAGCAAATGCTTTTGAACGCTCCATTACTTCGAATTTACAATCCAAACGCCGAAACTGAGTTGCATTGCGACGCAAGCAGTCTAGGATTCGGAGCTGTTTTGCTTCAGCGCCAAGAGGATAAGCTTTTACATCCGATCTTCTTTTTCTCAAAGCGTACCACAGCGCAAGAGTCAAATTATCATTCCTATGAACTTGAGACTCTGGCAATAATATCAGCACTCAGGCGTTTTAGAATTTACTTGATTGGAATAAAATTTAAAATAATTACCGATTGTAAATCATTAACATTAACTTTGAACAAAAAACTTTTGAATCCGAGAATATCTCGTTGGGCTCTTGAGTTACAAGATTTTGAATACACCATTGAGCATAGAGACGGCAAAAGAATGTGTCATGTGGATGCTCTTAGCAGGTGCCATAACATCTTCATTGTTGAGTCTGACTCCTTTGAGTCTGCACTTGCAGCTTCACAACAGAAGGACTCAGTTGTAAAACGTTTGGTCAAGATGCTCGAAGAAAGAGAAAGCTCTTCTTATGAGCTGATAAACGGTCTTGTCTATCGTAAAGTTGGCAATAAGGTTTTGTTTTATGTTCCAAATCAAATGGAACGGAATGTTATTCAAACCCACCATGATGCTTTATGCCACCTTGGCGTAGAAAAATGTTATGAGTTTCTAAAGACAACATATTGGTTCCCTCACATGAAGAACAAAATCAAAAATTACATTGGTAATTGTCTTCGATGTATTCATTTTTCACCTCAAACAGGAAAAAAGGAAGGAGTATTACATAATATTCCGAAAAGTAATAAACCGTTTGAGACTTTACATATTGACCATTACGGTCCGTTGCCATCTTCAGTCCGAAATCTAAAGAAGCATATATTCTTGATAGTCGACGGTTTTACAAAATTTTCCAAACTCTACCCAGTGAAGAGTACCACCACTAGAGAAGTCGTGAAATGTCTGGAACTATATTTTTCGAGTTACAGTAAACCTACTCGTATAGTCTCAGATCGTGGAAGTTGTTTCACGTCTGACGAGTTTTCAAGTTTTTGTGAATCCTATGGGATCCAACATGTTAAGATTGCGACAAGTTCACCACAGTCAAATGGCCAAGTGGAAAGAATGAATAGGACCTTGACCCCAATGTTAGCGAAGGAAAGCGAGTTGGAACCAGGAGAATGGACACGATTCTTAGGCAAAGTTGAGTTTGCGCTAAATAATGTTGTTGACAAGAGTACTGATTATAGTCCTAGTATGCTTTTATTTGGTGTTAGACAAAAGGGTACAGTTCTTGACAAAGTTCAAGATTCTTTAGAATGTAACATCATCGAGGATGAACCTAGAAATTTAGAACTGATTAAAAAAGACGCAGAGAGAAAAATAGCTGAAAGTCAGAAAGTCAATAAAGAATACTTTGACAAGAAACATAAATTAACGCACACTTATCAGGTGGGAGATCATGCTATGATTAAGAATATCGTAAACACTCCGGGAGTTAATAAAAAATTTTTCATAAATATAAAGGTCCGTATGTCATCATGAAATGTTTACCTAAAGACAGATACTTAATTAAAGGTCTTGACCATCTTCAAATTTCAAGGGTCTCCTATGCGAATTTTGACTAATGCACTAAAAAACAAAAAAAAATATCGTTTTCATTATTGTTTTATTATTTTTTTAATGTTATTATAAGAATTTATTTGCATGTTATATACATTTCGTTTTTTTTATAAGTGTTTAATTCGAATTCACCTTTCTAATTTGTTCTAAATGATAAAGAAATTTTTGAAAGAGAAAATGCATTTGCACGGCAAAATCGAGGTCGATTTGTTGTCAAGATGGTCGATCTGTAAGAATCGTAAAATATAAAAGATACTAGAATCACCCTGCACTGTGCATTTGCATATTCGCTTCAAGTTCTAAAATACACTTAATTGTATAATTGTATAAGAGATTACTATGCACACAGATGCACTCAATTTTGTGATAAATGTACCTATGCTTTATATTCTTTTATCTAAGCAACGTCATCGATCGAACGATGTCGTATGATTTATGTATTAAATATATAACGTCATTTTGATAATGTTAAGACCTTTCGAGTCACTTGAATAATTGTATAAGAATCAGTTGTAATAAAGCCTTGCTAAAAGAATCATCATCATCTTTCAATTGTTTTGGACTAAAGCTCTTATACGTGCAATCTGGTTATGGATAACAAATGTCTTGTGCGTTTTGGATCTTGTCCTGGCCATATCCTTTAAAAAAAATGTGACAGGACACCATAGAAAAATTTCTCATTTTTACTAACCTGTGAGGAAGAGAAGGGAATGGAAAATGTTTGCCATATCAAAACTGTTAGGTAATAAAGCATTTGGTTTGTTACCTTCGAAGGGCTAGCTGATTCTTCGCTGGAGACGCTGCCTCTGAGCGTTTTGAATCACATCTTACTTAGCCTTTTACTGAGATCTCCTATGTCTTAAGCTCTAAACACTGCACTACAGGTAAAGCGTTTTTCAACAGGGACGCTACAAAAGTAGAGCAAAGGGACAGCAAACGACGCCATACTTCTTGTCGCTCTTTTGATATTTCTCTTCAGTAAGGTTTGCCATTTCATGATGGAAAGATATACGAGCCAACAACGAGTCGAAATTATGAAAATTTACTACCGAAATTCGGAGTCAGTGGCTTCAACGTAAGAGCGCTACGTCCAATTTATGATGAGGCTCAAATCTGGCTGAATGGCTTCGTCAATAACAAAATATGCGGTATTGGTCAGGCAGCAATCCATACGTACTCCATGAGTCATCATTGCATCCCGAAAAAATTACGGTTTGGTGTGGTTTATGGGCCGGCTGCGTCATTGGGCCGTACTTATTTCGTGACGATCAAGAACGGCACGTTACTGTGAATAGGGATCGCTACCGTTCAATGGTAACCGAATATTTTTGGCCCAATTGAATGATATGGACTTGGAGGACATGTGGTTCCAATAGGACGGTGCGGCGCCAAAAGCCACACAGCGAATGTCACAATCAATTTATTGGAAACCAAGTTTGAAGAACGTGTTATCTCACGAAGTGGTCCAGTCGCTTGGCCGAATCGGTCATGCGATTTGACCCCGTTAGACTATTTCCTGTGGGGCTACGTCAAGCCTATGGTCTATTCCAACAAGCCAGCGACGATTGATGAACTTCGTACGAATATCGAACGTGAAATTGCAGCAGTATCGGCCAATTTATGCTTGAAAACAGTCGAAAATTGGGTTCAGCGTCTGGAATTTTTCAAGCGTGCCCGTGGTGGCCATGCAAAAGAAATTGAGTTCCATACATGATGGCATCGAACGTACTTTCACAGAAATAAAGAATTTCAGTGATATCAAAAGCCGTTTTTGTTTTATTAAAAACTTTTGTGGCGCTCTAATTGAAAACCCTGATACAAGAGCACCACGGATTCGATCGCACACCTCCTACAATGGGGTGGTGCAACAGAGAGGGAAGAGCGGGGCCTAGTGTATTTCTCTCAACCATACCTTGTGAGTTGTGACAAATAGCCGGGAATTAATGTTTTTTTTCCGATTCCGAACTGCTAATCGAGAAAGAGCTTTTCGTGACATGAAAACTACTATCGGAGCACTTGCCATTTCATCGATATGCATACTTATTCAACGTTTATACAGGGTGATTCGCATAAGGTGTGACAAAAAGATAGGGTGTGTAGGTTGGACCTAGACAAGCAAAAAATCGTATGGGAGGGGGGGGGTCCATTTTCCCCCGTTTAGGCGGGAGGGGCAATTTAATTAAGTATATTCCACCAAGATCCGACCCTTTACTGTTCGAATCCTGTTTCAACAATATTGAAAGTGTGATGGATCATGCGAAGCCGTGTTTTTAGTTCAATACGAAATCAAAACAGCGTCGGTGGGTCAACCTGCAATCGATGTAATACTGACAATACAAAACAAAAAACTGGGAAGTGCGCAACTGTTCTGTTCATGATAAATTTATCATTTGTAGTTATTTCAACATGCCCGAGATCTCGTGAACGACAAATGAATTCAATCTATGTATGTCGACTTTATGGAGTCTTCCCTTTGTTTCCGTTTAGTAGAATTCAGAACGATCTTCAGAGAAATCAGGATCTTATTTTATGTGATGATCCAAAAGGACTTCTTGTCCACCGAGCTGATCCGATTCTTAATGAAGTTAAATACCATCCAGCTCTCGAGTTTCAGTTCGAAATATCAGCTCCCAAGCATGATTGCAAACTAATAATTTTATACTTAAATTTTATTTTAAATCAGCTGACTACACTGGGCTGGACAATACTCTTTTTGACATAGAGTGGAAGGTTAGGTTCCAAAATGCGGACTTAAAATCCATGGTGAATTCCTTTTATCCAACCTTGTTTGAGTATTTTGCTTAACACATTCCACAAAAGCGGATTAAACCGAAAAGATACTCTTTTAGCCTGTGGTTCGGAGCTGAATAGCGGAAATTTAAAAACCTGTCTGCACAAAATATTTTAAAGGAGATAAATACTTGTAATAGTTTCATAGTAGCCAGGAAAGAGCTGGCAAGAAAAACATTGATTGGTTATGAAGGTATATCTTCAGGGTCAAATCTAATATAACAACGAATCCCTCATTGCTCTGGAAATTTATTAAAAGGAAACGGAAACGGGAAGACACCAGATCCTTCTTCCATCTTTTGATAATAATTTATCCACGAGTGACTCTTAGATTTGCAACACGTTTGCAGAATACTTTAAAGTAGTTTACAAATCCAGTAACGATAATGAAGATGATATTTTCCTGACAACAATCAACATCCGTCTTTTATTGAAAGTAATGTAGAAGCTGCTTGTCAGAAAGTCAAAGACTCTTTTTTCCCTGGCTATGATGAAATGAATGCATACTACGAAGATGCTTCAAATCTTTGTGTGGAGTTTTGTGCTCTCTTTTTAACAAGTTCATGCATGATTCAATTTATCCCGATATTTGCAAGAAGTCATTCGTTTTACCCCTTTACAAATCTAGATCTCGATTTATTGCTCCCCAACAATAGAGGCATTGCAAAACTGAGCTGTATTCCAAAACCCTTTGAGTTCATGTATTTCACCACATCAACATGCGTCTTTCGGTGGAAAATCCATTGTTTCGAGTTTAATGGAGCTAACATTATAAACATCTAAACAGGATACGCGAACGGCCAACAAACTGATGTTTCTTTGATTTCTCAAAGGCATTTGATCAACTGAATCATCGTATACTAATAAAAAAGTTGGATCAACATGGCTGTGATAGTTCTCTTCAAAAAGGGCTTTTGGCTTCTGTTGGGATTCAAACCACAAGCCTCCTGGGTAACAGAAACACATGCTAACCATTACGCCACGGTCACCACCAAGTTACACTGGCCCCTATTGCGAGTGTTGTTTAGCTGTCGATACACGACGAGACGGTTGTCGATAGTCGAACGTCGAAAATGAAATTTGGTATTGCGTACTCTTATTGTTCGATACTTTCAATTTAGAATTCGGTCGTTATCGTCTGTTTTTTTGCGTTTGACTATCACTGAAACTAATTTAAATGTCAAATTATAGGATTTATTCACAATGACTACTTTCAGTAACAGAAATCCTTGTCGATAGAGACACAAGGCTTTCGAACCTTGTCGCATCGAATGTTAGGCGACACTCGCCATAAGGGCCACTGTCTTGATTGTCTGTTATTTAGTTATCCATAGAAAACTATAGAAATATTTTATGAAGTTTTGCATAAAAGTAAATGAAAAATTATCTTTGCATCTCTTTCAAATTATGGGTTACCTTTAGGTATCGAAAGACAAAAATCCAACCAAACTATCTTCTAAATTTGAGGTACTGAAAAACGTGGTTATGTCCCTGAAGAAGATAGCAAAATTTGTCGTTAGACGATAGTAAAGTATCTTTCAATCAACCGCTGAAAGCGAAATTACAATAAATAATCCTTTGACGAGATACAATTGCCGATAGACAATTGAACGATAATCGTCTAAGAAATAATGGAATCTCGGCCAAATCTTGTCATTTTTCACATGAAACACCATGAATGATATTCAGAAGCTTCACCACTTCAACAATTTCCCTTTCCTCAATCGAACTTTTGCAAGTTCAGGTTATATTAGCCGCGTTTTATTGAACATTTTCTATATTCACTTATCAATAAAACGATTTTTGGTTTATATTCATTTAGCACGTCACTTTCAATCTTCACTTTCAAAGTTGGTACCCTTTGCACTTGTTCTAATTATAAGAAAAATTAAAAGTTTGCATTCTAAGGATATAAATGCATACCTTTTACTTTCCATTTCTATTTTTCTCTATTTAATTCTCGATTCTCAATTTATTTGCCGCATTTCAACTTCTTACTTTCGATGTAAACAAAACAAATGTCACTTTAATTTTTTTTCGCAATAGCTGTGTTCAATAAGATTCATTTTTATTTTTAGGGTCGAATAATCGAATCGAATTAGAAATTAGGATTCAGATTTCGATGCAGGTATTTATTTCACGGTTACTAGTTTGTGTAAGTGACTTATGAACTAAATAAGTCAAAAGCTTAGAGGAATAAAGAACAAGAGGGAAAACCATTGCTTCTGCTGCTACCACCACCTTTTCTGACTGTGTGTGTGTGTGTGTGTGTGTGTGTGTGTGTGTGTGTGTGTGTGTGTGTGTGTGTGTGTGTGTGTGTGTGTGTGTGTGTGTGTGTGTGTGTGTGTGTGTGTATGTGTGTGTGTGTGTGTGTGTGTGTGTGTGTGTGTGTGTGTGTGTGTGTGTGTGTGTGTGTGTGTGTGTGTGTGTGTGTGTGTGTGTGTGTGTGTGTGTGTGTGTGTGTGTGTGTGTGTGTGTGTGTGTGTGTGTGTGTGTGTGTGTGTGTGTGTGTGTGTGTGTGTGTGTGTGTTAGTAACTGTGTGTCTATTTATGTCCCCACCAAGTCACCACCTGACGCATCTATTAGCTATTAGGTTTTTTTTCTTTACTGAAACAAATACAACAGCTGTCAAACAGACGTTTTTCCAACCGTTGCGTTGCGGGATTCCTTATATAGATCCCAGTCTATGGGATTTCTGGAAGATTTGGCTCAATTGAAAAGCTTGGCACAACTTTTCTTGAGCGGTTCTAGCTCTTTGGTCCACCAGTGTGGTTTCTTCCTCCCTCTTACTATGGTAAGAGGACAGGAGTTACACAAGGCATGGTTAAGAGCACTAGTTAGATCGTCGACTTTGCTGTCAAGATCCTTGGGGTTTGAAGGGAAGCTATTGTCATTGAAGTTGTAACAATGTTTGAAGATTTCCTTGAATTTTACCCATTCAGTTTTCCTTTGATTACGGAAGCCTATGCGTTTTGGTGTGTCATCTGTTAGACTAAATTGGATGTATCTGGTATCAGAAAAGGATAATAGGAAGGTAACATCTAAAACCTTTTGTCTGTTTTTTGTGACAAAGGTTGGTTCGTTACCGAAATTCCAAATAAGAAGGTTAGGCTACGATATACTTCCCTGACAATGACAATGACATTAACAATGACAATGACAATGACAACTATAATATCTAGGCCACATTTAAGGAGCAGGAAACAGATATGGACTCAGTTAGAAGTGCCTTACTTCTAATCTTTCATGATAAAAAAAATTTAAATAAATTATACTGGGAATAGAACACCAACCTCCCACGTAACAGCCAAAAGTAAGTCATAACCATAGGCGTCAGAAATTGCAGCTAAAAAAATGTAAATAATCTTTGTTCTTGCTTTTGACAAATGTCACAAAAATATGCTATTAATAATAATATAGGTTTTAGGAAACACTTTTTTATCGACCCACATATTCAACTTTGGCCTTCATAAGAGAAGCCCACACTGCAACTTCGAATCACACCGTACCCAGTTTTAAGTTCGTATTTGTGTTTTTATTTAGAAAAACTTCCGCAAGCAAATGCTGGCAGCCAGTTAGCCCTTAACACAGTACCCCACAACATAGTTGCACTAAAAGCAACAAACTTGGCTAAATAAAGCGTTAGCGTGGGGCCCACAAACACACCGAAGCAAATTATATACAAACATAATAAAAACTTACGTTCGAAAAGGGCTCCGATGCTGCATCCGCTACTGTTGTTGTTATCCTAGCTGTTGATGTCTGTTGTAATGAAATTTTTTTTACTGCCATTCGCCTCTGCATGGCTTTTTGCCTTGAATTGCATTTCGGCCGATGCTGGTGCCACCACTCTACCGGCTGATGATGCATCATCATCATCGACGCCGTCGTCGTCCTCTCTGCTCTTAACCGTTCCAAATCCATTAGCCGAGGTGTATGTTGCACTGCTCGCTGAGGTTGTTGCAAGTTTTTCATGATTTCCATGGTGGATTCCGTGTTTATCTTCGGTCTTGTAATCATAGTACAGCTCTGAAGGCAGATTTTCCGGAAAGGATAGGATTTTACTCCTTACTGCCGTGTGCTGCAGTTGCTGGTTGTGTTGCTCTTGCCAATGTTTTTGTTGTTTTAGTTTGGAGTTTAATTTTTTCCTTTGTTTCGAGTGCAGGAACTGCTGCTGCTGGTCTTTGTGTGTCCTGTCGATTGTTTTGCCCTTTTTCGGTTTGCCAGGCTTTGTACTTTTTTCCAATTTGAATTTTCTCCTCTTAAGATTGCCTGCAAACAAAAAACAAAACACACAAAAATAAAATAAATTGCAGAGTGAGTGTAATGGAAAATTATTTGAAACTCAGGTGCAAGGAAAGGACATTTTGTGTTGTATTTTTTTGTATAAAGTTTTGCATTTTGTTGAATATTAATAGAATTCAATTTTCTCTCAGTTACGTGAGGCACTTAATGGAAAGTTTTTGGCAAGTTACTTTAACGATTCAGACACAGTGCCCGGAATTATGTTGCCACGGGGCCAAATAAAGTAAAGCACTCTTTAAAATTCACTGGGCATGAAAGCATTGCTACTGCTTTTGCTAAGCTTAGTTCATAAATGAAATAAACGACTTCAAACACGAAATCAAGTTACCAGAACGTTTTCGGAATCTAATGCGATTAAAATCTCACAGGGAATTTCGGAGATACATGCCAATGATTGTTAACACACCAAAAGTGAGTACAAATTGCATGTATGTATGTAAAGCCCCCTTCAGTTGAAAATACAACAATTTTAGTTATAAAATCTTTCAACAAGAATGCCACATCCCAAGCTGAAGTTTACATAAAGTTGAGAATGATTTATTTGGGTAGTGGGAAATCTCTTTAAATACCAACAATTAAAAGTCAAGTTAAGTAAACTGAAAAAAATCTTGGTAAAATTGAGGAATTAGCTGAAAGTGAAATTATTAAAATTTGCTCTTTTTTGTCTAATTTGTATTTCGGTTCCTCTTGCAATTTTGATTTACAGGAAAAAACAGGAATTTTTGAAAATGTTGGATTATTTTTTTTGGTTTTTGATTTGGAAAATAGTCTGCTTTAGTGTAAGGAATGTTGCATTTTTGTAGGATACATTTTTTAGGCAAAAAAAGCTTCCACGCCTCAGACAAAGCTTTCCTGAAAGTCTTCACTTGAAAAAAAAACGTCGTCTTACAGAGTATGTAGCATGATCGGTTCAGTTGGTGTTCTCAAGTTCAAAGAAGAGACCCAAAGGACCCAGTCAAAATAGCAATTTACAAATAATGTTCTTTAAATAAAAAATGTTGCACTTTGATCGGATAAACTGTTAAAGCAATATCAGCTTCCAGAATTGGGGCATGCTTCTTGAGGAATTCTTTTGTAGCACTTCTGATTTTGGTTTCGAAATGACCGTAAAAAAATTCTCAGTATTTATTATTAAGACTTGAATGAATAGCTTATAAAGGGTTTTTTTAGGGGGACGCTACAAAAGTAGAGCGACAGGGATAGCAAACGATGCCATATTTCTTGCCGCTCTTTCTCTTCAGTAAATTCAGCATTTCATGATGGAAAGATATACAAGCCAACACAGAGTTGAAATTATTAAAATTTACTACCGAAATTCAGAGTCACTGGCTACAACGTTAAGAGCGCAACGTTCAATTTATGGTCGTCATAATCGTCCTAGCAGATCAACAATTGAGCGTCGAGTGGAAAAATTTGAATCGGCAGACACAGTACAAAATGTTCTCGTGCCAGTGAGACAAAGAAGTGCCCGTTAGGTTAGGTTAGGTTTAAATAGCTGTCAGGAAAACAAACTGAAACACTTAGACCAATAAAGGTCCATTGTGATATCATACAACGAGGGAGTAACTCACTTAACAAAACCATTTGGAGCTTTTAATAAAGCGAAGGAGATGCAGGAGATCTGTGTTCGCCAGATCGCTTGGATCATCAAGAAAATATTTTCCTAGATGCTTTTTTCTTTTAAAAGAAAGTGCAGGACATGAGCAGAGAAGGTGTGGGATTGTCTCCTCCTCCTCCTCCTCCTCCTCTAAGCAACTTCTGCAGAAGTCATTAGAGGGACCGACAAGTCTTATGACGTGTCCTCCTATCAGACAATGTCCGGTGACGACATTGATTACGGAGCTAACTTGCAATCTGGCAATGGATAATAAATGTTTTGTGCGTTTGGGATCTAGTCCTGGCCATATCCGTTTTGTTGCCACGCACGTGGTGATATTGTTCCACCTATGATTTGCTCTATCCATTGCCTCTTGCTTTAGCATAAGTTTACATGTAGCGATTGGTATACCAATTTTCAACCTACTGGTTGGAGATCGGTAGAACGGTTCCTCGTTCGTTGAGGATATCACGTTTTCTCTTAGCCATGATAGGACCTCTTTGATCGCCAGAATTTCCGCTTGGAACACGCTACAATGGTTTGGAAGGCGGAACGAGAGACTTACGTTAAGTCGGTTTGAGTACACCCCACAGCTTCTTCGGTTTTTGAACCATCTGTATAGAAATGAATTGAATCATCTCTCAAAAACTCGTCGTCTTCCCAGGTCGTTCTCGGTGGGATTGAAACTTGGAACTTATAATCAAAAACCAATTGGGGGATGGCGTAGACGGAGTGGCAAGGGATTGATCCGAAAAAATTCAGGATTGTAGCGTGACCGATGTTGTTATCGGTTCATTGGGAGATAGCTATCATACGAGTGGCTGCACTGGCGGCCATTTTTTTGCTGAAGATATCTAGTGGGGTGAGGTTTAGAAGTGAATTTTGGGCAGCTGAGGGTGTTGACCTCAGCGCTCCGCTTATACACAAACCGGCTGTTCGTTGGACCTTGTTTAATTTGTCGCAGTAGGTCCTTTGATCAAGAGCGGTCCACCATACCACTACTCCGTATGTGAGTATTGGTTTGATGGCCGCGGTGTAGAGCCAGTGGGTGATTTGGGGGGAGAAACCTCATTTATAACCAATGGCTTTTTTACAGGAAAAGAGTGCCACGTTGGCTTTATTTACTCTTTCCTCAATATTGGTTTTCCAAGTCAGTTTTTTGTCAAAAATGAGACCTAGATATTTAGCCTGATCTGACAGTGTGAGAGTTACCCCTTTAATAGTTGTGGGTCTGAAGTCTGGAATTTTGTATTTCCTCGTAAAGAGGACCAATTCCGTTTTGTGTGGGTTGATGTTCAGACCACAATCTTTCCGGGCTTTCATTGTATATGTCGTCTTGAAAAAAAAATTAAATCAAACTGAACCAAAAGACAGGTTAATATTTTAACCCGTCTTGCACCTTCCCGACAATCGGCCAAAATGTTGTTTACTCTGTTTTTCATTCAATTCATCGCTACAATATCTCAACTTTGATGTGATGCCCGACTTGGCCACTTGTACATTTCTAAGAGAATTCTTGAAAACTTTAAGTCTATTTGCAATGGTCTAGAAAGGTACTTTTTGAACTATGTGCTTACACATTCAAAGGATAATTGGATATTCTATTTTTGATAAATAAACATACTTGAGTTTTTGTGGCTTTCACGTTTTTTTTAACTAAAAATAGGAACAAAGAGAAACCTTACAAGCTTAGCTTTTCTCTAATGTGTTTTCAACTTTTGAAAGAAAATAAGCTTTGGTTTCTTAATTCAGTAATACTGCGATTTAAAACACAAATTAATTTGTGAATTAATCAAAACAAACAACAGCGAAAGCGAATACACCGTATCAACAGTATCTATGAAAGTACAAGCTTACGCTACCGACTGTTTTTGGTATCCACAAAATGAATGAATATTTTCATTTAAAATAAAAATATCAACACAATAAAATGCCCAAGAATACAATGCTGCCGTCAGGGAAGAAGGGAAATAGTCTGCACAAATACTCTTACACCAACACACAAGGGGATTACGGTTACGATGAATCCTTTGCCTGTTGTTCCATTCAGTGAAATGAAAAAAGTACATATATATATTACGTTCTTGAACGTCGAATCAAAAGGAGAGTGGAGGCGAAAGCAGGTGAATTCACAAGGATAATACATATGATGCTGAAGAGCTGTCGTCATTTTCGTCTAGCTGCATGACTGACTAAAGCTTTTAAACGAGATAACAAACAATACTTTACGCACACACTATTGCCAGTACTCACTGTACTCACACAACATATTCACTTAGATGAAAAGAGAAAAAAAATCAATTTTAATCAATTTCACTTTGACTGACAGTCCTTTACTATTTACGAAGAACTATAGGCCCGACAACAAGTGTTTTTCAATTGATATACGTCCCGATCTGATGCTGAATTTGATTGAAATTTCCACTGCACATTTATTCAATGGTAACTGGAGTGGGCTCCCGGAAACGTTCAAATTGAAATTCGAAGAACTTTTGAATATTTGGAACCGAAAATCACAACGAGGTAGATGCACCCTCGAAACAATGCAACCGGATGACGAGTTAAGGTAGACAACAGAACAAAAAAAACCGAAGGCTCGTAAACAAACTCACACAGAAACAGACTCAGAGGGAAGTTTAATTCAAGTTAAATATTGTTGCAGGAAAATGCTGAAAGCAGCGACGAGCTCAACATATACCCCACAGCGAGATTTTGACCCGGAGGACTGGGATTGTAGCGCGCTTTTTCTGTTTCAGAATTTTTTTTTCTTTGAATCTTTTTATATGATGTCCGTGAGAGGAGCAATGCCATCAACGGTGGAATGTCAACTGCAGACTACAAGTTGAATTTATTTCCTATGTGCACAGACTACACCTGAGAGTGTTGTGATGAATCTACAGGATGTTGTATAAGTACAACAGGATAAGCAAAAAGAGAATGTGGATGCTGTGCCGGCTGAGCAGGCATGCGCTTTATGAAATATTTGAGAGTTAGATGCTTGGTGTACATCCTAGGAGATCGAGAAGCACATTTCAAATAACAAAGTTGAAAACGAGTAAAAAATTTTAACTCAATACTTAAATTAGGAGGTTACATCCTTTGTAGATGCTTCAAATGCGTTAGGCCATAAGACTTTCAAAGCTTTGCTTCAAAGCCCTGTGTTCTTTATTTAAAACTATTCAATCGGTTGTTTCCATATTTGCTAAGAATAGAATAAATAAAGCATCACCATTGTAATAAAAAATATTTTTTGAGCACATGTTTAGCTAGAGGCCAAGAGCAAGACACAAGTTTATTTATTTATTTGTTAATTTTAAATTTCTACGACAGTTCCAATTGCAATTATCACCTTGGCAGACGCAACATAAAAGACGTAAAACAACATGAGACCAGGTAAAAAAAAATTAAGGAAAACAATTCATTAAAAAAAATTACTCATACGCCAGAGTGTTCGTTTTTTCGTTTCGCAATTTGAACTCAGCATTTGACGATTAGTGTGGAGAACACGTAATGCTTAGAGGCAGTTTACTCAAGACCAAAAGCTCTTTCATCAAAATTGAGGCAGCGACAGAAAAGCTGTTGCCAGGATTTCTGCTGTCGCGAAAACTACAAATTGAGAGCTGAATTTATAAATCTTCTGGTACAATAAAATCGCTTTGGCTGAGGAGAATCTTTGAGTAACATTTGAGTTTTGTCAAATTTTCTGATGAACTCATAGCCTTAAACATAAATTTCTATAGGCAAATGGCGCAGTTACATCCGCTGGCGCAAACGGTTGCTGGAAATAATGGCGTACGTCCACACAGAGCCACAGAGGAATTTTCCGCAAAACCAGAGTACACCGTCGGAGACTGATCGAGATGGATCCATAGCCTAGTGGATCATCCGCACTGTTCGGTTGACACCTTGATGCCGGCCCATGGGAAGAGAGAAGATTAGAGTGGGATGGGAAGGGATCGAGGAAGGTGGAATAGGGGGTTGAGGGGGAGGGGGTTGGATCGTCTCTTCGTCCAACCTCGAGTCATAAACTCCGCCAACATAGCTCGTTAGTTCTCAGATTCAACTACTTAAGCCCTCACACCACGGCAAGAAATGGGTTTTTATGTATCTCAAATACTTCTCAAACTCCGTCTACTGCGCATTTAACTTAAGCAAGAACCGTTTCTTCCCATTAGCGTCCTTTGGCTTTCTTCTTCTTCGTCTTTTGGAATAGGCCTTTACTCTGATTATTTCGTCTGCTAGCAGAAGTACATCCGTAGATGATCGAAATTACATATTCTACAAACGCTAAATTAGTTTCAGATCCAGATGGTGCTGGGAAGTAGAGCGAGTACGTATCGGCTTGTGTGTGTTCTCTTTCAGAAGACAACATTAGCCAGTGTTTCTATCTTACATTGAGGTGGTATATGGCTTAGTTGATTTCAAATAATTTTTGTCAATTTCTCATAACTTTACCACTCTCGCCTTTGGTAAGCTTACTGTTAACATTCAATTCACCTCATTTGCAGCTGGCACATGCTAAGCTTTTAACTGAAAGTAGTGGCGAATGATAGAAAAAATAAAACTACACGTAATGTTTTGCATACAATTTTTCTAAATTTGTTTTAGAAATTCAAAAACAGTCGAACTCCGGTAATCCAGCATTCCTCTCACTATTGATTTAGACACATTTAGGTTTTGGGAAATGTAGTACCCGTAGCGTGATGGTAAGCAAGTCTACGTGCTAACCCAGAGGTTCGAGATTGGAATCCCAGCAGAGGCAAAAATGTTTTTCCACGGGTATCGCCTTTCGAGAGGAATTGGTAAGTCCTTCGTTAGTAAATTCATTACTATGAATAGCGTTTTCTCAATTAGCCGTTCGGAACCGGCAGAAAATTGTAGGTGTCCTCCATTCCCTCTCAAGACATCGCGGTCAGATTTGCGCTAGGCCCAGGGGCTCGCTCTGTTGCGCCACCCTATTTATTTTTATTTAGTTTTTGAGAAATATTCCATCCAACCAAGGTATCAGCACACCAGTGGTTGGCTGTACTATATAATCCGACAGATTCGATTAACCAACATTACCCTGCAAAACCTTTGTCAGACTACAGGGACAAAATTTGTATGTTTTTCTGTGGTTGTTTACTGTAGCGAGCAGGAGCCGATAGTGTTACTGGCTGGTGGGGGGGCTTAAGTAGTTTATTTGAACCGAGCTCGATGCCGAAAGGTGGTCGAAGGATGGGGAAAATTAATGAAAACAAAGAATTGATCATAAAACAGTATGGAAGATTAACTAAAGGAATTCTACTCTCCAGGTGGCAGTCAAAGCGAAAATCCATCCGTAGTTTTCACTACGGCAGGGGTACGGACACCTTTACTGGTGGTTACACGCGAGTCGAAGGTACCGTAACCGATGACTCCAGCAGTTTTATCCATGAAGCTCTTCATGGTTTGAGCTGGAAAGATAAAGAAGGCAGCTCGGAGGTCTAACCTCCAAAGCTAAATTCTCATCAGGGCTTAGCTGTTGGCCAGAGCGGTGCTATCACCGGATAAAGTGAAGCTGAACAAGTGGATCCCACTCCAATGATGGCATCCACTAGAGAACAGTTTTCCAAGCGCCAACAGGCGCTGGAGAGAAGGCGAGCGGCAACGGCTCAGTGCAAAGAAGACACCAGGGTGGCCGAAGATACTGAACTAAGTTGCAAACCTTTGGTGACGGCGGCGAAAAGGGACAAGTCGGAAGAAGTCTCACCCACCAATTCAGGACGGTCTCCCGTAACCGAAGTCACCCCAACTTCTGCAAACGCGAACAGGGTCAAAAGGAAGAAGGTTTCCGGAAGCTCTTCGAATCTTCCTGTTGGTCTAACTGGAAAGTCGGTGAATGAAACTGGAGGAACAGGTCGCAAGGCTTGCAATTTCGGTCCACGGACACTGGCTGGTAGGGACGAAGTCGGCATGGTTAAAACTCCTGGAGGTCCAACCGAAACGTTGGTGAATGAAACCGTGACTTCTTGTCAGTCTGGTCCACGGACACTGGCCGGACGGGATAAAGCCTCGAAAGGAGCAATGATAATAAATCAAATTAACGTTCAACATTCTAAGGCTGCTACTGCACTCCTATGTAGCAGGCTTCCCGTGTTGAATGCAAAAACTCACCTCGTAGCAATCCAAGAGCCATGGGCCTGGAAGGGCCGAGTTCTTGGTCTTGGAGGGCTACGAGGGTTCAATATTCTCTATGACGAACGGTCTGACTTACCCCGGACCTGTCTAATCATACCGAGGTCTTTTGCAGCAACTAAACTTGATCTTTTCTGTGGTCAGGACCTGCTTGCGGCTATGGTAAACTACAAAACGAACGGTGAGGGGAAAACTTTCATCGTTGCGTCAGTTTATTTTCCCTGGAACTCCATTCTACCCCCTCCCTCAAGACAGGTTGTGGATTTGGTGGAGTTTTGTGAAAACCGGAAGTTGGGGCTTATCATGTGTTGTGATGCAAACGCTCAAAACATAGTTTGGGGCAGCGTCAAATGCAACATGAGAGGCAACCATCTTCTTAGTTACATTCTGTCTTCTGACTTAGACATTAACAATGTTTGTAAAAGGCCAACTTACGGCTATACGACAGGATGTAATTGACTTGACACTATCTAACAGATATGCCAAGAGATTACCAACTGGAAAATGTTGCTGGACTTGTCACTCTCAGACCACAGATACATTCAATTCCATCTAGCAAATGTAGTTACCACTCCTTTAGTTACAAGAAATCCTAGAAAAACTAAATGGACACTTTTCAATGATGAGCTCGGTAATTTCGTCAAAACTCTACCTAAGCTCTCAACATCACAAAAATTGGAAGATGCAGTTTTGAAGTGAATTGTGCCCTTACAAGTAGCTTCGAGCTGGCATGTCCAGCTAGACAATTACCGAGTAGATCTATGGTTCCGTGGTGAAACAGTGAACTACAGAAACTTCGCAGGGAAAACAGAAGTATTCTGAATAGGTCCCTCAAGACCAAATCAGAGTATCGATCTAAACAGAAGGACTTTAAAAGGTTAATTCGAAGATCAAAGAATGCCTCTTATAAAGAATTCTGTGAAAGTATAGAAACACTCAGTGAGACTAGTCGACCTACCAAAGCCCTTAAAAGGAGCAAGGTAAACAAACTACATAGAAACGCTCAGGAAATCAGACGGTTCCTATACCGAGTCCAAATCAGAGACACTCAGTCTTATGCTGGAAACTCATTTTCCAGGAAACCAGATATCAATCGGACCACAGCAATCTATTTCCCTTAGATCAGGTGAATCCGATAAATCCACTCGACTTAGCTGGTACACGTCATCGTTAGTTGTTACCGACCGACGAAGCCATCAAATATGCCGTGGCATCTTTTGACAGTTTCAAGTGACCTGGCACTGACGGTGTTTACCCAGCTATGTTGCAGGAAAGTATAAACCTTTTACTTCCTACTTTGAAAAATATTTTCATTGGTAGTTTAGCCCAACTCCATGGCAAAGTGTTATAGTCGCCTTCATACCAAAAATTGGTAAACAAGACTACTCACTCGCCAAGAGCTTTAGACCCATTTGTCTTACCTCCTTCCTGCTTAAGACGCTGGAAAGAATGGTTGAGATTTACATTCGTAAAACCTCACTCCAATTACACCCTCTGTCTCAGATGCAACATGCTTACCAAAGAGGAAAATCTTCGCGAGACCGCACTTCAAAATCTTGTTAGCAGGATTGAATGCGCGCTTGACAGGAAAGAATTTGCGGTGGGCGTTTTCATCGACGTTCAAGGTGCTTCGAGGGTATGTGCAATGCTGCCAGAGAACACGGTGTGGACGAGTCATTAGTGTTGTGGATTAAAGCAATGCTAATGAAAAGAACCGTAATTGCTGAGGCTGAATGTGGACAATTTGTTGCTAGGGGAGTGAAAAAAGGGCTGCCCACAAGGTGGCGTTTTATCTCCTCTTCTGTGCGGTGCATGTTGTTCGACTCTCTACTTGTAATGCTCAATGGCTCTAACGTTCATGCCCAAGCATATGCAGACGACGTCGCCGTGCTCTCGATTGGTTCTAGACTCTAAGCTACCTGTTCCCGAGCACAGGCTGCGCTTTATTATTGACACATGGTGTGTTAGAAACGGTCTCTCCGTCAATCCTCTTAAAACCGAGGTTGTCATCTTCACGAGACGTAGAAAATTGACTGGTCTGACCCAACTTACGCTTAAAGGCGTCAACATCCCCTTTTCAAATGAAGTCCAACATCTTGGAGTAACCCTGGATAACTAACTTCTTTGGTCTAAGCATGTCGAGTCTAAAACTACTAAAGCACTGTCAGTCTTGTACCAAAAAGGGTCCTTTGGATCTGTAAAAAGTAGAAACAAGTACGAATACAACGACGGTGTAGAAAGAGGAAACAAGTATTAACGCAACGACGGCGACGGTTTAATAACGACTCAATCAGTCAACACATTTTATTTTTCGATTGTCTATACATTTTGGTTTTGGCAATACACAAGAATTGCAAGCATGCAAAACTGTGTTGCGCATGCAATACCTCAACTGTGGGACCAGACATTTATAATTGATACACGATATGCGTGAACCTGAATTTATTGAATTGTTCCCACAATTGAAGTATTGCTGACAATACTTTTAACATACTCCCCCCTTTGAGGGTTTTTAACTCTCTAAACTAAATTTCTAATGAATATTTTATACATTTTAATTTCATCAATATTTGTGTTCTTATATTAAAACAAACTAAAAACAAAATTTACACAAACAAAACAAATGTAACCACTATTAATTTACTGTTTACACAAAATTTGTAAAATGCAAAATGAAATAATGTTCAAAGAGATAAATAAAAAAATTAGATTAACAATTAAAAAGGCAAGGTCATTCCATGCTATGCTTAAATATTTACATTAAATCTAGAAATACCACGTCTGGGAGCAGCGACTGGGTGCCTTCGTCGGTAGCAGTAAGCGATGCCAATCCCAATCATGCCAGCCAATAACAAGTAGCCCAGCCCGTAATGATGATAATCGTGAACATTGAATTTCGATGTGGCGTTTTCTGATTGCTGCATCACACTGTCGATTTGGTCTTTTAGCTTCGAAATATCTATTTTTTCCATTTCCTTTATTTGTGGAGGACTGCTTATGTTAGATTCTGTGCGATTTGTAATCCAAGCGTTTATGTCGGTTTTTTGAATAAAGGAATTTTTTATTGCGATGTTATTTTTGTATTCCCGTTCCCCTTTAATAGTCAAAGATGGCATTTTCAGCAAGCAAGATTCCTTAAATTCGAGTAAGCCATTTCCGAATACTGAGAGGCTTTCAGTAGAATCTTCGCATACAAGATGCCCAATTGTATTTGAAACTGTAGAAAATATCCAAGTGTTGGAGTTTTGAAGTGCCTTCCAGTAATCTGCGACAGGTATTTTATTTAACTTGCATTCGTGCAACGCATTATTTTTGTGGTTTAGCAAGGCTATTTCACAACTACTCGTGACAGCTTGCTTTGTGTATGTAGGGTGCAATTTTTTGCAGAGAAACTGTTGAGGTGATAGAATGCGGCATTGACTAAGTTCTAGCTCGGACAGCGGGAAAAATGCATCCCTTGTCAATGAAATTGCAAGAAATTGGGATGTAACTTCAACTAAAAAGCTTGAGGATTCTTTTAAAATAGGGATCGGATGTACATTAAACAACTGGAACTCAGTGGTATCTACCAGTGGTAGTCGTATTTCAAAAACTACTGTTTCTTTAAGAACTCTCCCTTTTACAGACATCATCTTATACAAGTCCATTGTTGATCCCTTAGCCAGTGTCAATGTTGATGGAAGGTGTGCCTTAATTACCATAATTTGTTCGGTCAGTTGATTTGGAGTTATTATTTGTGGGTTAATCATTGCATGATTTAGATCCAGCAGCACATCTAGAAGAACATCTTGAACCTTTTCATAGTTAGAAATAATCAAAATCAAGTACGAAGTCAACGAAGCAATGTTTTGCTTAACTTCATTAAGGTTTAGTTTTTCTTTTATTGCGTTTGTGATGCTCGATAAGTAGACATTTAAGGCTTGAAACTGTTGAGTTATTTGGAGCGTATTGCGTTTCAAAAGATTTGCTGTAGAATCTGCAATGGAAGTCTGCTTTTGAATTAGAGTTCTCAGATAATGTTCGTGTTGATTTACTATGTTTATCTGATCCGCAATGTGCTTGGCATCATCCTGATCAAGAACACCAAATAGACTACTTGCTAACTTTACTACAATGTCCAGAGGAGATCTGCGTGATCTGGTTCTTGAATTTTTGCCCATGTTGTAATGGTCGAGGAGCTCGTTATTGTGCTCTATTATTGTGAGTCTATGTCGAACTTGCTCTGTAATTGGTTGGCAGTATACATGTTTAGCTACTTCCTGTCCACAAAGTTCTTCAATCTGGTGAAGGTATGATTTTATCTGATTTAATTCATGAACATAAGTAGTTAGATTATAGTACACATAAATATTCCAATTGCTGTTAATAGTTTGTATTTTCCCAATGTCCTCAAAATATATGCCAGTTGCATTATCCAATTGAGTTATGTTTACACGTTCAATTTTTTGAGACATTGATAGGGGAAAGATTGATAAAACTATGAGGACCACGGAAAGAAGTGATTTGGGAATTTTTTTGACATTTGTCTTACACCGCTAATTGCTTTGTAGAGTCTCTTGAGCTTCATCTGCTGGAGTTTCATCTTCCATGGGCAATGGGCATAGATTGTGAATTGCACGCTTGAATGTCCCATTCTGCGTCTTAACAGTTGCAACGCGTACCAGGTTATCATTGCTATACTGTTGTAATAGGTGAAGATATTCAGTTGACCATCTTTTCCAAAAATGCTGCTGAATATATTTTATTTGACGGAACCTTTTAAGGCTGCTGAGATTGCAATCGCCAATATCTGGTTCTGGTAAAGTTGTGAGCGGGACTCCAATCAAAAAATGACCTGGTGTAAGGGCTTCTAGGTCATTTGCATCTGATGACATAGGAGTAATCGGCCTTGAGTTTAAGATTGCTTCTATTTGTATTACTACTGTCCCCAACTCTTCTAATGTAAGCGACGCTTCACGAAGGTAGCGCACTAGAAGACCCCCGACAAAATTAGTTGCATTGTCGCAAAAATTTGTATGACACATGCCTCTTCTACCAATAAATCGCTTTAGTGCATAGATAAATGACTCTGAGGATAGATTTCCCACCACTTCAGTGTGAACTGCTTTTGTTGAGAAACACACAAATACCGCCAAATAAGATTTTGTTGGACCTTTTCCTCTTATATTGTAGTGCGTTTTAATAGGCCCACAAAAATCAACCCCGCAGTAATAAAAAGGACGGGATGGTGTGACTCTTTCTTTCGGTAAATTGCCCATGATTTGCGCTATAGGTTTTGGACTAGAACGAAAACATTCAACGCACTTGAAATTGCTATGAGCGCTCTAGGTGCTACGTGCATATGAGTTTTGTGCAAATTTACAAGAAACAGCTTTGTTATCCAATGATTGTTTGGCAGTAAAATTTGATGCTTTGCATCCACCATAATTGATGCGTTTTTAAGTCTCCCACCAACTTTAATTAGCTTTGTTTTTTCATCAAAGAATGGTGCTAAAGATGCTATGCTGGATCCTTTATGCACATTTAAACCTCTTTGAAGAAAACGGTAGTCATCTGGAAATTCTCTCTTTTGAACATATACCCAAATCATTCGAGTACCATGCTACAGCTCATCTACAGTTAACTGACCATAATTTCTGAATATTTTGTGCTTTCTGCAGTTTCTGTAAAAACGACAGCAGTATGCAAATATGTTTTGTAGTGTCCGAAAGGAATTTTTGTGATGGATTCGTTCTATTTGGATATCATTATCGGTATTTGCTGACACTGTTAATACAGACTTCACCTTTCGACGTTCTGGAATATCTTCTGGAGCCAATGAAGGCCTTGTTTCTAGCAATATCTCATCCATTGAAAGAAAATCTGGGCCGTTAAACCAAGTTGGTGTATTTAGAAGTGTTTGTAGATCGAGCCCTCTAGATACAATATCGGCCGGGTTGATACTTCCCTTCACAAAATGCCATTGTTGTATCTCTGTGTTCGCTTGAATTTTGGCCACCCTGTTCGCAACGTAATCATCCCATGTGTAGGAAGGCGATTTTATCCATGCTAGTACTGTGGTTGAATCAGTATAGTAACATACCCTTTTTATTTGATCAGGTAGTAGTGGGAGCAACTTAGCTACTAGTTCAACCATGAGAACAGCTCCTTGTAGCTCCAACCTCGCTATAGTAGTTGCCTTCAGAGCACCAACCCTTGATTTAGAACATAACAGTTGTGAGTGAATAGTTCCATTGTCCTCTACAGATCTTAAATAGACACATGATCCATAGGCGTTTTGACTACTGTCTGAGAATGCGTGCAGTTGGATGTTTCCTTTACTGCTAGGAAAAGAGACATATCTTGGAAAGCTTAAATCTTTCAACATCGAAAAACTTTTCAAATAACGAATCCACTTGTTTGCTTGATCTTCAGGGACGTGGTCATCCCATGATAAATCTGTTTTCCATAGCTCCTGTAAGAATAGTTTTCCAAGAACTATCACGGGTCCAAGTAGTCCCAAAGGATCAAATAACCTTGCAAGATTGGCTAGTACGGTTCGTTTGCATACTTTCTCGTATTGATTAAATTCATCAAAGTCAAATTTAAATTTGAATGCATCCAAAGAGGGATCCCAGATTAATCCCAACGTTTTGATCACTTCAGATTGATTAAATGCAACTAGTTGTTCTTTATGCTCTTCAGGAATGTTCTGCAATATATCAGGATGATTAGAACAAAATTTTCTTAGCTCAAAGTGACCCATTTTTAAGACATTGTTGACATCTGTTAATAGGTTTTTAGCCTCGTCTATAGTCTCAGCACCTGCTACCTGCTCGTCTACATAAAAATTGTTTTTTATAATCTGCGATGCAAGAGGATATTGTTCCTCAACATCTTCAGCGAGCTTTATTAAAGCATCTAGTGGCCAGATATGACGCTGATGCTGTACCATAAGTTACTGTGTTCAGCTGGTACAATTGGAGTGGACAAAATTAGTTGCAACATTCTATCACAAGGGTCTACTAACACTTGTCGGTACATTTTGCTAATGTCACCCGTGAAAACATATCTGTGCATTCGAAACTTGGTTATAATGGAAAACAAGTCTGGTTGAACTGTTGGACCAACCATTAAACTGTCATTAAGTGAATATCCAGAGGTACTTTTAGCTGATGCATCAAATACCACTCTTAGCTTTGTTGATGTGCTTTCGGGTTTTATAACACAGTGATGAGGGATTACAAAATGAGTGTTGCACAGTTTGCTTTCATCAATTGGACTCATATGACCAAGAGCTTCGTACTCTCGCATAAAGTCTCCGTATAACAATTTCAGCTCTTGATTTTTGTCTAGCTTCCGTTCAGGAAGCGTCTTTTAGCTATTTCAAGCGAGTCTCCCAAAACAACGCTTGGATCCTCTTTACATGGTAACCGCACAACGAACTGATGGCTATCATTAACTCTTACGTTTTTCTTGAAATGTTCTTAACAGTCATGTTCTTCTTTGCTCATGGTATTTGCTGGCATATCATGATCTTCCGTTTCCCAGAATCTCCACACCAATTTGTCTAAAGAAGATAGCGTAGGACCTGTAGCTATGTGGCAATGAACGGGAGTTGATGTGTCTGTTTGTATTGGTGGTATGCTTCCAGCAAATATCCAACCAAGCTTTGTATTCCGCAACAAAGGAAAACCATTTGAAATCTTGACTTCTCCTGGGAAGAATAGCTCAAAAAATATGTCTATACGTTAATTTTTAAAGCTTGAAGGATCTGCCAGTCGTATATGGGGTGGAATTTTCCAGCGAGACATGTCAATATGCGTACTCGAATTATAGTCACTAATGCGAGGCATGATGCTTGCCTCTATAGTTGCCTGGAATCCGGATGATCTTGACTCAAACGTTACATTAGTGACGTTCTTTACCCCCTATTCCCGTTATTGGCACACTCTTGCGACGTTGCTTGAGGCCCAACTCAGTGGCAAGGGACTGCGTTAAGAAATTTAATTGTGAGCCTGAATCTTGCATTGCACGGCAAGGGATGCTCGTTCCGTTGGATGAAATGCAGTTTATAACAGCTGTGGCGAGATATACCTGACGCACTCTTTCTGGCCCTGATGCAGTATTCGCAGATTTTAAATTTAGAAAATTTTTATTACGCTTACCAACATTTGTTGAATTATCTGATTTGTTGATCTGCCTATTTGGAGAGTAGTTTTGCTTCGTCTGCTGTGGATGAAGAAGGGTGTTGTGTCTTCCTTCGCATTTTTGGAATCCTCGGGACTGACATGATTGGGCGAAATGTCCTTTCTTTAGACAATTTTTGCACAGCATCAGCTTGTACACTGCTTTTCCTCGTTCCGGACCTGTAAAAGACAAAAAATTAGTGCAATTGTATATACCATGCTTACTTGAATTGCACATAGCGCAATCGATACTATTGGCACTAGTGGAAGCGACTAACGCTGATGTTTTTCTACTCTCTTCACGACTGCAAATTGCTTCCATTGTTTGGAAGCGTGATTCCACAAATTTGAAGAAAGCATCTAAACTGGGACTGCTTCTGGGATCCTCTAAGGTTTGTTCAAACAGCGTTCTGCTCTCCTTGTCCAACTTTTGGAGCATTAGATAGAACACTATAGGGTCCCAATTGGTGACTTTGTATCCAAGATTGGATATTGCCTGCATTCCCTCCTTTGTGGCATCATGCAATCGTCTCAGACTGGAAGCTGTCCCAATTGCTGGTGATTGTGACAGCAATTTCGACAATTGAGCTGTCAGCAGCAACCTTCTGTTATCGAACCGATCAACCAGAGTATTCCATGCCACGTCATAATTTTTGTCAGTGGGCTGGAAATGCTGTATTAGATTGTGTGCTTCTCCTGTCACATTCGCACGTAGGAAGTATAGCTTTTGCGCATCCGGAATCGGTTGGTCATGTATAAGTTGTTGGAACAGATCATAAAATTGCCGCCAGTTGAGATAGTTCCCATCGAACTTTGGCAGCTCAATTTTGGGCAATTTTATAGTTGGAGCGACTGGTGACTGTGATGGCTTCTCAGTAGATTTGGGATTATCTATTCGATCATACAGCTCCACCAACGCCAGCTCAACTCGGTCTTGCACGTCGAAATAGCGTTCGACCTCGTGAATGAAAAAGTCTTGGCCGAGTCTCCTGAATAGTTCCACAACATCGCTCCAACTCCGCTCAATTGACCTGGACTTTATCTTGCAGTAAGCCTCGCTTTGTCCCAGAGCCAGCTCGGTGGAAATTCTCTCCAGCGTCTACTCCAGGTTGCTTACGAGCAATAGAAAGATCTCCTTGGTGGTCGTTATGGAAGGCTGATTATTAGTTCCCGCTGCAGATGTTTGTTGGCTTCCCTCTGTGTCAACAGCAGGTGTCTTGGAAACTTTCTGAGTTCGTGCCTTCCCATCAGCAGAAGTTTCTTGAAGTCCTTTATCTATTCCGTCTATGCGAATGTTAAGATCACTTAACATTCGCTCTTTGATCTTTCGTATTGCTTCGTAGTAGTCTTTTTTGAAGTATGGATGGTCAAGCTGTTCAGCGAATTTTTCCCGGTTAATGCTATCCGTCTCATCGAAGCTCTGCCAATTTGCTTCTAAATTGGCCCGACGCTCCAGCAAATAGCTTAAGGTTTTCCTTATTTCGGAATCCTTTGCATAATTGCGGCTTATGCGGCAAATTTCTTCTCCCAACCTTTCCTGGTTTTCTGAGTAATACTCCAAGTCCATTACACTAACACTTTCTGCTTGACTCATTTTAATTTTTTTTAGTTCTTTCGTTCACACAACACTTAACAACGCAAACAACAACAAAAAAAAATCATTTGAGATTACAATTATTTTAAAGAAAACAAAATAAAGCAGGCAACTAAACTTTTTTAGTTAATTGTCCTGTCACGGTCGCCAAAATGTAAAAAGTAGAAACAAGTACGAATACAACGACGGTGTAGAAAGAGGAAACAAGTATTAACGCAACGACGGTTTAATAACGACTCAATCAGTCAACACATTTTATTTTTCGATTGTCTATACATTTTGGTTTTGGCAATACACAAGAATTGCAAGCATGCAAAACTGTGTTGCGCGTGCAATACCTCAACTGTGGGACCAGACATTTATAATTGATACACGATACGCGTGAACCTGAATTATTGAATTGTTCCCACCATTGAAGTATTGCTGACAATACTTTTAACATATGCTGACATTACTTTTGACAGGATCTATACGGCTATGATAAGACCAATCATCTCCTATGCGTCAGTTGTTTGGTGGAATAAGCTCTCGTTTCAAAGAACAGTTTGTCTTGGTGTTACTGGAGCCTTCCCCAGCACACCGGGAGCTGCTCTCGACGCACTGTTGAGTCTTCCTCCCCTTGATACCTACATCATGGGTTGTACTCTCAACACCATTTCTCGTTTAAAGCGATGTGGTCTCTGGCACAATTCGCACTGGAGCTTTGAGGAGCTCGCAAGCAGCATATCTTTAGACTCACGTCTAATGGATATGCCGTCTGACACGATGATCCCAAGGCTCAAAATGCGTCAAAAATACTCTTCTTCCTTCGCTTCAGGACTGGTTCGCTCCAGAAACTGAGCCTGGAAAGAACTGTTATCAGTTCTGGTGCTGGTGTCTTTGTTGAGAACGACGACATACGACTGCACAAATCTTTGGAATCATACGCATCCGTTTTCCAAGCGGAGGCATATGCTATTCTAATGGCCTTGAGCCACGTTACAAACAATGGATGACGGGGAGAAGTATCTTTGTTTGCAGCGACAGCCAAGCTGTGCTTAAGGCCCTTCTCAACCCTCTAACCACTTCGAAAGTGAACCAGGAATGCAAGAGCTCTCTGAATGCGATCGGAAGATTAAATTCCTTGAGTCTCATTTGGGTTCCGGACCATCACAGCATAACTGGAAATGAGATCGCCAATGAACTCGCTAGGCAAGGATCTCAGTCAGCTTTCTCATAACCTGAACCGTCGCTAGGTCTGCCAGCGTCCTTAATCAACGATTGGATCTGTGAAGAGAAAAACCGTAGATGGCATGCCTCCATTGGATGCAGACAAACCAAGCGACCCCCAACCCCCCCCCCCCCTGCCTTCGCCCCTGGACATCCATAATGTTCAACTTCACCAACACAATGGAAGATCTTTCGGTGGCACGCTGCAGATGCTTCTAGGAAAAATTGAAGAATCAATGTGGAATGCTTTCAAAGAACAAAGTCAGCAAAGCCAAACAAGACGTAAGTAGGAATAGGGGCACTTGGGCCTGGGAATTTTCTGAGCGAGCCAAAAGGGTGCCGTCGGTCTGATCAAAGGGAGATAATAGCGTTTAGAGTCACGTAGGTTGAAGATCCTTACGATGGGATGAGAGTAAAGAAAAAATGAAAAGTAATGTTGTGTGTGTGCGAAGAATCAAGAATAGACACGATCTGTTGATAGCTCTTAGAACGGGGGTGTGAAATTTTGGTAGTTTGTTGAGATATAGGAATAGGCAGGACTGAGATTGTGATATGAGATAAGAAAATAGAGACAATAAAGGGGAAGATGGTTTCTATTGAGTATTTTCTATGGTTTTTTGTTTTAGATTTCGCTGGCGCTCGGAAGTGGTTGATTTTTTTTTTTATAAGTTTGGAATTTGTGCGCCGGTAGGTGAGGGTAATAGGAATGTTTTTTTGGTTTTGGTTGTAGGCTAGAGAATTTGGTCACGTCCGATATTTGGTTGGGGCATAGATTGTGTATGATCAAGTCGTTTAACAGCTTAGCATGAAAAGTTGTTGTTGTCATGTGGTTGTTTTACTCTATACCGTAGGGTAAGGAATTGACCCATGTTCACATAGCAATAAAATCCATGATCAATGTTGAAATCGAGTATCTGTGTAGCACAGGAAGGTAAAATAAACCAATACTCATTGTGAGGAAAGATGATGATAGCAAAATAGACGCACGTTGACTTTTTTTTTTTTTTTGTTGTTGTGAATATCGATGGATCGATATGACCGTTAGAATTTGAAACTTAGATATTTTATGTGCACAAAACGAAGTGAAATAAACGAATAGGTTTTTTTTTTATTAGATTTCACTGGCGGTTGGATTTTTTTTTCTTGCAATTTGCTCTCATTCGATATTTGTGTGTACATTTTACACCTTAGCATGATTGGTCTTTGGTATGTTTTACTCTATGCCAAAAGAGTAAGGATGGTTTTTTCTTGAAAGGAATTATTATAAGGTTGTCGGCGTTGAACAAAGGATAATAATAAGAGCGTCTAGAGACACGTGGACAATTGGTAAAGAAAAAAATTGAAGCTGTGTGTATTTTGAACAATACATACGATCCGTTGATAGATCTTAGAACGAAGATGAGAGATTTTGGTAATTTGTTAATACTTGACGATAGAGAATTTTATCACGTTCGATATTTGTTTGGGCATAGATTGGGCATGAGCATGAAATTTTACAGATTAGCATGATAGGTCTTTGGTATGTTTTATTATATGCTATAGAGTAAGGATGGTGATTTCTTGAAAGAAATTATTTTAAGGATGTCGGGGGTTGAACAAAGTCCCCCGAAAATAAAGCGATGTTTGTAAGGTCAGCTTGAGGACGGATTCAATTTTGTGTGTGAGTTTTGCCCTCTTGTTCTTTTATTCCTCTATGAATACATTGAACATTTGCAGTCCTACCGAATGAACATTGCTTACATAAACAAGCTGCAATTGCATAATAAGAAGAATCAATTTATGATGGGGTTGACATAAAAAACTTTACCTACATAAATTAAGAACTCAAAAATGTCTACTGAGAAAGAATTGAAACGAAAAGGACGCGGAGCATGGTCGAAAAAAACAGCGATCGTATAGGGTGTCAAGCTAAGTTTAGTGTCAAAGCCAACAAAGTTCTCTCACCTTATGTTGGAAGTGAGCCAAAAGCAACAAAGCGGAGATATTTTTTTGGAAAAAAAGCAAATACCTATAAGAAGGTGACATTTCCTCAAGTTGTTGATAGATGTTTATAATCACCACATGGGAGGTGTAGGTTTACTTGACTCTATGCTTGGCTATTATAGAATTCATTTCAATAATAAATTCAATGGTACAAACGAATTTTTTTCTACATGGTGGATATGAGCCTTGTAAATGCTTGGTTGTTATGGCGCCGAATCCACGTCAATGACTACATGCCGTTGTTTGCTTTCAAACTCGCCGTTTCCGAACATATGCGTAGGGCAGGAAAGGTTTTTAGTGTTGCCAAAAAAACGTAGCCGTCCAGCCGGAACACCTACTTTAACCACCCCAACAAGCCGAGCACCCACTTCATGTAGCTTAAAAAACTCACCAATACCGATTAAAACGACCTAGAAAACTCCCTCAAGACATCAAGATAATGTGGATCATTTTCCGGAATGGAATAAGAAACAAAGACAATTATGCCAGAACTGCTACAAGTTTCGATCTCTTACGCAATGCAAAAATGTGAAGTATATTTGTGCTAAAATTAGGAACAAAACTGCTTCAAAGATATCCACAAGACATAATTTCTTTTGTTTTCCTTAACGCATACGAAGCCAAATATGCCTTTATTGTTTTTCGAACTTTTTTACTTCAATGCATACAAGTCCATATATGGCTTTGTTCTTAACTTTTGTTAAAAAACCAAATTTTTTTTCTAATGATACAGAATAATTACTTGCCTAATAAAAGATATTTTCTAAAAAAATTTTTTTTCAATCGCCTTCTTAATTTATGCAATAAGGGGTTAAGACATGTTTATTATTGTTTGTACTGTCGATGAATTTTTTTCGATTGTCTCTAATTGAAATTGAAAATATGTTCTAAGTTGATCACATACTCCATCAACATTTTTCTTTGAAGCTGCATCATCACTTTCTTCGGGGATCTTGAATATTTTAATCGATTCCTCTTTAAATTATAATCATCGTTTTCAGTTTTTGTCAAATCCTTCACCAGCTGTACCAGGCAACCCTCTTTCTCCTTTCAATCCTATAGGACGATGTTCACCTTTCACTCCACTGGGTCCAGGTCTCCCTTTCACTGTTCTATTTGAAAAACGTCCGATACTTTTTTTTTTACTGAACTATATTGGCCTCTTTTAATTCTTCAATAATTGAAGCCATCTCGTTAGAATGATTATTGTTACCGGATTGTTGTGATGCAATAAGAAGTCTTAAACGATCTACGAGCTCGTTTGGATTACCCCAGAAGAAATCTTTCTTATTATTTGATAATTGCATCAAGCCAGAACCGATTGAAGGTGAAGTGACACCAGCATTATTATCATCATTTAATAGTTTACTTATGACTTCCCTGTATTTATATCCTCTATGACCTAGTATCTGGTTTCTTGAATCGTAAGACCTTCTGTAAGCATTGGTATTATACATTATATCTTTATACGATTTTAAATCTTCTTTACTATATAAGGAAGTGTTAGGTTTTTTCTTGAATATTAGTTCAAACAAACCCTTCGTGCCGTTATATGTCTTATTATTAATTTTTAGTTCTTTTCCTCGAATTTTTAACTCTTTGTTTCCGATTTGTAGTTTACCATTGTTCAAATGAACTCCATACACTTCGTCAAGGGATTTTGAATTATTTATCAATAAATCTACATATGACTGAGGAATTTCTTCAAATTTTTGTTTTAATTGCAAACCAAAGTTGCGAGCAAGACTTCTTCTTCGCACACGATCACTTCTACTAGTTCTGTTTCTAACTGACGTTGGCTTGGACGTTTTAGGGGTTGATTCACTCATGAGTGAAGAACTAGTGTTCTTAATATTGGGTGTTCTAAATTCATCATTAACATCCTCATCATCATAGTCATCGTCATCATCATCATCATCATCATCATCATCATCACCATTTTCATTTTCATAATTCAGTTTTATTTTCTTGTGCGGAGACTCAAAATGATGCTGTTGTTGAGGTTTTTGCGAATGTTTTCTTTTTGTGTGTTCTATTATATCTCTAAGAGGTTTCGTAATAGGTTTGAAAGTTTCTTCAAGTTGAAGTTCGAGCGCTTCTTTCCCTTCTCTCAGAGCTTTATACTTTTTTCGTAGAGCATCAGTAGTCTTAATAAGCTCTTTTGTTAAATCTTCATTTATTTGCATCATAGTGTAGATGTTGAATTATAGAATGTAAATAGTTATAAACTGTTTTGATCTGCTTTTAACTGTATCAGTTTAAACACTGTATACCTTCGAACAGATGCAGTACGACTGTTGATCGTGACTGTATAGTTAATCTCTTTTATGGTTTTAGGAAACAGACAAAGCGTTTCTATAACGATCATTATTACGGGGCTATCCTTGTCAATAACTAAAAAACCATACGAATCATTCCAGCATTCAGAACACACCCTTTGAAATGTTTGAATCGTCATATCCGAATTTTGAAAATTTTCGTAAAGCATCAGTAGTCTTAATAAGCTCTGTAAATAGTTATAAACTGTATTGATCTGCTTTTAACTGTATCAGTTGAAGTACTGTATACCTTCGAACAGATGCAGTACGACTGTTGATCGTGACTGTAGTTAATCTGTCCCGAAAATTGATTGTGCTTAGCAATACTGTAAAGTAAGGATGCGACCCATGTTTTGTTCTGAATTTTTAATTTTGCTGGCAAGATTTGAAGGTTTGGGATTGATTTGTCACATCCGGAATTGGTGGTTGTGGATGGTTTTTATTAATAATTTTAAAACAATTTTTATACCGGGAGTGTAAAATATACCAATAATGCAAAAATGCATTGTGAATATTGATAGAGGGTTGAGGTAGTTAGAACTTATAGATAAGCTATGGAATAATTTGTTTTCCATTCTTGAATGTGATGCTGTCTCTTTTTTCTTTTATAAATCAGTGGCACCAATAACCAATATATTGCATTCCCCTAGAGTTTCTACTACCTATAAAAGCAATTGTTCTCTGAGTTTTCTGTTCAGATTATTTTTGAACAATCATACAAAAGAGCCAGCAACATGCAGAATATATTTAATATTTTTTCAATATACATGGAGGAGTTCTCTGCCGCGTGCTGGGAGCTTAAGGAGTTGCAGGAAGCTTTGCGCTTTGAAATCCAGGACGGAAAACGGACTGGTACATTGGGGAGTGCGCAGACCATCGCGCATATTATTTTAGCTTTAAATATCCGAGCTATTGAGCTTGGATTCAAAGACGACATACCACAAATACCACAGGAGGCTCACATATTATCCCATTAAAAACTTTTTGAAATAAAAAACTTTACACAAATTTTCTTTAGCCTTTTTAATTATTCGGATTCAGCTGTTGTCATAACAGTATACATAGTTTCTTTTTAGTTTTCTACCATATTTTGTTGCCTCATTTCTCTTGACCAGAGTGATATCAGTGGCATGAGCATTGCTTCTAATGACAAGTTTAATTCGGCAAGTACTCGAAAATGGTTATCCTGGACACGTCGTCGCTCTTCTTCGACTGAACCTATTAGATTGTGTGATAAGACTTTGAGAGTTTTTTGTTCATCGACTTCTTCGTAATGATTTTCAGTGGGGCCATATCTGGTGATGTATTCATTTCGATCTTCAGATGAATCAAATGCATAAAGTGTTTTCGAGCGGAAGCTCTTTGCTGACCGAGGTGGAAAGGAATTCCTCGGTACACTCTTTGATGGACCAGGAACTGGCAGTATTGGCAAAAGCCTGTCCATGTTAGGAATGTTTGTATGAAATTTGACATCACCTGGCTCGTAGTATGCATATGAGTAGGCATGATCGAAGGTCACTAGTTGAAGTTGATGTTGTTGTATTTGTGGTATGTCTTTCATTGGTTGATGAAGTGGAATTACAGAAGACGTCGATGGAGTCTGTGTCACGGGCATATTTGTATCCACATCACCAGCAGCAAAATAATAATCCAAAGGTTTGTTCAAAGGTTCAAAAAAATCCATATAGGTAGTAGAAACTCTAGGGGGATGCAATATATTGGTTATTGGTGCCACTGATTTATAAAAGAAAAAAGAGACAGCATCACATTCAAGAATGGAAAACAAATTATTCCATAGCTTATCTATAAGTTCTAACTACCTCAACCCTCTATCAATATTCACAATGCATTTTTGCATTATTGGTATATTTTACACTCCCGGTATAAAAATTGTTTTAAAATTATTAATAAAAACCATCCACAACCACCAATTCCGGATGTGACAAATCAATCCCAAACCTTCAAATCTTGCCAGCAAAATTAAAAATTCAGAACAAAACATGGGTCGCATCCTTACTTTACAGTATTGCTAAGCACAATCAATTTTCGGGACAGATTAACTACAGTCACGATCAACAGTCGTACTGCATCTGTTCGAAGGTATACAGTACTTCAACTGATACAGTTAAAAGCAGATCAATACAGTTTATAACTATTTACAGAGCTTATTAAGACTACTGATGCTTTACGAAAATTTTCAAAATTCGGATATGACGATTCAAACATTTCAAAGGGTGTGTTCTGAATGCTGGAATGATTCGTATGGTTTTTTAGTTATTGACAAGGATAGCCCCGTAATAATGATCGTTATAGAAACGCTTTGTCTGTTTCCTAAAACCATAAAAGAGATTAACTATACAGTCACGATCAACAGTCGTACTGCATCTGTTCGAAGGTATACAGTGTTTAAACTGATACAGTTAAAAGCAGATCAAAACAGTTTATAACTATTTACATTCTATAATTCAACATCTACACTATGATGCAAATAAATGAAGATTTAACAAAAGAGCTTATTAAGACTACTGATGCTCTACGAAAAAAGTATAAAGCTCTGAGAGAAGGGAAAGAAGCGCTCGAACTTCAACTTGAAGAAACTTTCAAACCTATTACGAAACCTCTTAGAGATATAATAGAACACACAAAAAGAAAACATTCGCAAAAACCTCAACAACAGCATCATTTTGAGTCTCCGCACAAGAAAATAAAACTGAATTATGAAAATGAAAATGGTGATGATGATGATGATGATGATGATGATGATGACGATGACTATGATGATGAGGATGTTAATGATGAATTTAGAACACCCAATATTAAGAACACTAGTTCTTCACTCATGAGTGAATCAACCCCTAAAACGTCCAAGCCAACGTCAGTTAGAAACAGAACTAGTAGAAGTGATCGTGTGCGAAGAAGAAGTCTTGCTCGCAACTTTGGTTTGCAATTAAAACAAAAATTTGAAGAAATTCCTCAGTCATATGTAGATTTATTGATAAATAATTCAAAATCCCTTGACGAAGTGTATGGAGTTCATTTGAACAATGGTAAACTACAAATCGGAAACAAAGAGTTAAAAATTCGAGGAAAAGAACTAAAAATTAATAATAAGACATATAACGGCACGAAGGGTTTGTTTGAACTAATATTCAAGAAAAAACCTAACACTTCCTTATATAGTAAAGAAGATTTAAAATCGTATAAAGATATAATGTATAATACCAATGCTTACAGAAGGTCTTACGATTCAAGAAACCAGATACTAGGTCATAGAGGATATAAATACAGGGAAGTCATAAGTAAACTATTAAATGATGATAATAATGCTGGTGTCACTTCACCTTCAATCGGTTCTGGCTTGATGCAATTATCAAATAATAAGAAAGATTTCTTCTGGGGTAATCCAAACGAGCTCGTAGATCGTTTAAGACTTCTTATTGCATCACAACAATCCGGTAACAATAATCATTCTAACGAGATGGCTTCAATTATTGAAGAATTAAAAGAGGCCAATATAGTTCAGTAAAAAAAAAAGTATCGGACGTTTTTCAAATAGAACAGTGAAAGGGAGACCTGGACCCAGTGGAGTGAAAGGTGAACATCGTCCTATAGGATTGAAAGGAGAAAGAGGGTTGCCTGGTACAGCTGGTGAAGGATTTGACAAAAACTGAAAACGATGATTATAATTTAAAGAGGAATCGATTAAAATATTCAAGATCCCCGAAGAAAGTGATGATGCAGCTTCAAAGAAAAATGTTGATGGAGTATGTGATCAACTTAGAACATATTTTCAATTTCAATTAGAGACAATCGAAAAAAATTCATCGACAGTACAAACAATAATAAACATGTCTTAACCCCTTATTGCATAAATTAAGAAGGCGATTGAAAAAAAATTTTTTTAGAAAATATCTTTTATTAGGCAAGTAATTATTCTGTATCATTAGAAAAAAAATTTGGTTTTTTAACAAAAGTTAAGAACAAAGCCATATATGGACTTGTATGCATTGAAGTAAAAAAGTTCGAAAAACAATAAAGGCATATTTGGCTTCGTATGCGTTAAGGAAAACAAAAGAAATTATGTCTTGTGGATATCTTTGAAGCAGTTTTGTTCCTAATTTTAGCACAAATATACTTCACATTTTTGCATTGCGTAAGAGATCGAAACTTGTAGCAGTTCTGGCATAATTGTCTTTGTTTCTTATTCCATTCCGGAAAATGATCCACATTATCTTGATGTCTTGAGGGAGTTTTCTAGGTCGTTTTAATCGGTATTGGTGAGTTTTTTAAGCTACATGAAGTGGGTGCTCGGCTTGTTGGGGTGGTTAAAGTAGGTGTTCCGGCTGGACGGCTACGTTTTTTTGGCAACACTAAAAACCTTTCCTGCCCTACGCATATGTTCGGAAACGGCGAGTTTGAAAGCAAACAACGGCATGTAGTCATTGACGTGGATTCGGCGCCATAACAACCAAGCATTTACAAGGCTCATATCCACCATGTAGAAAAAAATTCGTTTGTACCATTGAATTTATTATTGAAATGAATTCTATAATAGCCAAGCATAGAGTCAAGTAAACCTACACCTCCCATGTGGTGATTATAAACATCTATCAACAACTTGAGGAAATGTCACCTTCTTATAGGTATTTGCTTTTTTTCCAAAAAAATATCTCCGCTTTGTTGCTTTTGGCTCACTTCCAACATAAGGTGAGAGAACTTTGTTGGCTTTGACACTAAACTTAGCTTGACACCCTATACGATCGCTGTTTTTTTCGACCATGCTCCGCGTCCTTTTCGTTTCAATTCTTTCTCAGTAGACATTTTTGAGTTCTTAATTTATGTAGGTAAAGTTTTTTATGTCAACCCCATCATAAATTGATTCTTCTTATTATGCAATTGCAGCTTGTTTATGTAAGCAATGTTCATTCGGTAGGACTGCAAATGTTCAATGTATTCATAGAGGAATAAAAGAACAAGAGGGCAAAACTCACACACAAAATTGAATCCGTCCTCAAGCTGACCTTACAAACATCGCTTTATTTTCGGGGGACTTTGTTCAACCCCCGACATCCTTAAAATAATTTCTTTCAAGAAATCACCATCCTTACTCTATAGCATATAATAAAACATACCAAAGACCTATCATGCTAATCTGTAAAATTTCATGCTCATGCCCAATCTATGCCCAAACAAATATCGAACGTGATAAAATTCTCTATCGTCAAGTATTAACAAATTACCAAAATCTCTCATCTTCGTTCTAAGATCTATCAACGGATCGTATGTATTGTTCAAAATACACACAGCTTCAATTTTTTTCTTTACCAATTGTCCACGTGTCTCTAGACGCTCTTATTATTATCCTTTGTTCAACGCCGACAACCTTATAATAATTCCTTTCAAGAAAAAACCATCCTTACTCTTTTGGCATAGAGTAAAACATACCAAAGACCAATCATGCTAAGGTGTAAAATGTACACACAAATATCGAATGAGAGCAAATTGCAAGAAAAAAAAATCCAACCGCCAGTGAAATCTAATAAAAAAAAAACCTATTCGTTTATTTCACTTCGTTTTGTGCACATAAAATATCTAAGTTTCAAATTCTAACGGTCATATCGATCCATCGATATTCACAACAACAAAAAAAAAAAAAAAGTCAACGTGCGTCTATTTTGCTATCATCATCTTTCCTCACAATGAGTATTGGTTTATTTTACCTTCCTGTGCTACACAGATACTCGATTTCAACATTGATCATGGATTTTATTGCTATGTGAACATGGGTCAATTCCTTACCCTACGGTATAGAGTAAAACAACCACATGACAACAACAACTTTTCATGCTAAGCTGTTAAACGACTTGATCATACACAATCTATGCCCCAACCAAATATCGGACGTGACCAAATTCTCTAGCCTACAACCAAAACCAAAAAAACATTCCTATTACCCTCACCTACCGGCGCACAAATTCCAAACTTATAAAAAAAAAAATCAACCACTTCCGAGCGCCAGCGAAATCTAAAACAAAAAACCATAGAAAATACTCAATAGAAACCATCTTCCCCTTTATTGTCTCTATTTTCTTATCTCATATCACAATCTCAGTCCTGCCTATTCCTATATCTCAACAAACTACCAAAATTTCACACCCCCGTTCTAAGAGCTATCAACAGATCGTGTCTATTCTTGATTCTTCGCACACACACAACATTACTTTTCATTTTTTCTTTACTCTCATCCCATCGTAAGGATCTTCAACCTACGTGACTCTAAACGCTATTATCTCCCTTTGATCAGACCGACGGCACCCTTTCGGCTCGCTCAGAAAATTCCCAGGCCCAAGTGCCCCTATTCCTACTGACGTATTTATAAACTACTGAGTCATGATCTTGGTTTTATATCATCAATCTTTAAAGACGGAGAACTCATCAAAGTTAAATACTTGCCATTTGAGATGACAGAACTCCAGAATGCACTTTGTACAAGTGGCAATGCAGAGAAGATATATGTTACTTCTTTGGTATATACGGATATACCCCATCCTGAACTCGTTCCGAAATACTCTTTGATCAAATGAAATTATAAACGTATTAAATGGGGAAAATTGGAAAATCCTCTACAACTATCTGAAATTCGCTCTAAGATATCATCAACAAATTATTAACGAATCGTTTTGATATTGCACTTTTGTATATATAGTTATGTATTTTTATTTCGCTCTAAATCAACAAAGAACTTTATTGCTTTATAAAATAACTCCTAACTTTTCGGCTGACGGCATAAGCCAATGTCTATTTATGAAAATTGTTAACTTCATTACTACACAGCTGTCCTTTGTAAATGAGATCAGTTAAAAAAAAATTTATTCCTACGTAGAAAAGTGATGGGAAGAAGAAAACTAAAGTCGAGAGTGAGGAAACTCTTCAACAAAGCTTAACGCAATAGAGACTGACAAGCCTCATTAACTACAATAAACAAATCAAAAAGGTAAAAAAAAAAACAGTTAAAGACATAACAAAGGGCTATCGACCAGTAAAAGTCTTTGTATCCAACCAAGGTACCCCTACCAAAGAGAACGCGGTGATGAGCAAGCAGCCTTCTCACTGAAACCATTCAAAGCCCATTGATAAGATGGTATCTGCCCGGTCTTTTCGCAAAGATTAACTAAAGCTCATATCAACCGTTCAGTTGCACCCCTCCGCTTTGGGAAATTTAACAGTGATTTACTTACTTACTTACTTAGGTGGGCATTACAGTTCGGGGTGAACCTGTGCCTCAACCAATATCCTTCGATAACGACTTCTATTTCGGGCGAGCTCTCTCCAGTTTCGCACTCCAAGTCGGTTGAGGTCATCCTCCACTTGATTGCGCCACCTAAGACGAGGTCTTCCCCTTCCGCGATTTCCCTGCAATGTGCTTTCGAACACCCGACGAGCCGGAGCGTTTGGGTCCATCCGCTCAACATGGCCCAACCATCGTAGCCTCGCGATGCGTACTCTTCTGGCTATGCCCATGTCGCGGTACAGCTCATACAGCTCGTTGTTGTATCTTCTTCTCCACACATTGCCTTCGCATACGGGACCAAAGATCATTCGGAGAATTTTTCTTTCGAAACGACCCAGGGTTTTCTCATCCGCTTTCGATAAGGTCCATGCTTCCGCGCCGTAAAGCAGGACTGGGATGATTAAGGTCTTATATAAGTTTACCTTGGTTTTTCTGGAGAGGGTTTTGTTTCTCAATTGCCTTCTTAACCCAAAGAAGCAACGGTTGGCAAGAGTTATTCCCCGTTTGATCTCCGCACTGATGTTGTTGTCCGTGTCTACAGCGGATCCTAGGTAGACGAAGTCCTGTACTACCTCGAAGTTTTGTCTGTCTATTGTGACGTTTTGTCCAATTCGTCGATGTTCTGTGTCCTTGTTTGATGACAGCATATACTTTGTTTTGCCCTCATTAACCATCAAACCCATTTTTGCCGATTCTGTTTCAATACTCGCAAAAGCACCTACGACATCACGCTTTTTTCTTCCCATTACGTCAATATCGTCTGCATATGCGAGCAATTGCACAGATTTTTGAAAGATTGTTCCTCTGGTGTTGACGTTTGAGTTTCTTACAATCTGTTCAAGTATGATGTTGAAGAAATCGCATGACAGTTTATCGCCTTGCCTAAAACCTTTTTCGACATTGAAGGTCTCGGTGAGTTCTTTACCGACCTTGACGGAGCAGCGTGAATTCTCCAAAGTCATCCTGCATAGTCGTACGAGCTTTGCAGGGATGGTGAAACAAGACATGGCTCTGTACAGCTCGTCTCTGTAGATACTGTCATAAGCGGCCTTGAAATCGATAAAGAGGTGGTGAATATCGATATTATGTTCTCGGGTTTTTTCCAAGATCTGTCGTAATGTGAAAATTTGGTCTATTGTGGACTTCTCTGGTCTGAAACCACATTGATAAGGACTTATCAAGTTGTTGACGTGGGGTTTCAGACGTTCACATATTACAGCAGACAAAATCTTATAAGCGACGTTAAGGAGGCTTATCCCTCTATAATTGGCGCAGTTGTGAGGGTCTCCTTTCTTTAGGATCGGGCATACGATACTGAGGTTCCATTCATCGGGCATGCTTTCTTTCGACCATATCATGCAGATCAGCTGGTGCATGCTCCTTTCCAACTGATCTCCAGCTGCCTTGAAAAGTTCGGCATCAAGGCCATCTGCACCTGCAGTCTTATTTGATTTAAGTTTGCATATAGCAAGTTTAACTTCTTCTAGGTCGGGAGGACGGCATTCTTGATCATCGTCCAGGCTGAATGGGGCAATCTGCCTGACAGCGGAATTTGTGTCCTCATCGCCGTTAAGCAGTCTGCAGAAATGATCTTTCCAGATCCTCAGTAGCGACTGTGACTCTACAACTATGTTTCCCTGCTGGTCTTTACAGGCTTGAGTTCGGGGTTTGCCACCCTGGCAGGATCTTTTTACCTTTTGGTAAAACTTCCGAGTCTCGTTCCTGTCATGGCACCTCTCTATTTCCTCAAACGAGCGCTTCTCATGCTGCTTCTTTTTCTTTTTGAGAAGTCGGTGTTCTTCCCTTCTTCTCTCCTTGTAAATCTCGTTATACCGATCGTAAGCAGCCCTCGTTCGTGTTTGCAAAAGCATTTGTCGTGCTCTTTGCTTGGCTGCATTTGCCTGCCTACATTCTTCATCGAACCATGGGTTTCGTTTTGGTGGCCGAGTGAAACCCAGAACCTCAGAGGCAGCGGTTCTGATGGCTTCTTGGCATTGCTGCCACTGGTGTTCGATGTTTAATGCTGGCGGCAAGGAATTCAAGGATAATTGAAGGGACACTCGATTGGAAAAGGCATAAGCAATCTCTTGCGATTGTAGCTTTCCGACGTCATATCTCTTCACAGCGTTAGTTCGTGCTGGTCGTGAACAAGATATCCTCATTCGTACCTTGGCTACAACAAGGTAGTGGTCCGAGTCAAAGTTGGCCCCTCGGAAAGTTCGGACATCTAGCACACTGGAAGAGTGCTTTGCGTCGATCGCAACATGGTCAATTTGGTTGACGGTTAATTGATCTGGGGACCGCCATGTACCTTTATGAATTTTGAGATGAAGGAAGCGTGTACTACTTACAACAAGATTTAGCCCCGCAGCAAAATCGATTAGCTTCAATCCGTTCTCGGAGGTTTTATCGTGGAGGCTATGCTCACCGATTGTGTTTCCAAAGATGTCCTCCTTCCCTAGTTTTGCGTTGAAATCGCCAAGAACGATTTTCACGTCGTATCTAGGGCATTGCTCATATGTTTCTTCGAGGAGCTCGTCTTTCTCTTCTGTGGGGGCGTGGGCGCATATAAGGCTAATGTTGGCGAATTTAGCCCTGATGCGGATGGTCATTATACGCTCATTGACTGGATTTTGGCTAATCACCTTATCCCTGAGTCTACCTCTAACGACAAATCCGCACCCAAATAAACGCTTTTTCTGTTGTCTGTAGCAGTCGCCATAGTATATGTCACAGTTTTTCATCTTCTTTATGCCCGGTCCATTCCATCGCACTTCTTGGATGGCGGTTATGTCTGCTTTGCAGCAGTCCAGGGCGTCCGGTTATTCTCCAGCTGCACCTTCTCCGTTAAGAGATCTTACGTTCCAAGTGCAGATTCGGAGGTCGTTGTCCTTTTTTCGTTTGCATGGGTCGTTAACTTTGAAATCATTATCGTTATCCGAGGCTGTTGATTGTTTCGGAGCTATATCTTTTTTACGTGGTTGGGTAGTTAACCCTACGCACAACCCCCAACCTGGAGGGCCAGGTCCTTTTGGATCCCTTCAGACACAAAGGGCTGGAGTATCCAGAGTCAGTACCCTGCTGCAGGGGTGTGAGTGCTGCCGTTGGCTCACCAGGAGCTCGTCTGCCACCATCTCTACTTCAATACCCTGTCCTAGTGTTGAAAGACCCCAAAAGACCTTTAAACCAGATATGTTGGAGTAGATCTTTCAGGGGTTTCTGCTTTTATGCCTGCTGAAGTCCACCGTTGATTCTGTCCTTCGAATTCATCCGCTGGGACATTTACACGAAAGCTCTCGTAGACCACTGAGATTCGTGCAGTCAGTCATTGTTCGCAGAGCAATTATAGTGTTGATCGATCACAATTCTTTGTTCCGGATTCCCTTATCTCAACACTCGCACTTACTAGTTTAGAAGGTCAGCTCTGGACGGAGCATCCCAGGTCCCAGTGGATACCGCTTGGAGGTATAGTAAGCACAGTTGACGTGTACTTTAAGTTACAGCATCTGGGCGCCGCCAAGTTAGCACCAATAAGAGCCTACCCGAATAGTACAACGCCCATCCACCAGTGATTTATAAACCAAAAACTGCATTCAACTCAAGCCCTAAGTCATCTAATGTTGTTCATCTCAAGTGCGTGGAGTTGGTCATGACAGGCACATTCGTGATAAATCACAAGTCTAATACCCATCCACGACAACAAAGTGCGCATATCAAACAGAAAAATCAATAGAAACTACATTGAATCATCTCGCTACAAATATGTAATCCTTTATTGATAAATAGGAAATACATACATATATGTGTAGTTGAAGGACTTTCCAATAACACTCTACTATTGTCCACAAACCAGCGGGGCAAGCTATAAGATTTCAGATACCAGAACGCACCACATTTAGTGTGTAATTAGATATTGCCCACGTTAAGTAGTAGAATCACTTGAAGCAAAATTGATAAAGTGGAGATCTCATCAAATTCAACCAGTGGCTGCCCACAAGGCCACAAGACGGAGTTCACTTAGCTGGTCAATTGTGATAGACTTTCTGCTGAGATAATTTACAACTCAAAAAGACCATACAATGAACTTTGATACGACCAAGCGATTGTTAAACAATTCCTACCCGAAAATTTAATTTCAGAAATTCGCCGAACAGCCCTCAGGCAGTAAGAAACTGGTGTACAGACGGAGGCCCTTCTGTTACGCAGTTAAGACAGTTCTTATTCTGTTATCACAAAAGGTAGAGAATTATGTAATCGGACATAAGTACAAATTTCTCTTGTAGTGAGACCAACAAGGAACTATGCAGTTGTAGTATGGTGGTGCAAAGCAGCGCGTATAGTTGCGCGAAGTTACGCCTAAATGCAAGAAGTTGTGGGTACTTGGGTGTAGGTTCGCGTAGTTAAGCGAGTAAGCGCTCAGTTGCGCCCTTTTACGCATAAAAGAACGAAGGAGCTTCGGGAGTTGAGGGAAGTTGCGCATAGTTCCACGAAGTTCAACGAGATAAAAGCTATGGGAAGTTGCCTGTAGTTTCGTAAAGTTGAACCAAGTTGCGAAAAGTTGAGAAGTAGCTGTTATTCAAAGCCACAAGTTGAGTGTGGTTGCGGGAAGCTGCGCGTATTTTCGCGAAATTTCGCGAAGTTGCGAAAAACTGCATCTAGTTGCGGGAAGCTGCATACTGTTAAGCAGAGTTGAGAGTAGTTACGTGAAGCTATGGAAAGTTACGCGAAGTTGCGCATAGCTGCGACAATTTAAGGTTGTTGCGCATAGTTTTATGAAGTTACAAGGAGTTGAGTGTAATTGTTTGAAGTGATACACAGTTCTGCAGAGTTGTTTGGATCTGGCTAATCACATAAAATGTGTTCAGCTGTTTTTGTGCCTTCAACACCAAAAAAAAAATTCGTGAAATCGCTACGAAATGCTTTCGTAAACTTTTTTTTGTGCATTGTACGAAGTTTTGTATATAGCACGAATATTTCGTAGTTAATGTGCGATATCACTACATAGTATAAAACAAAGTCGCTTTCTCTCTCCCAATGTCCCTGTATGCTAAGATTTTTAAAACTACGCAACGGATTTTGATGTGGTTTTTTTTTTTTTTTTTTAATGAATAGAGTGATTTAAATGGAAGGTTTATTTGTATAATACATGCCACTATATGTATATACAGTAGAGAAATGCCGAGAAATTTAAAGCTTTTTAAGCCTAACGAGATAGATCAAATCTATATACATACTACGGAACTGTATATCTTAAAAAGATGAATAAAAAAATCAACAGCATCATATGTTTATCCCCCAAGGATAGCCCACAGTAATAATTTTTATCTTCTACATATTACAAAAAAATATGGGTTATTAACCACGCTATTTTAAACGATACAGTTTTATTCCTTATCCAATTAAATACATTTGATACGTTGTGCATTTCATGTAGATCGAAATTGCCCTTTACAGCATGTGATTTAAATGAATAGATTTGAAGCTTAGATTTGAGCGTTGACTGCTTTTCACATGGCCAACTGTATACATATTTAATTTACTATACGTTATGATTTATTAATATTTATTCCTTATTTACTGATATAATACATATTATTTATTATAAACTATAGTAATATAAAAAATATTTGTATTTTTCTTGGAATTAAGAACGACTTATATTGGTATTGCATTATTTTTTTCGCAGGTAAACTCGCCTTAATTTTTGATAGCAAACTGGTCGATTAAATTTTCACAATCTAAACGTTGAAGCATATCTGATTCTTTGCATAAAATAGCAAAGCTATTGAGTCTATTTACACCCATTGTAGATCGTGAGTAATTTTCAACCCGCTTTAAACAAGAAAACAAGAACGATCGATATAGTTTGTTATGGCCAAAGTTATAAATATTCAATTTGAATGCAGAAGTTTCAGAAGATCAGAAGGTGAATTTTTTTTTTCATCTTTTTTTCGGTGCAATGACCATGGAAGTGCAAAAATTCGTCTTCTAGTGAGGACTCAAGATCTGAACAATATATTTCTCTTTAACGTTTAGCTCGTTTACGAGTTTCCTTATTATCTAAACCACCAAATTCCATGATAACCCAGAATTTTTCTTGAATCTTTTCATACGCTGTACAATGTACATTGTACATCTTTTACTTAATTCAGATCCGAGATTGTCAAGAATGACATTAAAAGTATTAACTCTAAACTGGTCTCGACCTGACAGCTGCAAAACTCCATCTCGTGTTTCATCAGCATGTCATTTTCTCTTTCTTTGTCTGGAAACTGTTGTTTTATAATTTTCAACAAAATTGAATGTCTCAACAGGTTATATTCATCTAAACGTAAAATATAAAAGAAACTATATTGCAGGAACCTCATACAAAATTTTAATTAGATACATAATGCATTAATTATATTTCTAGAAAGAAAGACAAAATGTTTATTTAAAAAAATTAGCTAAATATTGTATAGACAATTTTTAAAATTTTGCCGCCCTAGAAAATTTGCCGCCCTGGGCACTAGCCCCGATTGCCCCTAGTGTTAATCCACCACTGATTGTCTAATGACAAGAAAGCTGTGAACGTTGTATATAAAGACATTCTGTAATATATTAATTGTTGCAAAAATAAAATAAATAGGTAAAAATGTAAAAAGTAAATAAGTAAAAATGTTGTGAATGAATATTCCAAGGATAGTAGAAAATCTTCAAGGTACAGGGAAAGGGGTATTGTTTTACTCCAAATTTAACCCTTGCAGGTCACGGGCAGTAATGAATAAATCAAAACTACTGGATCGATCTTAATAATTTTTTTTATGAGTGACATAGGCAATATATTTTATACCCGTGCGAAGCCATAGCGGGCCGCTTAGTTTTTATATATAACGTTCAGAGTTTTTCTGTAGTGTATTTAGTATCAGCATTGTATACCCGTGCAAGGTCGGGGCGGGTCGCTAGTAAAATACAATGTTATGAACCATTACAAATTCACCCCCATATCAATTATACGACACAACCAAAACAACCTAATTATACGATATCCGATACATACCGCAAAACAACAACACTACAGGCACTTGAGTTTCAATGCGTTGAATGGAATTTCGCATTTTGAGTTCGTTCATTTTTTACAACGCACACCCACTTTTCGTCGAAGGTGTATAAGACAACCAAGCCAAGCCATGAAAAATCAGCCTGCGCCGACTGTGGCAAGTGAGCGGTCATCTAGGGAAGGTTCAGGTAAGCATAATGGTGTCCAACGCTATCTCGTTGTGAATTTAGTGTCCAACGCTATGTCGTTGGGAATTTAGTGTCCAACGCTATGTGTCGTTGTGAATTTAGTGTCCAACGCTATCTCGTTGTGAATTTAGTGGCTCCTGCTACCTCAGAGCAACTATTAACTCCTACTTCCTAGTACCATTACAGACTTTTACCAAGGACCCAGCATGACCTCAAATCCGAGCCCAGGAACTGGAACCCCAGGACAGGAAACCGTACTCTGAGTGTCCCGAAGACCAATCCACACGTAATCCAGAATAGGAGACCATCAGCCGCAGCCTTTGATAAAAAGCTTCCTCACAACAAAATGTTAAAAATGATTTCTAAAATAAACGAAACAGCTTTCGTAAATTATTTTTTGCGAATGTTTTGTCAAATATACGAAAATAATAAGTCTACTAAATCTGCAATTTATGAGAACTCATCTTTTTATTTGTTCAACGAAAGATCTTGTCAAGTTACAAATATTTTGTAAAAACACAAAACCAAAATAAAGAAAACAATTCTTGTTTCTGATTTCATTTGTTTTTAAAACGTGAAAGCGCTTGGTTGTGTGAAAATAAAAATTTGCTTAGGAAATTTGTTGTGTGTTTGTTCTAAGAACAACAATAGCATTGATTAGTAGTGCTTCGTTTCGGGGTAAGTCTTTTCAAATTATATTATTAAAAATAATTAACATTTTACATTTTACCTCTGATTTCAACTAGGTTTTCAATGCACATTTACTCTTTCGCTGCTAATAGTGCAATAGAAAATTAAAAAAAAAAATCAGATATCCATCTACATCAGTGATTCCCAAAGTGGTCGATATCGACCCCTTGGGGTCGATATCAGCTTCTCGGGGGTCGACAAAAACGAAATCTGAATTTGGGGGTCGACAAGTTTTGCAATCGACCCCCTTACACATTTTCTTATTTTAAACTTTAAAGATTGTGTTGCATTACTTTTGCAATTCTATAAATAAAAAAAAATTCCTTTTCGTACCTGTGCACTGTTTCGACAAATCGGTAGTTATGTAATTACACTTTTATTGAGGTACATTCGGTTTTCCAGTCCTAACTCTTTTTTCCCGGAAACAACAGTTGGTAGGTAGTTTAATATTAAAGATTTTAGGTTAGTGTATCTTACGACCGAAGTGCTGGGAAAACCTATTGTGGGTACTTCAAATTTTCGCAATTCCGAAACGGTTGTTATTATTAATGTTGACCTAGTTTCACTAATTGTGGTTTTATTTTTTTATTTTTTGCTGTCCATTATTAAATAAAATAGTAGGCGTTGCATTTGTATAGGTAGTGTCCCTACTTAGTATAAGATAAACTTCGGTTCAAACATACTCCTGATATTTCACTATATAAGAAGCTGGTACCTAGGGTGAGAGTTCATTTGGATTTTGAAATTGGAAGATTTTAAAGTGATAATATACAGTTAAATAAATTGAATAAATCAAAGTGATTAAAATAGAATATACAAAGTGTATAGTTACCTACGTAATTACCTAAATTGCGTTACCATACATTTCTTTATTAAAAAAAATATCAGGGTAAGTGCCAAAAAACTTTTTAACATTTTAAACATGTATAACATATAAACTGTTATATAAATGTGATATTATAAGTAATAGTTTTAAACATTTTTTGCTTAAGATTGGCGGTGTGATTGCAGACACGAAAAAAAAATGTGGACAATACAGTTTGGACTACTTAAAGTTTGGATTTATTTTGTCTCCATCAAATCAACACTTGCCGATGTGTCTAATATTTTAAAAAATATTTAGTAACGATGCCATGAAGCCTTCAAAAATGAAGGACCACTTATCAAGAGTTCATGTTGACAAAAAAAGTAAACCACTATCATTTTTCCAAGCACTTAAGGAAAAACTGAAGAAAAGGCCCACCATAACATCGATGTTTGCATCATCTTCTATGCAAGACGTTGATGGCTTGAGAGCGTCCTACAATATATCTCTGCCAATAGCGAAGTCGGGGAAGCCTTACACAATTGGTGAGCATCTAATTTTTCCAGCCATTGCAATGTTTTGCATAAGCACGCTCAGGATATTATAAAAAGAATACACTTGAGCAATAACACCGTCACAGACGAATAGACGAGATGGGTCGCGACGTGGAAAACATTTTATGCAATATTGCAGACCAAGAGACGAGTCTATATTACCCGGCAATGAAGCTCTGTTGTTAGGATACGTGCGATATATCAAAGATGAAAATATGTGCTAAGAGCTGCTTTTTGCCATTTATCTGGAAACTGATACCAGAGGAGAATCCATTTTTCAGGCAGTGGAACGTTTTTTTTACCGAAAAAGCTATTCCATGGAGAAACATTATTTATGTTGCGACCGCTGGAGCACCATCTATGGTTGGTCGTCATCGTGGCTTTATAACTCACTTAAAGCGGCAATCGCCTGATGTACTGGTGATTTATTGCGTGATTCACAGACAACATTTAGTAGCAAAAAATCTGAGTCCTAGATTGCACCAATCTTTGCAATACGTTATAAATGCTGTCAACAAGATTCGAAGCAATTCATTGAACTCTCGGTTATTTGCTAAGCTTTGTGAGGATAACGACAAAGTCTTTACTAACTTACTTTTGCTTAGCAAGATTTTCAGCTATTTTCGGGTCTGTGTTGGAGTTTCTGAAAAATTCTATGACGGATACTTATAACGGCGACGACAAATAACCAAAATCCTGTTGATACGGCCAAAGAAATTTGTTTAAATCTTTTACAAACAACGAACGCAAGTAAAATAACATCGGCAAGGCAAATAAGCACTGGAAGGTCCACTGCAAATGTCATAATTGAAATGGCTGATAAGGAAGATGCACTCAAAATACTTAGAACGAAAAATAAACTGCAAAACACGGGCACATCAATTCACAAAGATTATCCAGCAGCGGCTAGAGAACGAAGAAGAAAATTAATCACCTTAAGAACGCATATCACAGCTAAAAACAAAAATATAAAAAGCCAAATAAGAGGTGAAACACTTTTTATTGATGAAAAAAAGTTTTATTTCGATAAAAACAGCAAATTAATTTCGGATGCAGCAGATGGTTTGTTTATGCTTGAACAGCTGGCTGGTGACAAATATGATTTGACAACAGTGGAGGCCCGAATTAGTGAGCAGCGTGAACAAGATGAGAACGGAACATCTCAAACAAGGAGAGGTGTTCACACGAGACATATTTAATTGTAATGCCGTCTGCCATAATAAAATTAAGTTAGATTTTATAAATGAAAATCAAATTACTGAAGAAAATCAAATGAATTACAGAATTCTTTCTTATAACGTTGCAGGGTTAAGTAATAAGGCTTTATTTGTCGATTTTTATAATTTTGTTAATCAATTTGATTTTGTTTTTTTATATGAAACATTTATTATGGAAAACAATTTTTTGAGTATTCAATGTAAATTTAAGAGTTTTGAATTTAAACTAATACCAGCAGTAAGAACACATTCAAGAGGAAGAGCTAGTGGTGGATGTTTTTTTTGGCTTTAAGAAGACCTTAAAAATCCTGTTTTGTAAGTTGGAATCATATGAAGGGGTTACGTATGTTAAGCTCCGCATTTTGGAAAAAAGTTTTCGCATCATTCCGACATACCTTAATTGTAATCAATGGAATAGCGATTTTGAGAAATTGGAAGCAATAATCTCTAATGATAAAACATCTGATTTACTGGTGATAGGGGACTTGAATGGCCGAACGGGAAGCCAATTAGGAAATGAAAACGCGACTATGGGAATAGAACGCAACTCAAAGGACAAGATCACTAATTCAAGGGGACTTAAGCTTATCGAGCTATGTGATGCATACGGTCTAAGGATCCAAAATGGTACAAGCGTGTCCGATACGAATGGCGAATTTACTTTTGTTGGGGGACAAGGAAGTTCTGTGATAGACTATAGTCTGGTGGGCAATGAATGGAACGATCGTATCACAGATTTGAAAGTGGAAAATGTCCCTTTTTCGGATCATTTTCCTTTAACCTTGTCATTTCGGATTATTTCAAGAGATGCTCAGGAAACAAGAGAAATGAACACTTTGCCAAAATTGAAATGGAAATTTGCGTTTAAGACCGAATATCAATCAAGGCTGAATAGAGCACTTAATGGACAAGATATTAGTGATTTCTCACAGCTTGATACAATTATAAAAGTCTCACGTCCGGGTAGTGCTGTAAATAATAGCTGTCGGCAGAACTTTATTGAGCCATGGTATGACACAGACTGCAAAAAAATGCGACATTTATCGTTTGGTTGGCTAAAAGCCTATAGATCTTCAAATGATGAGCACTTCAAAAACCAATATCTACTTGCCAATAAGAATTACAAGGAATTATGTAAGCAAAAAAAGGCTGCGTTTTTTGAAGCTGAATCGAGACGATTGGCAGTATGTAGATTGTAGAAGCTCGAAGGATTTCTGGAACCTGGCAAAGCAACTTAATGGCAAAAGGTATACAATACATTCAAGTTTAAGTCCGCAACTTCTAGCAGCTCACTTTGAAAGATTGTTGAATCCAGCACAAGAAAAACTTTCTTTTCAATATGCAACTCCATCGTTGTACTGCGAAGTTCTTGATTCTTCGATAGAATATAGAGAAGTGACCTCAACTTTAGAGAAACTTAAAGACGGGAAAGCCTCTGGATCAAATGGCATAACAGCTGAATTTTATAAGTATGGTACAATGGAACTGATCAGCAAGCTGACACTTCTGTATAACAATATAATGGAAACTGGTCTTATACCACAGGAATTCAAGGAATCCATTATTTTCCCGATATACAAGAAAGGAAATTTGAATGAACCATCCAACTACAGAGGTATATCGTTTCTTAATGCGTCATATAAGATATTCACGCTTATTTTGCAAAAACGTCTTACCAAATGGATCGATGAAAACAAACTCCTGAAAGAGTTTCAAGCAGGATTCAGGTCAGGATATTCCACGGTGGACTATATATTTACCCTCAAGAGCATTGCAGAATCATTTCTTGGCAAACAAAAGAAGCTATATGCTTTTTTCGTAGATTTCAAATCTGATTTTGATTTGATCTATAGAAAAGCACTTATCCACAAGCTCTTCAACAACGGCATGTCATGGAAGTTTGGAAGAATTTTACAGAATCTGTATGAGAATACTACGGCAAAAGTATGGAATGGAGAATTGCTGTCGGAAGGATTCAATACACAATCGGGAGTCAGGCAGGGGTGCACATTGAGCCCAAGTTTGTTTGCATTATTCATTGATGACCTTGCGGACCTTTTACCGTGCGGTGTCGAGTACGGTGAAATGATAATTAAAGTTTTGATGTTCGCGGATGACATCGTACTTTTGGCAGCCTCACCAGAATCACTACAGCTAATGATAAATCGTCTGTCTCAATATTGCAAACTTTGGAATTTAATCGTCAACCTGGAAAAATCCATGGTTTTGATCTTCAAACGTGGAGGAGGACGCAATTGCGCAAATGAAAAATGGAATTATAATGGTGAACTCATCGAAGTTGTTTCAGAATTTAAATACCTAGGAGTAAATTTCACTAGAACTCTAAACATGGAAAAACATTTAAAAGAAAAACTCATGAAAGCTAAAAGTGCAGTGAACTCAATTTGGAATAAATGTTTCTATAACAAAAGTATAGCCCATAGCAGCAAGTACAGGATATTTGAAGCAGTATCAGAATCGGTGCTCTTTTACGCGGCGCAAACTTGGGGAACAAAGATGTATGATACAGTCGAGAAGCTTCTGCGATACTATTGCAAAAGAATTTTTCAATTGCCGAATAGTACACCTAACTACGTAATCATGTTAGAAACCGGTTTATCCCCGCTGTTCATACGAACTTTGAAAATTCAGGTGGATTACATATTGAAGGCACTAAAGATGAATGATAATCGACTTCCAAAGACAGCAGCTCTGCAAGCCATAAGGAACAAAACAGGCTGGTATGCTGATTGGATAGAACTAGCAACAGAATGTGGCATAGATATAAACGTAAATTATACCAACATTAAAGAGCTTGAAACGTCGCTTTACCAGCTAATTTCTGCAGTAGATCTTAGACAACGAGAAAAATTTTTGAATGATGCAACTGAATCTCTGCATAGGCAAATCTACAGCAGATTAGAATACAATCTGGGGGAAAAAAACTATTTCAATGACAAGAATAGTATTGCCGAAATATCAACAATGGTAAAACTGAGAGCAGAACTTCTGCCACTGAACTACATACCGCATAGAGAAGAACTACCCATTATATGTTCGCTATGCAACTTAAACGAAAGAGAAGATGTTGCTCATTTTATGGGAAAATGTCCGATCTTTAAGGAAATAAGAAGGGAATTTTTTGGAAGCGACATTCTAACACTAAACCAAGTCGTAGGCTTGCTGAATGACATGGATGTAAAGAAGTTATTCCAATTCTGCAGACTAGCTACTCTTTATAGAAAATGTATTATAAATGAAAACTTTTGAATGCAAAATATATTTGGTAACTTATTTTTGAAGTAAACTTTGTCACATATTGTAACTGAAAGTTCTTTTTTAAAAACTTGTGATAATTAACTGAAAGGAAAATCTTACTTATATGTATTGATTTATTTTTTATGTTTTGTCAACTAGGCAGACGGCAAAAATGCCATGCTTTTTGTTTTTGTAGTAAACTTTGTAGTAGAACAATGAAAACTAATAAGACTATCTATCTATCTAATCTATCTATCTACTTATAACATGACTGATATCTTCGACATGTTCAACAAAGTCAAGTTGCAGCTGCAGGGTGACGATCTCAACTTGATCAAAACAAAATCCATTAAAGCGGCTTTTGTGGGGAAACTTATTCTTTCTATACAAAATTTAAACAGAAAAGAATACTCACAGTTTCCGTATTTGTCGAAGTCAACAGAATTCCTTCAAGACGATGTTATTTTATCATATGTCACTCACTTGGCCGCGCTTCATAAAGATTTTTCCAAAAGGTTTGAGGATCTTTAGAACTTACAAATTCCTTAGTAGATAATAAATCCGTACAGCATAACAGCCATGGAAGAAGCCAATGTGACAATGTTGATCACCATCCAAACTGACGAAGAGCTTAAGCTAAAGTTCAACGAAAGCTACCAGAAGTTCTGGTTGCAGCGCAGCATTGAAACTCAATATACTGCATTGTGGAACATTGCTGAAAAATATCTTATCGCTTTTCCATCATCATATTTAGTTGAAAAAGGCTTCAGTGTGGTTGCAAACATTTTGACGAAAAAAAGAAACCGTTTGAAAGTCAACGAACGCGGAGACTTGAGGCTGCAACTTGCCAATATTAAATCAGATCTAGCTAGATTGGTAGAAAATCACCAAATTCATCCATCGCATTAATTCTTAAAATCAAGAAATAATAATTTATTCTCAATTAAGAGCATGATTTTTAAAAACTTGCATTAATAAACTTTGAATTACACTTCATATTTATTGAATTAAAGTGATTTTGCTTTGGGGGTCTACGGTGTCAGTTCATTTTGGAAAAGGGGTCTGTGGCTCAAAATAGTTTGGAAAACCCTGATCTACATGAACGAGACAAAGCGTAGGTTATTTCTAATAAAATTGAAAAATATTTACTGTCTATCTCTTTTCGTAGGCTTAGGAGGTTTGTAGGCAGATAAATACAAAAGTTTACAACTATTACAAAATACAAAAGTTTTATCAATTTAAAAGAATATTTTGTACATTCTACGAAAGTTTTCCCACTTTATTTGGAAAAATATACAAAAGATTCGATGAATTGATGTGATGACACGTGCGTTGACGCATTCGAAGACGCGTACGATGACGCATTAGATGACACGTGCGATGACGTGTGCGATTACACGTGCGATGACGCGAGCGATGACGCATGAGATGACACGTGGGATGACACATGCGATGACACATGCACATGTCATTGCACGCGTCATTGCATGCGTCATCGCACTGCGTCAAGTTAGAAATATTCAAAGGAATTTTACTAACTTCTAAAAATAGAATATTATCTCCAAATTCCGGAAAACCATATCTCAACTTTGCGAGTTTTAACTTTTATTTTTCTTAGTTCTCAAAAACAAAATTTTTTTCCGCTTTCTGTTGTTTTTCTCTTATTTTATTCAATGTTTTTCTGTTTGAGGAAGACAAAAGGAAGCAGAATTATTTTGTTCCACTTTTTTCTTTTTCCTTTCCCTGCTACATTCAAATTTTGCTTTAGTTTTTTGCTTAAAAATTCGAAGATCGAGCGGCGGTATTCTAACCACCTTTGGTTTTCTAACTTTATGAAAAATATGGTAACCCTGCCTAGTAATTAGCAAAGAACAAACCCGTTAAATACATTTTCAATGTAATCCAAAATTCTTTCGATTGCCACTTTTTTGAAAAAGTTTCATCTCGCTAAAGGTATTGTATTTGCATCAAACAAAACATGTAAAATGGGAAACATTTCTTCTATGGACCATAATCCAGTTTTGGACTAATGTCGCACTAAAGTGGGACACAAGTCGATAATGGACTTATGTCCCGAGGAGTTATGTCCCTGCGCCGAGCCGTTTAATGTACCTACGTAGTTATTTTAACTTTGTTCTTTTGCAAAATACACATCGACTGTGGTTAGGCCCAATTATTTCAAATAATTGCACACAAACCACACATTTTTTTTAACTTTTTAATCTTACGCAAACCATTGCATAGACTAACTTACTCATAAAAAATATTTTCGTTGCGCTTCCAATTTTAAAAGAACTATAATTGGCCCTTAGAATGGAGGCCTCAAGAGCATTTGTTTGACATTGATCCGGTTTTGAAGAATTTTCCATCAACCATCATTCAAACCATTAGCACTAAGTCCTTACTGATGTGTCTGATGCAAAGCTAAAGGTTGAGTAGTTATACTTGACATCAGGTGTAGAGTATATATTTCAAATTGGATTCGTAAAATTACGAAAGTTCATATTATAAACAAAAGTCATTCGTGGTTTAGCACGATCGTAGGATATACGCAAGTTTTAGTTATACATATAAACAAAATATTTTTTTGAGTGGAGGAAGAGACGGCAGGTGTCATCCTGGCTGATGCCAATGTTTTTAAGATGATATCTCAGAGAGGAGTGTCCAATGAGGAAGTTCGCAACTTTGCGTTTGCTCATGTCAAGAAGAGTTCCGCAGAGCGTAGTTGCACAAAGTTGCGCGTAGTTCCTCGATCTTTAAAAATGCAACGACAATAGCATGAAAATGAAAATGTTTTTGCTTAAAACAAGGAACATGCATCATGGCATGTTCGAACGGTATTCTAACGAGAATTATCTGGTAGTGTGTAACTGCTGGCTCACAATCAGATGGTAACCGCCATGACATCCCTACAGAAGTACAGACCATAGGTAGACCGCTGTCATTCTTCTCTTTTCTACCTTTTAACAACATTTTTGAAAAAAAAAATTGCTAGAAGTTACTAAAAAGTATTGTTGAATTTCACATAAATTTCACGAATTGCGTTCTGACGGTAACTTATTGATTTTGACATAAAAGGCATACTGCTGTGTTGAAAGTTATACTTCCTATTGAAAATCAAAGATTTTAGAATAGTTTCCAAAAAATTTACCAAGCGAGAAGAAAATTTTCTACAAAATCAATGCCAACAAAACCAAAGAATCTTAAAACAAAATTTTGTAAAAAGCAGCGCCTTAATATGATATTAAACTGCAACAACAGCACGCTTACAATATTTTCAAAGTACAACTCTAACACGTAACTACAAATTAAACATAACGATTCATTGCAATTGAATTACTCAGACGCAAGGACTCATCATCAATCAATCGTCGACTGACAGCTGGTTGAAGGGATGCCATTTTCGATGCACCACGTGTCGTTGTTTCATTGATTTTCAGGAAGTTATTTTTCCTTTCAGGTTTCAGAACAATAAATTCAATGCTTTCGCATTGTATATACGATCAGATTCACTTTTATTTTGGTATCAATTGCCTTCCTGAGTCCTTATCTCCTTATTTCATGCTTAATTTTCACAACTGCACTTTCACAGTTTTGTCAACCTTCGTAGTGTTCAGATATGTGGTGAGATATGTAAAATACTGATGTGCGTAATACTCCTAAAATTCTTCGGCAACTTGTGCAAATGTTCTTACGTTCAATTCGATTAATGCTGCTTTCACATGACACAGACTTCTGTCCTGACTTCAGATTGCCTATATGAATTTCTAAAGGCGTAATTCTGTGCAGACTTAAGCACAGAGCAAAAGTCTGGACAAAACCTCTATAGTCTATAGGGAGGTCTGAAGTCTGTGCAGACAAAAATAGGTTTCATGTGAAAACAGCACAAGAGTCCGAATCTTAAAGCGTTATTTTACTGAATTCTTCATTCTAAATTATACTTGTTCCTTCCTGCCCGTTTTGGCAAAAATAAAAGGATAACAATTTTACTATGCGACCGCTTAAAAACGGCAGGTGATCCCAAAAAGCCCAATGATGAAGATAGATATTAAAAACCATGAGCCGAATTCAAAGATTCTTTCACAATTAGATCATTAAATTATCTCTGAACAACATGGTCTTTATTTCATCTTCATATTCGCACAGGAACGGGTTCTCAAAAACAACTGCACTGATTTCAACGCTAAAATGCTCTCATAAGGAAAAAGAAGCAGCACAGGAAATCGGTAGATGCCACGACAGGAATGAGATTAGGAAGTTTTAACAAAAGGTAAAAAGATCTCGCCAGTGAGGCAAGCCCCGAACTCAAGCCTGTAAAGACCAGAAGGGAATCATAGTTATAGAGTCACAGTCGGTACTGAGGATCTGGAAAGATCATTTCTACAGACTGCTTAACGGCGATGAGGACACAAATTCCGCTGTCAGGCAGATTGCCCCATTCAGCCTGGACGATGATCAAGAATGCCGTCCTCCCGACCTAGAAGAAGTTAAACTTGCTATATGCAAACTTAAATCAAATAAGACTGCAGGTGCAGATGGCCTTGATGCCGAACTTTTCAAGGCAGCTGGAGATCAGTTGGAAAGGAGCATGCACCAGCTGATCTGCATGATATGGTCAGAAGAAAGCAGGCCCGATGAATTTAACCTCAGTACCGTATACTTGATCCTGAAATAGGTAAATACCCATAATTACGCCAATTATAGAGGAATAAGCCTCCTCAAAGTCGCTTATAAGATCTTGTCAACTGTAATATGTGAATGTCCTATCCTCCACCTCAACAACTTGATAGGCCCTTATCTATGTGGTTTTAGACCAGAAAAGTACACAATAGACCAAATTTTCACATTACGGCAGATCTTGGAAAAAACCCTAGAATATAATATCGATATTCATCATCTTTTTAACGATTTCAAGGCCGCGTATTTACAGAGACGAGCTGTACAGAGCCATGTCTAGTTTCGGCATCCCTGCCGTACGACTATGCAGGATGACTTTGGAGAATTCACGCTGCTCCGTCAAGGTCGGTAAAGAACTCACCGAGACCTTTGATGTCCAAAAAGGCTTTAGGCAAAGCGAAAACTGTTATGCGATTTCTTCAACATCATACTTGAACCAGAGGAACAATCTTTCAAAAGTCTGTACAATTACTCGCCTATGCAGACGATATTGACGTAATGGGAAGAAAAAAGCGTGATGTCACTGGTGCTTTTGCGAGTATTGAAACAGAAGCGGCAAAAATGGGTTTGATAATTAATGAGAGCAAAACGAAGTATATGCTGTCATCAAACAGGGACACAGAACATCGACGAATTGGACAAAACGTCACAATAGACAGACATAACTTCGAGGTAGTACAGGACTTCGTCTACCTATGATCCGCTGTAGACACGGACAACAACATCAGTGCGGAGATCAAACGGAGAATAACTCTTTCCAACCGTTTCTTCTTTGGGTTAAGAAGGCAATTGAGAAACAAAACCCTCTCTAGAAAAACCAAGGTAACCTTGTATAAGACCTTAATCATACCAGTAATCCCAGTCATCCCCTCATCCCGAAAGCGGATGAGGAAACCCTTGGTCGTTTCGAAAGAAAAATTCTCCGAATGATCTTTGGTCCCTTATGCGAAGGCAATGTGTGGAGAAGAAGATACAACAACGAGCTGTATGAGCTGTACCGCGACATGGGCATCGCCAGAAGAGTACGCATCACGAGGCTACGATGGTTGGGCCATGTAGAGCGAATGGACCCAAACGCTCCGGCTCGTCGGGTGTTCGAAAGCACATTGCAGGGAAATCGCGGAAGGGGAAGACCTCGTCTTAGGTGGCGCAATCAAGTGGATGAAGACCTCAACCGACTTGGAGTGCGAAACTGGAGAAAGCTCGCTCGAAATCGAAGTCGTTACAGAAGGATGTTGGTTGAGGCCCAGGTTCTCCCCGAACTGTAAAGCACACCTAAGTAAGTAAGTAAGGTTCAGGCTGTCAAACAACAATTAGAGCGTTGGATAACGTTTCAGTAACGTAGCCTGTACTTCATCCTCACATTCTTAACTAACGAGAACGTGTTCTCAAAAACTACTGGACCGATTTGCTAAAAAATTTTACGATTAAAATGTTACACTTTTTTAATCTTTTACAGACAAAGATTTGAGGCATTTCAATGAAATCTTGAGCTGCTTTTGTTCTAGGTTATGCCAGGGAAATATAAAATCCAACGAAAGTACATAAGTATACACAAAACTTGTTCGAACTCTCTTCGATTCAGGAATTTTATTTGGTAATAGGATGCTGAATCCAGTCAAACTAACCTGACACTGACGTTAAGAGATAGATGTAATGCGGGCTGAGGTAAGGTACACCTATAGTTGGCAAAAATGGCTTACACAAGCGGAAAGTATGTGCTTCATAATTTGAATTGAGTTTACAAAATGACAATCAAATGTTAAATGCAAAGTTCAACATCACGATACAATCACTTTTGTAATGAAAACAAAGGAAAATTCTTCAGTAATAACTTTATAAGGATTTCTATAACAGCTCGTCCCGATCCCACTGTGAACCATTTATATTTAAGGGTAGAGCTAAAGTATTTTTCTAAGTATATATTTAAATTTCTTATGAAGTTTCACATGAAAAAGACTCCTCTAGGAACAAATGGAAATGAGTTTCTCTCTACTGAATTCATCTCATTTTACACGCTCGTTGTCATTTACTCTGAAAAAATCTGTTTTCTAATTTCAGTTGGAGGATGCTTTTCCACTTCTTCGCATATGCATGTGTGAAGACGAAGAGTCATTAAAAAAAAACTCACAACGCCAAGGGTAGAACTTCCCGCATTTTAGCTTTTATGCCATTTTTTGGTGAAAAACACTCAAATGCTTGGAATTTTTTGCTGTAAATTTTAGAGACTCGTCATCTTTAACATCACTTTCGTTATATCTAACTGTTCAATGACAAATGAAAATTCCGAGCTACATTTGTTTAAAAAAAAAGATTGGGACTTCAAATAAATTATCCCAGGTTCGCAAATATTGTCAGGGCTCAAAGTTTGTAATTTCATCGAGTGTTCATAAAAAAATTCTATTTTCACTGTTTATTAAAAGATGAAATGAAACAAAACGTTTGGCCATTGTTCTTGTTTGCAGCTTTCAATATCAAAAGGATTTGTTACAATTAAAGCACTCGTTACTGTCCTGAAAAGCAAAATTTTGCTATGGGGAAGGTTGGTTTTAATTAAATTTGATTTTGAGAGTGAAGCACGTGCTTACCAAGCCTATACATGAACAAACATGGAACACATATTGACAATCACCCAAATTGACAGTCTCCAGCTGTGCTGATTTAAATTTAATTTCGAGTTAAATCAATGTAGTGAAGTGAATGAGGCGATGTAGGCAAAGTGCGTATATACACATACAGCACGTGCCGAAATGGCCAACTTTCCACATCGCCTCAGACCAGTCCATCTCGTTTTACTGTCACATGTATTGTATACACTAAGAATCATTAACGAAGAATTAATTTGGAGTCCTCATTAAAATTGTTTCATAAGAATGGTTGGACTGTTTTTTCCGGTGGTAGATTGAAAATTGAAAGAATTTTTGAAACAAGCGGCTACATACCTTAAATTAATTTTTCTTCTTGCGCATTCCGTGAATTTTCCGAGGAGAATGGAGTAATGTGATAAAGTAACAAAAACCACAGAAATTTCCTCATTTTATTTTTTCTGGCAGCAAATTATTTTCTGGTAATAAGGATGTCTACAGAAATATGGTTTCAAAACACTTTAAGATTGAAATAAAATAAAAATTTGGAGAAAACAGCTTAAGTTGATATCGAATTGGCATGTTTTTCAAAGCTATGCTTCTGTAGGAGCTCGGAACAGTTCAGAGCAGTTCGTCTAACTAGACCTTAAAGATCAAAATGTATATAATTTTAGTTCTTAATGTACCTACGCTTTTATTTTATAAGTATTTCCTAAGTAGAAAGAGACAAAATAAATGCAATGAGTGAGATGTAACCTCACTCGTAGGCTGACCACCAACCACGTTGTAGGCCTCTTCAATTTGCTAGTCCACAAGTTTAAATTTCAATATATATCTCTATACTTTTTTAAACAAGTTGTGAGAGTAAAGTTTTTATAATTCTACACCCCACAATAGTGCTGCACTTCACGACAGCCAAAAAACGACATGATTAAGTTATTTTGGGTTTCAAAAACTACTGGAGTGATTAGAAAAACTCTTTGCCCATTAAAATGATTCATTATCCCTGATTAACTGTAGAACCTTTATGATTTTAAAAGCAGCCTAAAAAACACTCATGTTTGCTGATGACATCAAATATCAATTTTTAAAATGTAGATACTTAAATCGGCTTGCGTTTGAACATACTAGGTTTAGGTTCACAACATCACAACGATTCAACAATCAGCCACTAGGTGGCTCACCTTTTATGATTGGTCAAAGTTTTGAGCTCGATGATTAGAAGGATGTGCACATCTTGAGTAGAAAAATACAAGAAACAAGACCCGGTTTTAGGGCTGCGAACATCCTTTGAGTTCGTTTGCCTGTCACATAGGTTTCTTTCTTTGAAAACAAATATCCTTCAACTTGCTTGGGTGGCATAATCCGATTTCGATGTTAATAAAGTACACTAACGTTTGCTGATAAATAAATAAATAGGGTGGCAAAACAGAGCGAGGACGCGAGGAGCCCCAGGGCCTAACGCATTTCTCACAACTTTATCTTGTGAGGGAATTGAGGGGACCTACCATTTTCTGCCGGTTCCAAACTTTTGCTGATGTCAACGTCGAATCAGTGGTCTTACAAAACAGTGTATTGAAATTCAAAAAAAAGCTTCGACTCAAAAGGTATAACGTTGGTTTTTTCGCGAATTGAGGCTGGTATTTTGAATATTGAGAGATTTTAACGCAGTAGTTCTTGGCTTTTAAAGAGAATTGTTTCGCAATGTTCTTAAGAAAAGTAGGCACTTGAATCGAAACCTCAAGACGATGACCAAACCCAATGCACGAAAGTGTACGTTTCATAGAACAACACCAACCACTACTCTGGAAACTTTCTTATCGCTAGTTGTTCTAGGCCTTTGCACTAAAGAGATGGCGGTGAAAAGCGTACTGAGGCTCAAACATTGCATTATTTGCCCGTCTTCACACACGGCGTCAAAACGATTCTTTTCAGATTATTCTCTTTGAAAAGATCAAAAAAGCCTACTTACTACTGCTTACTAAGGGGCAGAGGAAGGGTCATTCGACATCTTCAGTAGGTGCCCTAGCTCGGCCCACTCCAGGAAAAAAACCTTCAGAGAATACTCCTTCGACAAACTGGGCGACCTCTCTAACCTTGCACTGAACAGCACCAAAATTTCCTTCAGGGCTCCAAATGGCCCAGTGAGGTTCCTCAACCTCAATAACTCAGTCACCACCTTACCTCGGATCCTTGAGAGCCGAGAGCCCAGTTTGAGTTCGAGCTAGTCTTACCAACTTGAATCGATTGATTTCAATTCTCTACTTATAGAATCTGTAACTAAACCACTGCGGTCTTTACTTCACCTTCCCTTACTACCATTACAAACACCGACTACAGGGTTCCAGTGGCTGATCCTGGCAGCAGGAAGCAAAAGGTGTCCCGGCCGCGGTAGCTTGGCATGCTTGCATAAAGTTGAACCTAACTCGTCAACGAACGGGGGGATTCTTGCTACCGCAACTCAGGACGTGGTTACGACTTCATGCCAATAATAATTGATTTGCCTTACAAAAGAGGTACGTAACGGTGTTGCTCGTGGGGTAATAATTAGCTAGTCTGCTTGTTACGTGGGTTCTAGGTTCAATTCTCTGAAACGTAAATAAAAATAAATAAATAGGGTGACGCAACCAAACTATGAAAACTATGAGGCCTAACGCATTTCTATGGCGAACAATTGTACAGTGTAACACGGATATAAGAAACTCCGAGAATGACAAATTTTTTTTTGCTTATATCCGAGTTTTTCTTATACGCAAAGCCGATGAACGAAAACCTCGGATATAAACTTTCTTACAAAGGGTGTCCCGTACTTCGTGTATAAAAGAGCACGCATTTGGGGTGTGATTCTTGGTCATATTCTAAGAAAAAAATTGTTTTACAGTAAGGCTCGTTTCTCAACTTTGACACCACTTTTTGACAATTTAAAAAAAGGCTAGGTTTGGTGTACCTATGTAAAATTCGATATCTCTGTCAATACTGATGATAGAGACTTAATCTTAGACTTAATTTTTTGTAGAAATAACAACTTTTAAGATTGTATTTAAGTTTAACTTTCCTATTTTTAGGGTTGCCAGGTTTTCAATTTTAAGTGGTGTTCAAATTTTCTTCCTGAAACAAAGTTTTGACTTTGAGGTCACTTTTCTGCAGAAAATGCCTGATAAACATAGAGTTTCTTAATTTTTTACAGATGAACAAAACAATAAAAAAAAAACTCAGTTATAAGTGCACTCAAAAACCCTTACATTTTATGATATTAAAAAAAATTCAAAATGGGTAAAATTAAAAAAAAGGTTTCTTCAATTTGAGGTTTGTTTGAATAAAATAATAATATGGGCGCTTTTAGTAGTCTTTTTTATGTATTTCATATTAACACAATTATAACAAGTGCTGAAAGTGCCTACACAGACGTTTTTTTCATATATGAGTGTCTTCAAGTGAATATTTTTCTAGTAAATTGGGTATGACAACATCCTTCAAATTTTGAGCTGCATTCTCATCTGAAGAAAGGGATTCTTCGTGTAGTTTTTTGAAACGAATATTCTGGCTTTTTTCCATCTATTAAGCCAGCCTTGATTATGTCTTTCGGATCACGACATTGAATGGAGATTTATTGCTTGAATCGATTAATGGGTTAATTTTAGAGAAAAATCCGAAAGTGCTATTAAATTAGATGGTGCGATTCGGAGACATTTCGTTTTTTCAATATATCTCGAGAACGAAGCAAAATTTTGATGCAATTCCAAGGATCTTTTTTTAGAGAGCAGATTTTCCCATCGAAATGCATCTTTTTCAAAATTATAAAGAACAACTTTTTATCCAAAATAACAAAATTCCCTACAGAAAAAAAGTCAATTTTTGCCAGTTCTTGAGTTTTGTCAGTTTTTTTAATGGCATTTCTTTCTGGTTGCATATAAGTATAGGCAATGCTCCATAAAAAAGAATGTAAATAAAATTTTCTTAGAAATGCTTTAACAGAGAACTTTCTATGTTTGAATTTCACTGAAATATTGTCACTTGAACATAGACATTTATCGTCGATTTTCATCCTTTTTGTACTGACAGACACTGTTGCGGAAGGAAAAATTTCATGAAGTTTCATATATGCGTGCTCTTTTATTCTAAAATTTTAAAGCAGTGCATTAAAATGAGTTTCTTTTAACCGAGTTTTTCTTATATACGAGTTTCTTTTATACTTTTGAATTTGAAGAGATACTAAAGGAAAAGACACGGTGCTTTCGATTGCCTATCTTATAAGCGAGTTTTTCTTATATGAGACTTTCTTATATCCGTAAAATACTGTATGTCAATTCACCACGGCTAAGTGACAAAGCGCTTTTCATGTCATGAAACTTGCCTATTTTATCCCATAAGCCACAACTCTTCTTATGTAAAAGAAATAATGAATTAATAAAATAACGTAGTATTCTGATGGTGAGAGAATTTTTCATATCGGTTCAGTAGTTTTTATAATCCCATCTTATTTTATCACGCCACACTTAAGGGTGTCGTAAGTTTATGAATCTCCGTTCCCGTTCTCGGGGAATGTTGGAACAAAATAAAGCCTATACGTTACTCAGGAATACTACATCTTTCAACTCTCGACATTTACAGTAAACAGTCGGCGGCGAACACGTCAAATCTTCTCTAAGCTACCTCCCATTGGACCAACAACTCAATTGGCCACTCAATGATTCTGAACTTATTCAGATCAATACAAACTTCAAAGTCACCATCCCACAAACAAAAATATGGACACGGACTTCTTACAAGATGATTCAACTCATTTTTATACAGACGGCTCGAAAACCGTAGACGCAGTTGGTGGCGGTAGGAACTCGAACGAACTAAATATTTGTCTATCATTCAAACTCACAAACCACTGTAGAGTGTTCCAATCGAAGGTACTGGTGATCAAAGAGGTCCTTTCCAGCCAAGCAGCACACAAATCACTTGGTAATGTTTCAACAAACCCGCCACTGTCGATCATCACTTGTGGAGATGACAGAACAGTTTAACATTCACCTTTTTTTGGTGCCAGGGCATAGAGACATTCCGGGAAACTGCAAAGCCGATGAACTCGCCAGGAAAGGAACTTACACGCCAATTTCACCAAACCAACCAAATATTGGCATGGTTATAGCTAAAGCAAGATGCTATAGTTACAAAGAATAGCAGATGGACGAAATTTTGTTGTCCTTAAACAGATTGCACTTTAGCTCCGTATTTGGTGTTATAACAGAAAAATGCCTCATAGGTAGACATGCTTAATGTTCCAAAAGATTTCTGTGGAAGCTGCATGGACGAGGAAGAAGAAGAAACTGTTCAACGTCTTCTTTTTTGTACATACCCTGCTCTCTTTCTCAAAGACGTAAGACACATTTGGGAGACTACTTTTTCGACGATCCAAGTGATCTTAGAAACATAGACATTTATAGTCGTCATCGCTTATAATCTTGTGGTATCACAATGGACCTGTTATTGGTCTAAGTATGTCTGTCGTTTTTCCAACAACCACCTTAACTTAACCTAACCTTCTCGGTGATGATTGACATACACATAAGACAGGTAATTAAACCTTGTCTGATCTCAGCGGCACAACATGCCTATACAAAAGGTAAATCAGTGGAAACTGCACTCCACTTTCTGGTTTGCACCATTAAAAAATCTCTGCACTTCAAAGAATACTCTCTCGTCGCATTCCTAGACATAGAGGGTACATTTAACAATGTTAACAATGTTAAGAACACATCAAGAACATGATAACAACAATGCTCAGCAGCAGAATCATTAGTTCCGAATAGGGTAACTACAAAACAAGCAGAATGGCCAATAGAGGGACCCCGCAGGGAGGAGTTCTATCTCCTCTACTGTGGAACCTGGTCGTTAACATATTGTTGATCGACCTAGAGGACGAAAGTTTCAAAACCATAGCCTATGCCGATTATGTAGCAATTGCCGTTTCAGGCAAGCACCCACAAAAACTAGCTGAGCTGCTACAAACAGCACTTTACAAGCTTAACAATTGGGATGAAGATTGTGGACTGAATATCAATTCCCACAAAATGGAATTAGTTCTCTTGACGAGGAAATACGAAATTCCGGACTGCAAATCCTCAACTATTAAGGGGGTAACTCTCATACGGTCAAATCAGGCTAAATATCTAGGTCTCATTTTTGACCTGGAAAACCAATATTGAGGAAAGAGTAAATAAAGCAAACGTTGCACTCTTCTCCTGTAATAAAGCCATTGGCAAGAAATGGGGTTTCTCCCCCAAATCACCCAATGGCTGTTTACCTCGGTAATTAGACCGATACTCACTGATTGTCTGGTGGACCGCACTAGACAAGATGATCAACTACAACAAGCTGGCCAAAGTTCAAAGAGCGGCTAGTCTGTGTATTAGTGGCGCACTGAGGACAACCCCATCGGACGCCCTCAATGTACTACTAGATCTCACACCCCTAGATATCTTCAGCAAACAAGTCGCAGGTAGCTACGCTGAGCTACATCACAGTGGGCCAATAATCAAATCGGTCACACTACCATTCTAGATGACTTAATATTCTCACCGAATCTATCGGACTACATAACACCCTAGTTGGTGTTTGACAACAATTTCCAAGTAACCATACCTTTAAGAGAAGCTTGGGAAAATGGCACTCTTTTGGAAAATGAAGCGATACACTTTTACACTGATGCGATAGTTCAAAAACCTGCGAAGGTGTGGGAAGTGTAATCTTCTCAGAAAAACTTTGAAAAAATTCTGGCGATTAAGGGGGTGCTGTCTTGGCTCAAAGAAAACGTCATATCCTCCACGGATATTCGAATCTTCTCCGACAGTCAAGCTGCCCCTAAATCTCTTGCCTCTATCTCTACAAATTCCATCACGGTCCAAAATTGTCAGATGTCTCTGAGGGAGATGTCAAATCAGTTCAACGTTCACCTTTCATGGGTGCCAGGGCACAGGGACGTACCAGGCAACTGTATGGCAGACGAACTAGCCAAAAAGGGCACCACCACTTCCCTACGCTTAGAATGGAACAACATAGGTCTACCTATCGCTGCATGTAAACTCCTACTTAGACAAGACGCTTCGAGGATAACAAACACTAGATGGACTGAGAGTAATACATGCCTTGCAACCAAAAAAGTTTGGCCGTGTGTAGACTCAAAACGCTCGAAGTGTTTGTTAGCCCCGAACCGCCTGTATCTAGGTTCTACCATAGGTGTTCTTAAGGGATACTGTCTAATAGGGTGACACGTGAAAAGACTTGGTGTGCTTTCCAATCATTTCTGCAGAAGCTGCGTGGACGAAGAAGGATGGAGGAAGAAACCGTTCAACACCTTCTTTGCTCATGCCCTGCACTACTTCATAGGAGGAAAACTCATCTCGGTGAGTTTTTCTTCGATAATACTAGCAACTAAGCTTACATAGACCCTAAAAGTCTTTCGAAATACATTAAAAGTTCCTCGTGATTCGACTAGCGGGTGATCCCGTAATGGAAGTCTAATGGGTGATCAACTCGTTAATCTTACTTTGAGTTCCTGAGATCAGTAGGTGATTAACTTGCTGATCGCTGTGGTATCACAATGGGCCCTTACGACCTAAGTGTTTTAGGCAATGTACGTAGGCATTACTCATTGGCTGACAGCCACTTCCACCTAACCTAACCTTATCTAAAATTATACTCTCATTATTTTCCCAAAACATATCAAAAGAAGTAAAACTTCAAAAGCCACTTTCGGAAAAACTTCAAGAAAGACTTCGTTTTTTTTTCTGCCGAGTATTTGCTGGTGTAGTGCTAACTTGACAGAGGTATTTATACCAGCGCCATAAAAGCCGCTACTACATTTTGTCGTTTGGGAAAATCACAAGGATATGTTTGAATGAAATGAGCTTGGCCCCTACTCTAGTTGAGCTTGTTGGGAGCGCTTATTTATTTTATTACCTATTTATTTTGAACGAATGTTTCGCAATGGCACCCAAGTCGGATTACATTTTATGCCACCCACCAGCGCACTCGGCTTAACTAAATCAAAATATTAATGCGATGCTTTTCTTCGATACAAAATGAATGAAAATCGATTAGCATCAATAGCAAATTCATTTGAAAAATGAATTGGGATCAGGTTTCTATCAACTTTGTTCAATATCCCATAATTGCCATGTTATATGATTAAATGTACCGCAAGACTATTACAACCCTCTGTCTTCATCGCATTAGAAAAGACATTTCAAGTCATGAATTGCTAATGCTCTCCTTTGAGATCAACTGAACCCAATAGCAACCAGTATCTACATTCAAGCCCTATCACCAACGAATAAAAAGTTGTCAAAAGGATAAGAGTTCATAACTGAAACGCAAATGAAGTGCTTCCCACAGGACTATTTGAAAATTCCCATTTCATTAAAAATATACTTTTTAAGAAAAGGTACTTACGTACGTAGCCATGATTTCCGGTTTGATTGTGAGGACACGATCCTCCACAAAGTCCCTAGAATTTCCTGTGATGACTTTCTGACGATGAAAAGCTAATGTCTATCAAATGAACAAGTGAGAGGAGCATTTCCCTATGGGAAAACACAACAACTAAAAATATTTTCCGACACAAAATAAGAAGAAAAAAAAGAATGCTCTAGGATTGCTTTATTAATGGACGTCAAGGGCGAACACAATCTCTCGAGCTTAGCATAAAACCATTCAATTTAATCAAATCAGTAAAGGCATTGAGAAACTAATCTACTTATGCAGCCGGAAGAGGAGAACAAAAAAAGGAAAAACGAAACCGAATATCTATGAGCTTAGAAATGTTCTGAGAATGGCTGTCTTCGGATACTGTTTCCCTTTTCGTGAAATTATGGTTCTCCTTTCAGATGGGAAAATAATGCCGACAACAAAAGGGATAATTGCAAATCGTTTTGTGAACGAGGACCTAGTTTATTTCTTTCTGTGTGGTATTTATTGATTAGACTATTTACACCGACTAAGTCGTTGGTAGGTATGTGTGATAAATTTGATACAAATTGATTAAGTTTTCCTTTTCACACAGCAACTTGCCGATAAACACTCACTTTGATGCTTCTACCTTTTTTTCCTTTGGGTGTAGCTGAAGGACTCGAAAGGTTCATTCCAGGTTTTTGTTTCTCGAAAGACGATAGGCGTCGAAATTTAATGCCGGGTGTAAAATCATTTACATTTGGTCATCAAACCCTCATCTGTAAATGTCATCGGTTTTTGGGGTTTGACCTTTTCATGTCAATCTTATTATCGGGCTCATGGAAAACTATTTTTAAAAGATTTTTAGTGCTGGCGATGGGACAGCAGAATAGAAAAAAAGGACACTGTTAACCTCCTTCTGGTTTTGTCATATTTGATGTTTCAAAGTGTTAAAGGACAATTTTGAGTTAGCAAAAACCGAAAGTTTTAAATAGGACATCGGGCCATTGTCCATTGGCAGTAAAGAATGAATTTGGTGTAACTTTATTCGGGTGCTCATTATAATCTCGGTGACAAAATAAAGGATAGTGTCTCCTTTTCGGTAAAAAGAGGAATAAAGGACTCACACATTTGAAGGGGATACTATAATGGATAGAGGACAATACTATTACTCAAACAAAGAGAACTGATTGTTTTATGGACATTATACGAGTACATTGGACAAACAACTGAGCTTTTGGTTAAAAATGGTACTAAATGTTTTAACACTCTTTATAGACTCTCATCGTAAACTTAAATTTTACTATCCTATCTTTTGTTTCGCACGAACAGGAGAAGCACTTGTCACACAAAATTCGTCGAAAACGTTTATGAGCGATATCAATTGGGTAGAACGAGATGTCATTACTTAGGGCAAAATGGTGCCACTTTTCAGCTCAACATGAAAGAGGTTTAATTAAAACCATTGGGAGAACATTGCCCACATTGAACCTACACTACACCCTTTCAAAGTCAAAGATGAGAGAATTCTGTTGATTTGTTTTGCCGCTGTAAAAATGGCGTAAAAAACTAGTGCTCTTATATGAAAACTTTCCTTTGCTTAGATATAAATAAATCAATTTTAATAGGGTGGCTCAACAATGCAGTAGAAACTTTCGCCCCAACCGCATTCAAGGGCCTACAATTTTATGATGTTTCCGAACAACTAGGCGAGAGAGGGCTTTTCATGGCGGTGTTATAATTATAAGATCGACTACGTGCTGCCGGAGAATCATCACCCTAGACTAATGCAAAGCAGACATAACCGCTATCCAAGAAGAAGACAGCGACATCAGCTGTGGCGACTGCTACAGACAACAGAAACAACTCTCATTTGGGTGCGGATTTTTCGTTAGTCCTCAAGGAAACATTATAATAGCAGTGCCCTAGACATGACGTGAAAATCGTTCTTGGCGATTTCAATGCAAGACTAGGGAAGGAGGACATCTTTGGAAATACAATCGGTAAGCATAGCCTCCATGATAAAACCTCCGAAAACGGACAAAGGCTAATCGAAAATAACGATGGGGTTGTACGAAGGGGGAACACTAATTAGGACGCTTCATACGATCCCATCAAAACATTCCTGAAATCTCACTTTCCTGGGTGACCAAAATGTAAAAAGCTCCATATCTCGAGAACGAAGCGAGATAGACGAAAAATAACGATTTTTTTGGGGTTGTAGGAAGGGGGAACACCAATTAGGACGCTTCATACGATCCCATCAAAACATTCCTGAAATCTCACTTTCCTGGGTGACCAAAATGTAAAAAGCTCCATATCTCGAGAACGAAGCGAGATAGACGAAAAATAACGATTTTTTTGGGGTTGTACGAAGGGGGAACACCAATTAGGGCGCTTCATACGATCCCATCAAAACATTCCTGAAATCTCACTTTCGTGGGTGACCAAAATGTAAAAAGCTCCATATCTCGAGAACGAAGCGAGATAGACGAAAAATAACGATTTTTTTGGGGTTGTAGAAAGGGGGAACACCAATTAGGGCGCTTCATACGATCCCATCAAAACATTCCTGAAATCTCACTTTCCTGGGTGACCAAAATGTAAAAAGCTCCATATCTCGAGAACGAAGCGAGATAGACGAAAAATAACGATTTTTTTGGGGTTGTACGAAGGGGGAACAACAATTAGGACGCTTTAGACGATCACATCAAAACATTCCTGAAATCTAACTTTCCTGGGTGACCAAAATGTAAGAAGCTCCATATCTCGAGAACGAAGCGAGATAGACGAAAAATAACGATTTTTTTGGGGTTGTAGGAAGGGGGAACAACAATTAGGACGCTTTAGACGATCCCATCAAAACATTCCTGAAATCTCACTTTCCTGGGTGACCAAAATGTAAAAAGCTCCATATCTCGAGAACGAAGCGAGATAGACGAAAAATAACGATTTTTTTGGGGTTGTAGGAAGGGGGAACAACAATTAGGACGCTTTAGACGATCCC